>VWZT01001055.1:179806-194585 GCA_013397055.1 Pachycephala philippinensis
CAGCCCCCGGGGCCGGGCCGCTCACGGCCGTCGGTGTCCTGCAGCCGGGAGGGGGTCGGGGACACCCCCCGGGGATGGGTGAGCGGGAGGGGCACAGCCCTGCTCCCCGAGGAGCATCCCTCCCGAGGAACATCCCTCCCGAGGAGCATCCCGCCTCTGCCCGGAGCGCCGGGGAGCACCCTCACCCCCAAAGGGCACCCACGGGACCCGCCCTGGCACCTCCTGCTCCACCGAGCCCGTGGGCTTCGGCTCGCAGGCCAGGTCTGGTCTTGACGGAGGGGTGAATCAGTGAGCTGAGCTCACTGCCTCGCCAAGCATTTATCCGAGTCCCGGGGGCACGGGGCAGGGCTGGGCCCTCCCAGCGTGGCACCGATGTTCTCCTTCCCTGGCCCTTCGCTCGCCCTCCTCACGGCTCGGGAACTCCACGATCCCGCCTCCTGCACCGTGCCCCGCACCCAGCCCGGCCCGGCAGGGTCGGAGCACCCCGGCACCCTCCCGGGGCAGCCCTGGCCAGAGCCATGCCAGCAGCGCCCTCACCTCGCCCTGCCCGTGCCGCCAAAGGGGTTAAAGCTGGGGCTGCTGCCCACTTTCACTCCTACCCGTACCCAGCTTTCATCTTCCTCCAGCCCCAGCCCCAGCCCCTGGATTATCCCAGCGGGATAATCCCCACAAAACCTGCTGCCACACCTTGCTTTGTCTTCCGCAGCATTTTAGTGCCCCGCGGCAGCAAAAAGCTTCTGAAATCCAAGCCCTGGAAACTTCGAGGGGATGTAGAAGTGATTCACTAATGATGGCAGAGGCGTGTTTAGTCTGAGGCAGGGTTTGGATCTAGCAGGATAAACCATAGCATCCAGCTGCTCGGCTCGGCGCTCGCACACGGGCACGCTATCACTCTCCCAATTTCGGCCGTAAATCTTTCATCGGCGCCAAAGGCGGGCAGCCCCTGAGCACAACCCCGGTCGGGGGGCCATGAATACACACCGGAGCCGCCTCTTGTTTGGCTGCAGAATGCTTTCACGTGGTCAGGACTCTTAAATTTATGCCTTCCAGCTGGATGCTGAGTGATTTACCACCCCTTTCTTCTCCCGCAGCTGGATTCCTTCCCTCCAGGTAGAGGCTGGAGTACCTGAGCTGCACAAAAGGCAACACGTGGCAGCCCTGAGTCACCGGGCTGCCCTTCTGCGCAGGGATTTTGGAGGGGTGGATGGGCTGCAGGGCCTGCACTGCGTGGAGCAAGGGGGAGGAGAGTAGAGGGGCAAGAAAGGTGCTTGGAAAAAAATCTCCTAGAAAACAGAGAAGGATCCTGCCTGATAGCAGAGGCCTGTTCAAAGTGACCTGGCTTTATATGGGCTGGATCAGAGCGGGTGGATGAGTGCTCCAGTGGGGCGGGAGAGGCTGGGGGCAGCTCTGGGAAGCTGCTTTGGCTCCACGGGGGAATTCGGGCCCTTCCAACGTTATCAGCGCTGCAGGGGCCGGGAGGTGCAAACGCTCGGGGCTACACTGCCCGCCCGGCCGGACCTTCCCACACACGCAGCACGGCGATGTTATCGCTGCTGCAGGTGAATGTGGAGCAGGATTACATCCCACACTTCCTCCTGGGTCCACCTCCGCACTCTGCCCGGCCTGGCTGCGCCTGTTCAAGTGCATCACCCCGTGCCACCCTCCTGTCTCGCCTGTGTCTCTGCCCTGGTGCTGTCCCCACTGCCCCAGCGGGGCCGTGGTCCCCCCAAGCAGCCCTGCATGCAAAGCCTGCCTGACACCGGGGCAGTTTCCCATCGTAAAATCTCCTCCTGCTGAGCTTTAAAGTCCGAGAGCCACCGAGGACAGATAATGAGGCTCGTCTTTTCCCAAGCAAACAAACACTGCCCGCCGCGGGAGGGGGGACACCCACGCTGCCAGTGGAGGCAGCTCTTTCGAAAGCCGACCAAATGGAAACCAGCGGTGCTCCCATGGTGGCTCTGCAGCTCGCAGCCCAGACTTCCCAAGCCCCAGCCAAAAAGGCTCTCCTACCCCGCAGGCTCCCAGCTCCAGCAAAGCTTTGGCATTTTTCATCTCTGCGTGCCTCCTCCAGCGTCCCGCTGTCCCCCCAGCCCTGCGCCTGGCTCCCACCTGCATCCCGCGGCCGGTGGTCCCACGCTGCTGGGTGGCCCCGGGCAGGGGCAGCCCGGTGCGGGGACAGAGGGGCTGCCCCAGCTCCCAGCCCCTGCCAGCTCCGCGGCCGGGACAGCACGGCCGCCAAAAATGTCACCCTGGCAACCCTGCGGGACACTGGGCTGCTTTTCGCTCCTTCGGGCAGAGAGGAGGGGTTGGGAACTCCGTCTGCGGCGGCCCGGGCGCGTCCCCGGCAGTGGCTCCGGGGCTGGCATGCACGGCCAGGGTCCGTGTCCCCTCCCGGCCCCGGCAGGGCGGCGTGTCCCCAGGCCGTGGGAGCGCCGGGGGTGCCAGCGGGCACCGAGAGCTGTCACCAGGGCCCAGAAACGCGGCTGGTGCACGGCTGCCTGTGACCTGCTTAGTCCCGCTGCCACCGCGCCGAGCGAGGAGCCTGGGGAGCAGTGGGGGACAGAGGAATTGGGTCAGGGGGGCAATGAAGGACAAGAAGGCGGAGGACAATATTTGGCGAGTGTCCCTGCAGAAAAACAAAGGCTGAAGCAGGCGGAGGGAGCAGAGAACCACCGACAGGCAGGGCTGTCCCATCTGGGCCAGTCCCCAAGGGTGGGCTGTGGCTGGTGCTGCCACTTTGATGTGCCATTTGTCCGTGCTGAAGCCACTTCCTCCCGGGGCAGCCCCTGGGTGTGAGTGCTCGGGACCGCTGCGAGCAGCTGGTTTTGCATCTTGCTGCCACATCTGCTGCTCTGGCTCAGAAGTCTGTGTCTGCTGATGGCCCAGGACCTGCCAGGATGTCCTCAGGGAAGGGCAGCACCACGCCCTGCCTCCAGCTGACACCTCTGGCGAGGATGTGGCAAGGGATGGCGTGAAAACCATCCCTCCTTTCCAGAGGTGAAGCACGCACGGCCACGAAGGTGGGCGTTTGGGAAGGACCCAGGGAGCACAGGCAGGGAGTGGGAACAACTGGAAACGCAGATAATCCCCCGGTGAGGAAAGCTGGCAGGCGCAAGGCTTGGCTGAGCCGGGAGCACGTTACCTGCCCGTGTAGGCGGGGATGAGCTCAGCCAGGCTGGGATCGGGGGCTGGGAGCGGGGCAGCGCCACGCCGGGCCCCGGCAGCCGGAGCTGCTGGATGTGTTAGCAGGGAGCTGCACGAGGTGTTCCAGGGGAGGCTGGAGGCCTGGCTGGCAGCAGGAATGCTCCGGGATCTGGAGCCCAGCCGCACCCCACCCATGGATGCGAGGAGCACGGGATGGGAGAGCACGCATTGCTGAGGCCCAGCAGGGAGGGGAGAGGGACGAGGAACCCCCACACCGTCACTGCTGGCGCAGCAGGGGCAGGACGGGTTCCAGGCGGCGCAGAGCACAGCCCTGAGCCCTGCACAGAGCTGCTGGGCAGGAGGGACCCCAGCCCCGGCCACATCCCGGAGCCGCTCCCGTGGAGAGCTCCCATCTGGCGCATCGGGACGTGACAGAGCCGGCCTGGCGCCTTCCCAAGCTGGACATTGTCAATGAAATTGCCGAGAGAGAAGGGCAAGTGAGGGCTCTGCGGAGCCGGCAGAGACACGGCCACTCACTCAGCAGAGGCACAGCTGGGAGCTCACCCCTGCACACAGTGACCTCCTCCCCGGGGAAGGGCGAGGGGGACCGAAGGAGGGACCCCCCCTTCCTTTCCCAGAACTGGGGAGTCCCGTGCGGTGCCGGCAGGGACAGAGCCGGCCCCAGCTCTCCGGTTCACACGCATCTCCCCTGCCCTCTGCCCGCACCCCCGGGCAGTGCCTGCTCCCTCCCACACAGCCCTCCCCGCGGACGGGGCACCTGGGGTGTCCGAGCAGCCCCCGCTCCCTCCCGGCTTTCTCCGTGACTCATCCACTCCAGAGGAAAACCAATACTTCAGCACACATCAGAGAAAGGACCGGGAGCAGCATTCCATGGGAAAGGGGACGCGGCGGATGCTTCTCGCATGCCTCATCCCAGCGGCTCGCCCTCGGGTCCCTGCCTCTCGGCTGGCTGTGGGAAATGGCACTTGTTTCCCTTCCCGCTCGGCAGCCACGGGCCAGCACTGCGACAGGAGGAGGGCAGAGCTCTGCAGCCACCTCAGACCCCGGGGCAGCCGCAGCCCAGGTGCGGGGTGCAGGTCTGCCCCCACCAAAGCTTCCAAGGGATCCGCTGGAGCTGGGGCAGGGAGCATCTGCAGCAATGGAGAGGATGGAGATGTCCCATCCCACTGCAGGGCTGGGGCTCGCTGGGAATGAGAGCTGTTCCAAACTCAGGAAGGTTGGGAGAGCTCCCAAAACCTTCTGTGATGCCTGAATTGCTCATGCAAGGGAGGAGTCCTTCTCCTCCCACACTAGAACACCCCGGCTGCCAGCTCCAGCCCCTCCACATCCCTCCTGTGGCCAGTGGGGGCTATCCACAGCCTCCAGGTCCTGGCTGGGATGGGTTTTCCAGGACCTCCCTCCTTTCCATGGACTGTGCCCTTGCCACCTTCCTGTTTTCCCCCCAAAGTGCAGCTCAATTCAATTCAATTCAAACCAATTCAATTCAATTCAAATCATCACTGACTGCCTTCCCTGCTGCATGTGAGCCGGGGCCAGCAGCCACAAAGCAAGGAAACTCATCTGGATTCCTGCTTCCCCTCACCAGCCCTTCCAGAGGGACCACTTGAAAAGCAGCTCATTCTTAACTGGAGAAAAAGAACGTGTTCCTCCTCCTCTTCCCTGCATTGACAGACAGGTGCTTGCTCAAGGGAGAGCCTTGAAATCCAGCCAGGCAAGACAAGGGCTCCAGGAGGGAGTGACGGGGCTGAGCCCAGGCTGTCACTCGGGGGACAGCCCTGAAAGCATCCCTGTCACCTTGGCAGGCACAGCGCTGATGTGGCTGGCTCTGGACGTGGACAGGGCACAGGCTGCAGTGCAGGGTGGTGGCTGCACGAGGGAGCAGCAGGGATGCTGTGGGTGGTGGAACACCCCCGTGCTTCCCCTGCGTGCAGGTAACACCGAGGAAACAGCCCCGAAATGAAAGATCCTGGCACGTTCCTGCTGCTTCCTTGGGGGTTGTCCCAGCTGTCACCTCTTCTCTCCCAGGCTGCACTCGGCACCTCCTCTGCAGAGGAATGGTCAAGTTTGACTCATCTGGAAAAAAAATAAAAGAAGAGAAAAAGAGAAATCAATGTCCTTTGCTCCAGTGAGACTCAAAATAGGAGCTGTTTCCTCCCTGGGAAAAGGAAATTCCCAGCTCCCCACTGAGGACTGGGCTGCTCCAGGCTGCTCAGCAGCTGGATGAGGTTCTGCCCCTGCTCCCTGTGCCAGGATGCACAGGCTCCCTTCCGGGGAGGGGGAATGGCCCCAAGGAAGGATTGCTCCTGTGAGGATCCCCATACTCACCTAGGGCAGGACCTGGCCGTGCTCCTGCTGACCATCAGTGTCCCCATCCTGGTGTTGGCCACTTCCAAGCTATCCAGGACATTTGGCTTTTCTCTCCAGGATAACCCCACCAGGATTTATCTTCCAATTTAAGAGCCCTTTCCACCTTGAGGGAAAGGAATGGGTGGGAGTGGGAAAGCCCTGTCCCTGTGTCCATCCCATCCCTGTGCACCCGTCCCACCTCCCAGTCCCTGCAAAAGACTGGCTGAGCTGGTCACCACTGGTTTGAGCACATTTGGTAGGACAAGCCTCCAGCTTGCTCCTAGTCCTCTTGCTTCCCTGTTTATATCTGACTTGATGTGTTTTTTCAGCTTTCCTCTTCTTCTGGGAGACCTTCTACTCCTCAGCATCACTTTTCCCTGTACTCCCCCTTCTTTCCCATCAGCTGTGTGGGCGCTTTACTGGATTGCCCTATTTGCTCTTTGCTCCATGTTTTACTCAGACTCTTAATTTATTTTGGCCTGGTTTGTTGTTTTTGGGTTTTTTTTTTTTTACACAGTTCCTCATTTTCAGAGCAGATCCAGAAGAGCACCTTTTCCTGGGGAAATTCACCTGTTTCTGGGGGAATGGCACCATGTACTGCATTCAAAAGTCTTATCCTTATGTCTTACTCCCCGACACTTCAGTCTGCAAGTTGAAGTGTCCCCTTACTACAGCCTCCCCTAAAATCCCTGAGTAGCTGGTTTAGGTGTCTGGTGTTGGTGTGGGAGCACATTTAGGTTTGCCCTTGCTCTGTAGTCCAGGCAAAGAATCATGGAATCATGGAATTCCAGCACGGTTTGGGTTGGAAGGGACATTTAAACACCATCTCATGGGCAGGGACACCTTCCACTAGACCAGGCTGCTCAGAGCCCCGTCCATCCCAACCTTGAATGTTCCCAGGGATGGAGCATCCACCACATCCCTGGGCAAGCTGTGCCAGTGTTCCAGCAGCCTCACCCTAAAAAAATGCTGCCTTGTATCCAATCTAAATGGCGTCTCCTTTAGTCACGCACCGGCTGCTCTGCTGGCACTGCAGGAGGTCGGATCTGCCTCCCGTATTTATTGCAGTTGTGCTGTTTGTTTTCCTGCTGGCATTTTCAGATGCCAAACACCCCCTCCCCGACCCACTGTCTCACCCGCACCCTGAGGTTCCAGCTCTCCAGGTGTTCCCTGGGTCTCACCCCTGGGAATGGTGGGGTTTTCCTGGGCACCAGTGTCTGGATGTAGCTGCCAGGTCACCCCTGATGCTCACACGGTGTGGTGGCAGCAGCCTCTGTGCTGCAGCTGGATCACCTCTCTGCAGGTGTGTGAAGCCAGGGAGCATCAGGACATCCTCATGAGCTTCCCTGTGGCACACAAAGCCCCTGTCCCCAGGCACCACTTCCCCGGAGAGCCTGACCTGCTGCCTGACCCCGCTGATGAGCAAACCGGGCCATTTTCTCCCAGCACTTACAAGGTGCCTTTGGCTCGTCTTCACTTGCTCAGCAAACGCCCCCGAACAGGTCAGCACTTTCTTCACAGCAAAGCTATGAGAGGAATTTCTCTCCTAAGGCAGCTGGACCCTTTCCAAGGAAGGAGAGCTGCCAAATTCCCACCCCCCAGCCCCCAGCAGCGAAACAAGGTGCAAATTTGGCCCCTGGAGGCTTTCTGCTTGCTTCCACTTCTGCCCTTGCTGTCTGCTGGAGCTGGGGAGGAAGGGGCCCTCTCCTCTCCACTCCCCTCCCATGCCGGGGTTGTGTCCCAGGGAAAGGGTTGGTTCTGTCCCCGAGGGAACTGGAGGTGTCAGATCTCTCCCCAAATGCAGCAGGTAGAAGGCCCAGGTGTGGGTCTGCAGCTCCCTGTGCTCCCCTGGTGTTGCCTGCTGGGCAGTGGGCACCTCTCTGCTCCCGACGTGCTCCGCAGGGCTGGGGACTCTTGGGCAGTTGCCTGCTCTGATTTATTTATTTTTTCATCTCCAATTGCTTCTCCATACTTCCTGCTATTTACGAGCACGGCTGTTGCTGCAGGAAGGAGGCTGCTGCTCTGGGCTGTGGGTTCACAGTTTTTCTGCCTTCCACTCCCCCTCCCCAAGGCCTCTGCAGAAGGTGCAGCCCCCCCACCCCTGCCTGGCCCCTGGCAGAAATTGGCTTTCTGGCACATCACCCCGGCAGCACAGCTGGACACTCATCTGCTTCATTTCTCTGGCTGCAATTCATGAGTGGGGAAGTTGGGGCTTTTCTCTGCTGCCCATCTGCTGGGAAGGGGAAAGAGCATCTCTGGAGGATGAGACCCCTCTGTGCACATCCACATTCCAAGTGCCAAGGACCCCTGAAAGCCAAGCGCCCAGGAGAGCACATGGGCAAGCCAGCCTTGGGCAGCCCATGACCCTTTCCAAAGCTCAGTGACCCAGGTGCCCCTGGCATCTCACAGGAGCAAAGGTACCGAGAGTTGGGGGTACTCTGGGCTCTGGCAGAACCTCTTTACAAACACCGTGCCTGGCTCTTCCCCCTTTCCTGAACCAGCAGGTCACCCCCCAAAAAATCCATAAACTCCCATCCACAGCCATGCAGCTCCCCTCAGTCCCCATCCCGAGGAGCAGCCCCAAGCAGAGCTGTGCCATCGAGGTACTCACTGCTCCCCTCTCAAACCCTGGGCTGCCCCAAGTGCTGGGTCCCTGAGGCACTGCTGGCCTCACCCAGGGTGCCCACCCACACATCCTTCAGCCCCAGCCCCAGGCGCCTCAGCTGGGTCCTGGCTGAGCTCAGGAGGGTGTGTTTATTGATGCCTCTGTCTCCAGGTGGACCTTGCACCTGTGCAGCAGGCAGCTTATCTCAGCTGCTGCTTCCTGCGTGGCCCTCACGCTGCTGTGGCACACAGCTTGCTTGCTCCCTGTCTCCCAAAGGATGCCAAGAGATGGAACTCTGGCACCTCCAAGAGCACTTTCGCTAGCACCCTGTCTATTTTCCGCCAGGGACCCTTCCCAGCTGGCTGCACCCACCCTGGGGAGGAGGTCGGCTGGGCACCCCGGCCTCCTCTCCCTCGTATGTGCCACCCACGGCAGGGCAATGGGATACCTGCTCCTGGGAACTGCCCTCACTCATCCTTCGGTGGGATTGCCCTGCCCTCTGCCGATCTTCCAGCACATGGGCAGGACAGGGGCGGCGCTTCCTGCCTGGAAGTGTTTGTGGCCGTCTGCAAGGACGAGTCTCTCAGGGATCCGCACACACACAAGCACGTTTGCACAAGCTGCAGTCAGGACTGGACGCGGAGGACGCTCGCTTGTTTGAAAGCCGGCCTAAGCTGTAAAATAGGAGTTTTTCCCAGCGGAACACACGGCGAGATCGTTACCCCGCTGCCCTGCACTTGTAGTGCCGTCAGTGCTCACCTGGAGCCAGCACTGAGACACACCGTTTCACGTTCGCGGTTCAAAAGGAGGGAAAAAAATACTCACAGCAAAGCTTTCTTTGAGTTTTAATAAGGCTGAAAAGCCAGGGTCTGTTCCTGGAGAGGCAGTGGCCATGAACATGAGTTTACTGATTGAGAGATCATGTCCATCCAAAGGAATCTGCACTGTGGGGATGTGTTGTTTTGAGGATGGCCCTGCACAGACACCCCAAATCCCACCCTGTGCATCCCTGGGAGCGGTGCCCAAACTCTCCTGGAGCTCTGGCAGCCTCGGGGCCGTGCCCATTCCCTGGGGAGCCTGGGCAGTGCCCAGCACCCTCTGGGGGAAGAACCTTTCCCCGATCTCAGCCTGAGCCTGCCCTGGCCCAGCTCCAGGCATTCACTTGGGTGCTGTCACTGGTCACAGAGAGTAGAGATCAGTGCTGTCCCTTTGCTACCCCTCATGAAGAAGCTGCAGACCCCAGTGAGGTCTCCTGTCAGTCTCCTCTTCTCCTTCAGGGTTTTCTGTTCGTCCCGAAGGGTCAGACTGCAACCTCCACACAGGCCTCTCAACCTACAGGACAAAGAGACAAAAAAATACCACAGGAGTCACCTCATTTGTAGCACAACACGACCCAGAAGGTCTGAACATTTTTAGCAAAAGCTGGGGACACTGGAAGCCCCTGCCACACTCCACCCCGTGATCCCAGTCCTGATCCAAGCAGTTTCTTTGGAGTGCTGGTGCAGGCACCTGCTACCTTCAAAGTTAAAAGGAGGCACAGTGTGGGTGAGTTGCAACGCCTTGCTATGGGTCACCACACTTTGTATATCACCATCAACTGAGCAATTAACCACCCATCAACAATCAGGGCAAACAGCAGGCAGTAATAACCAGCTCTAGACCTTCCTAGGTCACAGGCACAACACCAAGATGGGTTGGCAGTGGATCCTTTTCAGTGCTTGGTGCAGAGTCATCACCCTTTGGAGTCTTTCAGGGCAGAACACTCTGATTTTGGGGCTCCCATATGTCCCTCAATGGTTATGGAGAGCAAGACCTGTCTGTGCCAGCCGTGTGTCCCAGTGGGGTCAGGAGACATCAGCATGTCTTTTACTCCTCCAGAGCTCCTCCAGAGCTGCCTCACCCCAGGGCAGCTTGGCTCAGCTCGCGGGGGGGCCCAGGGCACGTGGCACGGTGTGCAAGGGCCCTTTGTGACGGTGGGCACTGTGGCAAGGAACGTGGCCATGTGTCACAGGGCCCTTTGTCACACATCAGGCCACAGCAGGCGGGGTGTTGGTCACCACGGTGTCCAGAGGAGGCAATGGGACAGGGTGGTGCTGCAAGGAGATCCTGTGCAGCCACCCTGTTCCTTGCTGTCCCCAGGCTTTAACCATTTCTTTTTCTGTGTGCCCTTAGGGACAAATCTCGGTGGGACAGGGGAGAGACCCTCCAGCATGGCCTGGAGAAGAAGGAGGACGTAAAACCTGACATCACACTCACTCAGAGCATGGCAAACGTGGAGGTTTCTGCTCCCAACGGGGAATTTTTTGGGGAGAGAGTTGTCTCCCGCCCAAAGGAAGTAAGCAGCCTGTGGCCAGGGCTGGATCCCCCCAGGAATTGTCCACTGGGCCCCTTGGAGGCCATCACAGCGTGGTGGGAAGGGAAGCACTTCTCTGGGGAAGTTGCTCCCTCTGGCAGCTCTCAGCTCTCTCCCTGTGCCTCCTCCAGGTGCCGGACTTTGTGAGGAACATGCACCACAGGCTCATGTCCAGTGCACCTCCAGACCAGAGGATGTTAATGGACATCCTGAGGCTGACCGAGGCACACCCCGCTGATGTCGCTGTCACCCTCCTGCGCTGTGCCCCGACATGTGACAGGTACGGGGGCCACCTGCCTTGAGGGCTTAGGGCTCACCAGTTTTTAGGGCCCACCACCCTGACAGACAGGCAGAGAGTTCCAGGACCCACCAGGCCCTCTGTTTCCCAGCCCTGGCATGGCAGCCACCCAGCCTGCCGCCATGCTCCCTCCCTGCCCCTCAGGGCACCGTGGCTCTGTCACCTGGACCCCCAAGCTGCCCAGGCCATGGTGCTGTGACTGAGACCGCCCCCTGACACAGAGCTCTGGTCCCACAGAGCTGCTGGAATCATGTGGAGGACCATAGCCTCGTCAGGAACAGTAGTGGAGAAGGTGCTGCCAACACTGCTCCGTGTGCTGGAGGACTGGCCGCTGCACAGAACGCGCACCTCTGATGGGGACAAAACGCGAGTCTTTGCCCTGGCTGTGAGTTTCTGGAACTGGCCTTTGCTCGCCCCCAGGTCGCCTCTCCAGCAGCTCTCCATCCTCCTTCCCCCGCTGCATCTCCCTGCCTCAGGCGCTGGGCTGAAACCTGGGCTGGGGCAGGTTCAGGGGCACCAGGCCCGGTGCTGCCCCTGCGTCTCCCCCGGCCTCTCCCTCCCACGCTCGGGCCCTGCCACATGGACACCTCGGCACTGAGCGCTGTCTCGGGGTCGTTTGTCCTTTGCAGGCAACCAGGGCAATCTGGGAGATTTTCCGCCTGCCCTGGTGCCCAGCACCATTCACAGAACATTCCCCCCGCCTCCTCGTGGCTCTGCTCTTCCAAGTTTTTGCCAGCACATTAGGGATGCCCGAGGAGGTCAATACATTCTGGAAGGGATGCCAGGAGCAACTCAGCTTTCCCACCAGCATCAACAGGTGCTCCATCCCATTTCTCCCATGTCCCCAGGGCAGGAGCCAGTGCCCCCAGCGTGACCTGGCTTTGCTCTGCACACAGGTTTGCAGTGCAGACTGTGAGGGCACTGCTCCGCCATCTGCAGTGTCTGGATTTACTGGTGGCAATGGAGCGCAAGGGTGGCTGGGACATGCTGCTCTGTGCTGACACCCACCACTATGCCGTGGGTCTGCTGGCCAGGTGAGACCCCCTTCTCCCCGCTGCCCTCGGCCTTTGTGCCCTTTGCCCAGGGTNTACCCTGTGCCCAGGGTGCCACACACAGTCCCCGTGGTCGAGGGCCAGAGGGCCTTGTCACTGAAGGACAGCTGAGCTGACTGGAAAAGGCTGGGAGAGGAGGATGCCCAGGAGCTGCCGCCTCCAAAAGACCCAGGTCCCCTTGCAGGCTGGTGGAGAAAGACCAGACCTATGTGAGTCAGTCCTGGGAGAGGTTTGCCCCTCTGGCTCATGGCCTTGGTGCCTTTTTCTGCCTTCCAGGGAGATGTGCCGTGCCTCAAAACCCTTGGGTTCCTGCATTGCGCTCCGCCTGCTGGGGCTGCTCACTGCAGAGGAGCCACGCTGGGATCTGCCTGCCCTGGCATTCCTCGTGGAGGTGAGCCTGACGGCCAGCGCTGCCTCGCTGAGGTGCCTCCCAGCTCTCTGCCCTCTCATAGCCGCAGCTGCCTGGGACGGTGCCTGTGCTCTGCGCTGTTCCGGGCTCCTGCCGGCCAGCTCCCCTGTCACTGCCCTGTGCCTTTCAGGTCCTCGAGTGCCATGACATGAGGGAATGGAGTGACAGTGTCCTGGAGATCCTTTCGAGGCGCCTGCAGAGCAAATCCAGGGAGAAGCGTCGCCTGGCACTCAGAGGCCTCGTGGTGCTCAGCAAAGATCCCTCAGTGGTGAGAAGGAGGCAGCGGCTGAAGCCACGCTGGCAGCGTGGGGCTGGTGAACGCAGTCGCTTGGGCTTGGCTGCACTTCAGGCACTGAGGCAGCTGCTCCCAGCTCTCCTGCCTCACGGTTCAGCCGCCTGAGTGCTTCGGGACAGGCCTTTGGGCCCTGCAGCAGCAGGGGGGGTTGCAGCACCAGAGTGGCTTTGGTGGTGCAGCCGTTCATAAATGACTTGGACACAGGACTTGAAGAAACACTAAATAAGTTTGCTGACAATACTAAATTGGGAGGAGCTGTTGACTCCCTCGAGGGCAGAGGCCCTGTAGAGACAAATCTGAGAGCTGGGCAATCACCAACCATATGAAGTTTAACAAGGGCAGGTGCCAGATTCTGCACCTGGCACGGGCAGCCTGGCTGTGTGTCTAGAGCAGGGAATGAGAGACTGGAGAGCCGCACTGTGGAAAGGGACCTGTGGGGATCCTGTGATGGCGAGTAGGAGTCAGCAGCGCCCTGGCAGCCAGGAGGGACCTCGGGGGTGTATCAGGCACACCATTGCCAGCCAGGCAAGGGACGGGATTGTCATGCTCTGCTCTGGGCTAGCGTGGCCTCACCTTGAATGCTGTGTGCAATTTTGGGCACCATAATGTAAAAAAGACATGAAGCTATTAGAGATTGTCCAAAGGAGGATATGAAAATAGTGAAGGGTCTACAGGGGAAGCCATAGGAGGAGTGGCTGAGGGCACTTGGCTTGTTCCAGCTGGAGGAGGCTGAGGGGAGACCCCATTGCGATCTGCAGCTTCCTTGCAAGGGAACGGGAAGGGTAGCACTGATCTCTGATCTCCGCTCTCTGGTGACCAGTGACAGCACTTGACGGAACAGCCAGAGCTATGTCAGGAAAGGTTTAGGTTGGGTATCAGGAAAAGGTTCTTCCCCCAGAGGGTGCTGGGCACTGCCCAGGCTCCCCAGGGAATGGGCACAGCCCCGAGGCTGCCAGAGCCCAGGAAGTGTTTGGACAGTGCTGCCAGGGATGCACAGGGTGGGATCGGTGGGGTGTCTGTGCAGAGCCAGGAGTTGGACTCGATGATCCTTGTGGGTCCCTCCCAACCCAGGACATGCTATGATTCCACAGTTCATGGCTTCACAGGGCAGCATTGTGTTCCACACAGGCCGAAAGCATCCGGAGTCTGACACGGAGCCTCATGGACCTACTGCAGGATGCAGACGGAGAGGTGGTTGCATTGATCCTCTCTGTGTTCCTGAATGAGCTCCAGGACAGAACCACCCTAATATCCAGTCCCACTGCCCTGCAGCTCGCTGAGGCTCTCCGGCCACTCTTTGACAACGTAAGGCTCTGCGCCGGCAGCCATGGCCACTGCGTGCTGCCCGGACACTTTGTGCCCTGTGCAGTTTCAGGCCTGTGCCCACGTGGGCCTGGAGAAACCCTTGCTGGTTCTTTTCTCTTCCTTTCCAACAGGACAACAGCCATGTGCAGCTGCTCTCCATTTGCCTCTTCCGAGACGTGATGGAGCTGGTAATGGACAAGGGAAGAAGGCGCCTGAAGGCACACGTGCACCAGAGCCTGCTCCCGCTGTTCTTTCACTGCCACGACGAGAACCGGCGCGTGGCAGAGGTGAGGCCTCGCGGGCTGCAGCCTCCTCCTGGCCTTGGCACAGGGACGTGGGTCCTGTGCCCTGGGCTGTGGTGCCATCTCCAGGTCTCTGCTGCTCTCCAGGCCTCTTGGGCAACGCTGCTTTCTGCAGTAAAGTTCCTGAAGAGGAGGCATCTGAAGCAGGTGGTGAAGAAGGAGCAGCCATGGAAATTCACTGAGCGCCTGGTAAGGATGGCCTGGAAGCCCCAGCTGCAGCCTGGAGAAGCCCCCTGCCCACGGTGCCCAGTGTGTGGGACTAGCAGCTGTGGGCCCTGCCCAGTGCTGCACCCAGGAGCCATGTGGGCTCTTCTCCAGGCTCCTCTGGCCCCGAGCCGGGTGCCGATGGAGCCCCGGCCCCGCTGGGCTCTGGGGCGGGGCGGCACCGCGGCTCCCCGGGCAGCACCCGGCCCTCTGCCCCCTCCAGAGCCCGGCGCCAGCGGCTGCTGGCCGGGCCTCAGGGCTCTGCGGGCAGGGGAGGCCAGGGTGGGGCGCAGGGAGCGCTCGGCCAAGGAGCTGAGCCTGCACCAACCCTTCCCTCCATGCCCTGGTACTCTCTCCAGCTGGAAGATGACAGGAGCCGAGTGACCGAGCACCTGTACCAGGCCCTGCCGTACCTGGAGAGCCCGCAGGAGTCCCTGCGAGAGGC
>VWZT01001055.1:204588-244939 GCA_013397055.1 Pachycephala philippinensis
TTATACACTCACCCTTCTCTGTCAAATTTCCCAGCTCCTTTCAAACATCCATGGCAGGAGCTGGCAGAGGGACTATGCACATCCCAAAGGCTCCAAGTGCTCCTCAGGATCCCTTCCAACCCAGGTCACCAGCAGCAAGGCCCGGGCTCCAGTGCTGCAGCCAGCAAACCCTGACATGCTCCGGACTGGGGAGAGACACAGCCAGCCAGGGGGACATCAGGGAGCAGCTCCAAAACCATTTATTGAAACAAAACCAGTAGGAATTCACATGAACCCAAAGCTGGGCAAGCAGGAGGAAGGATGAGCTTTGTCAGGTTTCTTGAAGGGTCACTGTGTTTCTGATCTTTCAAGCAGCCTCTGCATCCCATTCCATGGGATGCTGCTTTGGGATGGTAAGAATAAAAAATAAATCTGTCAAGTCACATTATATACACACATTTAGGCTGTAGGGGATTTTCTTCTGTGGGAAAATATCACCCTCTCAGTACTTACGATTAAGCATCATTACAGTTATTTTCTTTACTTACTGAAATTTCTGGTTTTTAACTGAAAACTTTGAGACTTGAAGCCTGAAGGTACCTGAGAGGACAGCACCCAGAAAAAACCAGCTCAGCAGCCAACCTGGGCACGTCTTGTACCACACAGCAAAGCCCAGGGTGTTTGCTGCAGGAGCTCTAACCTGGATCCCAAACAACAGGAACACCTGGGACACAGGGAGAGTGGGGTGGGGAAGGACCAGAGCAACACAAGAACACCATACAGGACTCATTTTCCCTATAAAACAGGCAATATCTGTACAACAGCCACAGCCATAGGTGCCTGGCTGGGATGGCAGGAAATTTAATACCAGAGGTAAAAACATTTTTTGTCTCTTTTTTTAGGACACATCAGTCTTGTATCCGTGCTGGATCATGCACGTAAATGCAAAGCTTTGGTGAAGCTTTGGTTGCACTCATGGGCTGCCCTGCAACCACAGCTCAGCATGCTCCAGCACCCTGGGAAATCTGTCCTCCAGCCCTGCTCCCTGCTGCCATCCCTCCCCAGGCCAGGGACACCCCCACAGGAGCAGCACATGGAGCAGGGAGGTGGGAAGTTGAGAGAAGGGCAAAAACCCTGAGCTGAGCCAAAGCAACCAACATCAGCAGCACCAGCAGGACGTGCACAGCAGTGGGGAAGGTTTGTTATCTGCAGCTTCAAAGTAGCTCCTTCCCCAGGGAACAGTCCTGCTTTGTCCATTCCCATCTCTCCTAGTGACAGAAGTCCTCCCTGGAGGCGTGAGGGGGGTCTGGCAGCACTTCTGTCCGGGGCTGAGGCTGGCAGGGCAGTGCCAGGCTTCCCCCCAGCATGGGGTGGTCTTGGGGCAGTCCCATGGGAGAGCTGGGCAAACCACAGGCGCTGCGGGGCTAAGAGAGAGAGAGAGAACAGTGGTGAGGCACTTTGCAGGGGTTATTAGCACTGGCCACGCAGATTCCCAGCACAGGAAACACTGAACCCCAGCGGGGAGCAAGGCGCTTACCTTGTGCCTGCCCTCCCGGCTCAGTGCAGAGGCGCGTGTCCCACAGGAATTCAGGGTCTCCAGAGGGCTGCTGATGCTCCTGAAGCGCCCTGCAGCTGAGCTGGGGAAAGGGTGCTGGGGCACGGAGGGAACAGGGCTCAGCTGCTTTTCGGGAAGAAGCTGGCAGGAAGGGGGAAAAAACCCGGGGTATGGAGCCATCTCTTCCCGGGAGTCCCCAGCGCCTGCAGCTTCCATGCTGCATGATCCATTCAGGGCGAAGTGCTGCGGGGGCACGCCGGGCCCGGGGCCCAAACAGCCCTGCTGCTGGGACACCAAGCCTTGGCTGAGGCTGTAAAAGCCAGGCTGAGCCGGAGACGCCAGGAGTGGGGAGACAGAGTCCTGCCACAGGCTGGGGCGTGGAGGGGAGCCGGGGCTGTGGCCACACACCCCACTCATCAGCAAGGGACGTTGCGCCGGCTGGCTGGGCAGTGCCACACGGTCCTGGCACTGGCTGGGCAGTGAGAAGGACTGGTGGGCATCCTCTTGGAGGGGCTGCACGGCTGGGAAGTCACCCTGCAGCTGCTGGGTCCTGGGTGGCTCCTGTGGGCAGGGGGCTGAGCTGGGGGCTGTGTCCCATGGGGCGCCCTGCACTGGCTGCAGGAAGAGGAGCAGAGTCTCCTCTGCAGCTGGTCTCCACTGGGAGCCACTGGACGGCTCCTCCCGCTCAGCCAGCTCCGGGAGCAGTCCTGGCACGGCACCGAGGGGCTGTTCCCACAGCGGGATGGGGGGCTGGCCCAGGGCAGGGCTGGGCTGCCCTGCACGCTGTGCCAGGCGGTACCTCGGCTCCTTGTTCTCCGTGTGGCACGGGGCAGGGCCTCCCTGGGCGCTGGGGGACGTGCCTGGCAGGGGACGGGCCTGCTGCCCTCCCTCGTGCTCCTTCACCGGAGGGTTGGGGAGGCAGGAGAGAACCTGGCTGCTGGCCAGGCTGTCATTCAGGGAGGGGGACTGGCCTGGGTCCATATTGACCATCACCATTTTCTCATCGAGCAGCAGGAGCTCCAGGTCCTCAGCGTTCAAGCCCAGGCCCTCCAGAGCACTGAAGAGCTCGTTGTTGGAGCAGCTCTCATCACTCTTAATTGAGAGCGAGTCCAGGGTGGCCAAGAGAGGATCCTCCTGCAGCTTCTCTTTGAGGCTGGTCCCCCTTGAGGAAACTGGAGCAGTGCCCCTACTCCAGGCATCCCCTCCTGCACCTGGCAGGGACACATCCCCGGGGTGGGAAGTGCTGCTGAAGGCAGGGGTGGGAGCAGGAGCCGGGTGGGAGGCGTACACTGCCTCGTCCTGTGGCATCACAGCGCCCAGCAGAGACCTGGGGTCAGTGCCATTCTTCTGGGAGCGCCCTCCACGGCTGCAGGAGGGCTTCTTGCACCTGCTGGCTCTCCCTTTGCTCTGGAAAGGGTCAGGGAAGCCCGGGAGAGGGTGAGCGCTTTGGTACAGGAGCGCCTCCCCTGTAGCAAAGGTAAAGGGAAGATGCATGGAGCGTTTCCGAAGGTGCTCTCCTCCTTCTTCGTCTCTGCGGGGCAGGAAGAGGACACCGTGGCTGACACGTGCACAGACCCACCCCACAAAGTGCTTCTGCAGTGGGCAGGTGTGATCCCCGCAAGCCACAGCCCCTTTGCCACAGCCAGCATGCACTCACACACACAGAACACACATCTGCAGCACAACCAAGCATCGCCCCGCACTTGTGGCGTGGCCTTGCCGACAGGGATGGGGCTGAACAGCACCAAGCACAGCATCCCACGGCTGCTCCTTTCAAAGGCACAAGCAGCAACGACAAATCCAACATCCCGCCCTGCTCAGGACAGCCCAGAGGCACGGAAAAAGCCAGGCCATCCCCATCCCAGACCGGCACGTACACGAGGGGTCTCTGTGTGACCACGATGTACTCGGGTTTGCCGTTCTTGTAGACGAGCCGCGCGTTGGCCTGCACCCACTTCCAGCGGTTCTCCTTGGTCAGCAGCCGGAACACCGTCAGCCCGCTCTCCCCCGTCTTCATCACTGCCGGGAGGAAGCACCAGGGCTGTGCCATGGCACACTGCCCCTTCCAGCTGGGAACAGCGGGAGCACGGCTGGTACGCGCAGGGGACACTGATCCATCTTGGGTGTAGCCTTTTGAGTGCTCAGGGTGTACCTCTGAAGGCCCTTCCAATAAATCCCTACCTTTATTCCCTCGTTCCTGTCTAGTCTCTGTTTTTAGGTGGCCACCCCAGGCATCAACACCACCCAGCTAAACAGCCCTCACTACGCTCTGCCCCAAGCTCCCTGCAGTGACAGGAGCAGCACAGCAAAGCATCCCGTGGGGAAAGAGCCACTGGGCTTGACACAGCGGCCAACAGAGCTGCCCCAGCCCCAGCCCCCTCATCAGCACAAGTGACCAGGGAGGGGACTCTTACTCCTGACGTGGTTCTCAGCACAGTACAGCGCGTCAGCAGCATGGACAAACTGGTACCCGGTGCCACACATCCGCAGCTCCGCCTCAGTGTAGCCCAGGACGATCTTCCCCCTGTGAGACAGAGAGCACACCCAGCTCAGAGGCAGGGCTGGGGAGGGATGTCAGGAATGGAGCACTGGAAGCCCTGTTGCATTACTTGGCATCACACGCCAAGGGGGTGAAGTCCAGCTTGTGCTTGGTTCTGAAGATCATGTTCTTGGTTCGGATCTGCAGGATGGACGGGGGCTGCAGGGGCGTGGAGATGGCGAACAGAGCGAGCTGGGGTGGCAGGGCAGAGCCATCTGCAGACCTTTTGTTCTGCCCATGAAGGAATTTCAGCCTGCCTTGAAGGTTTAAAGCCTGGGAAAAGAAGAAAAGCTCAGTGTCATGCAGAAAAGTGGGTGGAGAGGGAAGAGAAGGAGGAGAGCTGCACGGAAAGCAAGATGTGTGTCTGCAGAGTTGGTGTAAATGGAATCATTGAATCACAGCATGATTTGGATTTGGAATGGACCTTAAGGATCATCTTGTTCCAATCCCCCTGCCATGGGCCAGGACACCTTCCACTATCCCAGGTTTCTCCAAGCCCCAATGTCCAACCTGGCCTTGGACACTTCCAGGGATCCAGGGGCAACCACAGCTGCACTGGGCACCCTGTGCTCTCCAGTGCAGAGAGGAGGAGGAATGAACATCACCTACTTGAGCTTAAGACACGCTTTTAACAGAAAAACAAAGCAAAACACATGGAGAAAAGCACTTCTGTTCCAGATTCAGCACTTTGAGAGGAGAGGAACAAAACCCACAAGGGAGAGGCTGTAGGTACAGGCCAAACCTATGAAAAACAGGGAAAGTCTCCTTGCTGAGACAGGCAGGTGCTGCACGTGGCAGAAAGCAGCACTGGGTCTTTCCAGGGGGTTGTTCCAGTGGTGGCATGAACCCCTGTGGTGAGCCTGCCCCTCTCCTGCTGTGGAGGGTCTGTACTCACCAGGAAGCCAGAGGAATTATCCAGGAGGCAGCGAAAGCGGCACACGAAGCTCCTCTCCAGGAAGGAGGAGTTTTCCGGGGGCAGCTGATCCGGCTTGTAGACGACAGCAGAAGAGCCAGGACTCTTCCCCACTGTGGAAGAGAGGGACTGAGAGAGGATCAAGCAAGGATTCTCCCCAGTGAGGGCTGGAGGTCCCCAGCACCGGGCACTGCAGCAGTTTGTGGGGCACAGCCACAGAAACTGGGGAAAAACCACAACATTTGGAGCCAAATGGGTGCACATGGTGACAGGGAGCTGGGCTGCCAGCATCCCTGGGGAGCTGCACGCCTCATGCCACCCAGGATGCCAGCCTGCCTTTACCTTCTGGGGGAGGCTCACCCTCGGGAGCGCGCGGTGGGTCGAGGGCCCAGTGGAGGTTGCGCCTGAATTCCGGCTGGTCCTCGGTGTGGATCAGCTCAAAGACGCTCTGGTGCATGACATCTGTCTGGAGGGGAAACACCACCCATGAGTGCTGCAGCCTGTCCCCAGCACCACCTGAAAACAGCCTGTAATGACCCCAGGAGGTTTTGTCTTATCCAGTTTCCCTGGTGCTCCAAAGGGTCCCTAAATGAGGTTGGAAACCTTCCCCCAGAACTGAAGGACTGCAGCAAGTCCCATCTCCCTCTCAATCTGATCCAGTGCCTTCCAGGTTACCTGGGCACCCAAAGTGCTGGAGCCTTGTGGGATTTACCAGGATTTGAGTGGGTAACAGGGCAGGGAAGCCCAGACATCTCACCACAGCCATGAACCCCATGAAGGCCCATCAGCGTGGCTGCTGGAAAGTATCCATGGGCTGATAAAGTCCCTTATCACCTACCAGTGATCACGTCCAAATTCCCAAGACCAAGGAAAAGCCCCAAACAGCCCCTGTGATCCCCGCAGAGCCTTCTCCCCACAGGGAATGTGGGGCTATTCTCCACCACCAAGGAAAAATTGACTCTTGGCAGCAAGTCAGAGTCCCACCGACCTGATGGAATCCCAAATAGTCCTGGATTGTGTGCGAGGAGTAAAATATCAGCCCTTCTGACGTCACCACCAGCACGAAGCCGTTGAGTGCCTGTGGGAGAGAGGACATCAGCAGGGACAGGCCACACTCATGTCACTTTTCCAGCAGGACACTGGTCACCCAAAGCCCGGCCGGCCCAGCCAGCAGGCAGCTGAGCCACCACAGATGGTCTCTCCGAGGTCACACAGCTCCTCCATCCAGCTGCCCGAGAATATCCTAATCCAGACTGACGGAAAACTGTGCTTCCACCCTGGGAGCATTCACTCAGACTCAGCTTTGGATGTTTATCCTCAGCCTGTGCAGGGAGCAGATAAAAACCTCTGAACTGCTTGCAGGATGAAAGTGGCACCATCAGGAGCTATCCCGTTCTGGTGGAAATAAGCCTTTCCAACAGCCTCGAGGGCCTTGGCAGCCATGTGTGGCCATCCCAGGGGCCAGAGGAGTGGCCTGGAGAAGGACCACAGCATGCCTGGACTGTCCATGGGCAAGGAGCAAGGCCAAGGAAGGTGTTGTCTCCACTGCCCACTCCCTCCTCAAGGTGGCCAGTGTTGAAAGGGCCTTAACCAGTGGAAATGGAAAAGCCAAAAGCTGAAGCATAAGGGTTTGGATTTGAAATTGCAGCAAAGACCATCTGATTTCTGACAAGCCAATTTCTTCCAAAGCAGCAGGGAATTCAGGCTGAGTCTGGTGCCTGAACTTGGGGGAAAGCCACAGAATCCCTGTGCAACCCCAGAGTACTTCTTCCTTTCAGCCAATACATCACGGACGATTTAGGTTGGAGAATCCCCCTAAGATCACCACCTCCAAGATCACTTCCTCTGGAGCACTACGTGGTTCCTGCACACCCCACACCCCTTAGGGCTGAATGCTGTGCTCTGCTTTCACAAAATAAATGCCCAAAGCTGCTTTGCCCACATGCGTTTGAAGCCCCAAGCCCTCCCCACAGACCAGAGCAAACGCAGCCACCAATCTGAAGTTCCCATTGCATTTTTAATGTTACACACTTCTGTATTTCACAGTTCACTGGCCTTTCCACCCACTCCTCAAGCTCCAGAACCGCTAAGTCAATATTCGAGGGAGCACTGGGTTTCCTGGCAGGAATTGGCTGAGCTGATAAGAGCCTCTGTCTTCCTCAGGAGGGGCTCATTCCTACCAGTATAAACCATTTGGGAAATAATTTGGGTGTTTTCCCTGAGCTAAAAGCCCCCAGCTGGCAGGACAGGACACAGGAGAAGGGACCAGGGTGCTGGCTGACAGTGTCCTTTACACCTGGAGAAGACTAGAAGGGGCAGAGGAGCTTCCCTACCAGTCTGGGAAGGGTGCAGCTGCTTTCCAGGAGCCCTGGCTTTCCATCCCTGCTCTCTGGCAGCAGAACACTGCTGACACAGGCACCGGCAGGGTCCAGGGAAGCATCCTCAAGTGCAGCCACCACCACGTGGCCACCCCTCCCTAAGGGCACCAGATCCCCAAGGGGACACCCTGGCAGCAGGAAGCAGGACCCCTTTGGAAGGCAGGGCTCCTGCAGCGTGGGCCCTAGGGCTTTTCAGAGCCCAAACCATCCCGTAGCACTAACCTGGCAGGGAAGCCTGCCCTGGCCTGCTTCCCCCACTTCATCATGTACAGACAGCAGCATTAATTAGGGCCTGGCGTGCAGTCTCAGCCAAGTCCAGCTATTGTTGCTGCCAACTCCTGTTCCATTGTCCAGGTCAGTGTTTCTCCCCCCTCCCCTTCCCTTTATTCCAGCACAAACACTCTCTCTATTTACTGGGGTTGATCTCAGTGTGTGGGAATCTGCTGCAGAGGTTAATTAGTGCTGCCAAATGCACTTTAACCCTTTGAGCAGCTTCAGGAGGAGGAGAGGGGAAGAATCAGAGTGGACCAAGAGACGAAGGAAGTTTGGCCATCAGAGGTGACAGACCAGGTCGAAGTATGTTTATAAGTATGCAGGAATGTTTCCTCGGGGCCCGGAGGTGGATGCTGAGCTCCTGCCACATCCAGGGTCACAGAGATGAGATGAGCCCTGAGAGAGCTGAACCAGCCTTTAAGAGCCAGTTTGGTACCCCTAAAAGAATGGTACCCAACTACAGGAGGAGCTGACGAGCAGGACATCAACCCCCAGCAAGCCCTGCTGAGCAGTTTTGTTACACCCTGAGGGAAAACCCCCATTTTTTTTTGCCATTAACCAGGCTGGTTTTAGCACTTCCCTCACTAGACACAGTGCTCTTCAGCTCTCAGGCAGGACAGTAATTACACTTCGTGCTGAGTGAGCGTTTGGACCGGAGCTGGGGCTGCCCAGCACGCTCAGCCCGTGCTGGAGGACAGCCAGGCAGGCAGGGGACAGTGCCACAGCCTGTGCCCGGGTGCCAGGCAGGGGACAGCAGACCTGTGTCCTCGCAGGACATCGCACTGATGGAGCCTGACCTCCTCCCATTCACTGCACACAGTCTGGGGACAGAAGGCGACCTCCTGGCATCTCTGAATAAACCACGGCAGCTGCAGGCTCAGCCAACCATGCTGCAGTACCACCAAAGGAGCCCCCTTGGGAAAATCAGAGCTCCTGGGATACACCCACCTACCCCGTGTTTAAGGGATAAGCACCCGGCCCATCAGCACCTATCTGTGTGCTCAGTGTTACACATCACCTTTAAAATCAGGGGAGACTTCCAGGACGTTTTCTTCCGTTTTCACCAGGGTTTGCACAATGTCCTCGAGTCGAGATCAGTGTTCCCATGTTGAAAACTGCACTCAAACACCTCGCTCAGTTTGGTTCCCCCGTTAGACCTCTGGCACACTTACACATGAGGGTGCAGGAGCAGAAAAGATGAATCTCCATACTCAGAAATCCAGCAAGATGTTCCTTACATATGGGCTATTTACAGATGGCATTATTTTCCAGGAATAATGGGAAAAGCAGGGAAGAAGCAACAGCTTCAGCCCCAGTGTTCTTTGGAGGTATTAAACCTCTGCCCAGTGAGAAGCACAGCAAGCTACACCACACGAAATCACAGATCACCAGCCATCAGCAACAGAACAGCCTGGTTGTGGGGTAAAACCCAAAGGAGCTGGAAGAGGGGAAAGATGAAGATCCCGAGAAGACATTTGTGAGGAGCACTAACCTGCAGGAGCAGCTCTCCCTCTGGCACCGCTGCCGAGCCCGGAGCTGGTCCGGTGCCACAGTCTCCATCCCTCTGGGCTTCTTTGGCACCAGGATCCTTCAGGGCAACTGCACCAAGGAAAGGGAAGAGACATCAGAGCTGCAGGAACACTCTGCCACAACAGCTGGAATGCTGCAGAGCTGGACAATGCAGGGGAAGCCACCACGCAGTCACAGCCCTTTGCTTCCCCCCTCACAAGAGTCAATTTTAACAGTGTGTTTCCCCTCCCCTCAACACCCTCAATTGTTTTGGTCTGGGTTTTTTTTTCCCCCCACTCCTTTTGCCCCCCTTTTAACAACCTACAGGTAAAAAGTAGTTAAAGCCAGGGATCCTTAAAGCAGGTAGGCATCAGAATCATAGAATTATGGAATTGTTAAAGTTGGAAAAAAATGCCAGGATTGAGCCCAACTATTCCCCCAGCACTGCCAAGCCCACCACCAAACCATGTCCCCAAGTGCCACATCCACAGGCCTTGTGAACACCTCCAGGGACAGTGAATCCACCCCTGCCCTGGGCAGCCTGGTCCAATGCCTGACTTCTTTTGTGAAGAAATTTTTCCTAATACCCAAACTAAACCCGCCCTGGCACAACTCGAGGCCATTTCCTGTTGCCCTGTCCCTTGATCCCTGGAAGCAGAGTGCAGTCCCCTCCTGTCAGGGAGCTGTGCAGAGCCACAAGGTCCCCCCTGAGCCTCCTTTTCTCCAGGCTGAGCCCCTTTCCCAGCTCCCTCAGCTGCTCCTCATCAGATTTGTGCCCCAGCACTGTTCCCTTCCCTGGACACGCTCCAGCCGCTCTGTGTCTTTCTTGTTGTGAGGGGCCAAAATTGAACACAGCATTCAAGGTGCAGCCTCAGCACAGGGGACAGTCACTGCCCTGGCCTTGTGGCCACACCACGGCCTTCCTGACCACCTGGGTACATGCTGGCCAACAGCAGCAGGAGTCTGCCCTACAGAGGAGGCACTGCAGCAAATCCCACTCTTCCACGATCAGGAACGTGCCATTTTGAAGGATACAGCTCAGTCAGTGATGCCTTGTTACAGTTCAGCAACACAGTGGGTTTACTGAACCAAATTAAGGCAAGCCACAGCTCACAGTGGGAGAAAAACAACACGGAAAACACATGGATCCAGACACAGACACCCGAGATCCGACAGTGGTCGATGCACAATCCACTCGCGTGAGGGAATCTGTCACTCAGCTGAACTGAAGGATGTGCCCGTAAATTTTGCTCTGTGCTCCCCAAGAGAACAAATCCTGGGGATATTTTGGTGTGGATAATAATTAAAGGGTAAGATGACAACAAGCCTGTGCATGACAGGCCTGTCTAGAGGACAGAGGAGCTCACGGGAAAGCCGGGAAGCCTCCTGCCAGCACCACGAGGACAGAGGACAGCATTTGGCCGCTGGTGAACCAGCTGCTCCCACTGGGACCCGGGAGGAAAGGTGTGAGGCACCAGCTGCAGCACCACTGCAGCCTGCCAGTGCACAGAGGGAGCAAAAGCTCTCTTGGATCTGCCTTTCCCAGCTCCTGGGCTGCGTGTGCCACAGGGCTGCCAGGCTCAGGGGCGATGGCAGCACCAAGTGGACCCTGGAAGCAACTGGACAGCGAGCCAGAAGGCAACAGCCACCAGCACACAAACAAAACCAGGCTCTGTTAACAGGCTCGGCTCTCCCCGTGCTCCACCAAAGCAGCTGCTGAAACTCAACTCCTCCATCTCCATGGGGCTGATCCTGAAGGATCTCAGGTGCTGCAAAACATGGATGTTCCAGAGTCAGGCTCTGGGGACAAAGTTCTTCCACTGGGCACAGGACTCAAAGATCGACTTTGCTCCGTAACCAAAGGCAGAGCATGTCCCAGTTCTAATATTTAGAAGAAAGCATCTGATGCAGCAGCAATCCTGGGAGCTCTGGGGAATTCCCTGAGCTCAGCCTGCCCAGGCTGTTCCAGGAGCTGTTCCAGGAGCTGATTGGCCAGGGATGGGCTGACACCAGGCTGAGGTTACAGCCTGTGTTTGTACACCTGTGGGTCAGGCCTGAGAGAGCTGGGGTGGGCACACACAGGCTGCTGTGGCCTCACCCTTCCCCACCCCGAGGGACCACCCAGGGTCACTGTCCAGGTTGGAGCCCGCACAAAACCTCAGAGAGGGACAGGCCACCAGGCAGAGCAGCAGGAGAGAGGCCACAACACCCCAGCAGGGCCCTGTGGTGTGGATGGAGCAGGTTTGTGCCAGCGCCCTTCCCACGACTCGCTTTTCTGATCGCTGGGAGCAGAATGTGGGAGCTATGAATTATTAAAGGTCTCCACTCCTCCTCCGTGAGCTCCCAGCCCGCTGCGCTGGAGGTGAGAGATAAAAATAAACCTGGCTGACAGGAGAGCAGCTGAAGGTGCTGCCCTCTGCTCGGGGCTCTGGTTTAATGGTTTGATATCGCCCCTGCAAAAGGAAATCTTGATCCCAACCACTTCCTAAAAATAGATGCTATCAGCATCTGAGCTGTGGGGCCAGAGGAAACACGTTATCAGCAGAGGATGACGCGCTGTCCTCCGTGGGGATGTCTGCCGCCAAACAGGATCCAACCACCAGGGTGTGAGGGATAAATCAGAATTCCCATGGAGGTTTCTGAATGAACTTCACCAAACAGTCCCTTTTCCACGCAAGTCACCCAAGGATCCCCAAAGATGACGGGCTCTTGGCTGCAGCCACGCCAGGCTGGCGTCCTGCCCGGTGTCCCCCAGCTTTGTCTGTCCATAAATAGCCCTGTGCAGCCCCTGGGGTCAGCAATTCAGCAGAACTGTCACAGCACATCAGGCTGACGGAGCAGAACGAGCTGGGGAACGGCCATATCCTCCCTGCTGTGTGCATCCCACATCCCAGCAGCGGGAAAGGTGGGACACGCTTCCAGCACAGCTCTCACCTTCACCTAGGGCAGCAAGACCAGGAGCAGCCTTTGCATCACTGGGGACAGGCACTTGCAGGAAAAAAGAGGGAATAAAAAGGAGAGAAGTGGCTTTTCCTGGGCTCCCTCCCTCTGGCCATCAGCGTCACCTTTGTTCCAGAGGGAGAAAGGTGAGGAGACAGAAGCTGGTCACATGAAAGCAGCAAGGCTCGCACAGCTTTCCTGCTATTCCTTCCAAGAAACAGCTCCTGCCAGGCCCTGCAGGCTGTTTGGCCACAAAAAGCCTTTTGGCCAAGAGGAAGAAAACCCCTCCTATCTCTGGGGAACAAGCTCCCTGCCCACAGCAGGAGGATGCTCCCTGTCCCGTGGCCACCCTCACACAGGGTGCTCACCAGCTCTCTGCTGCCCTGCCCTGTCCTGTCACCAGGAGAGCAGGAGGGGCCCCCAGAGCTGGGTTTCCTCCCTCCCTCTCCAGGTGCTTCCCCCGGCACCCAGCACGGGAAGCTGTTCCACGTGGTGCTGCAGGGACACCTCGCTGCCTACCAGGTTTGCCAGTGAACTCCTGAACCTGCCAGGGCTTTGCAGACCTGGGAAATCTCTGCGCCACCAAGCAGGAATTAACATTTTTGAGAGGATATCTCCCACCCCCTTCCCTCCACGCAGCAAAAGCTCCCGGTGGGAGCAGAGTTTCACAGCAGCTGCTGACTGTGAAGGACGAAAATGAAACAACTCAATCCCAAACCTGCTCCAGGTGTTGATGCAGGAGAAGGAAACCAAACTGCTTCCTGACTCTTCCAGAGCTGCAGGAGAGGGCTGGACTATCTGCATGGCCACTGTCAGTCTGAGCAGGTCATGGAGAGAGAAGGATTTTGGTAATGGTGCTCCCTGCAAGCCTTCTGCCAAACACCCCAGCACGTCCCAGCCACTCTGGGGGAAGGATTGACTGATTTCTTAATACAACTGCCTTTTATCCACATCTCTCTTTCTGGCATTTGTGCCAAACCCCAGAAGAGCTGGTCTTGCCTCATGGTAAAGTCTCTACTTCCCTGAGTGGATCTCCAGATCTCCCTTTCCCATCCACTTCTCCAGCTCCTTCATGCTCACAGGCAGAGGGACCTGCAGCTCTGCTGCTCGGTACAACCCCTCATGTCTAATAACCCCTCAAAATTGTTATTTCCTGCATTTTATTGCTAGTAAGAGAGAAAATACTGGAAATTTAGAAAACATCATGGAAATGGCGAGGGCAGTGGGTACAGATTTGCTGACGCCAGGCCACAGAGCCATCTTCTTCCTGCCTTGCTGAACTGTCAGTGGGTTCTCCTCAGCGCTGTTCAAAGCCCATTTTCCAGCCACTGGCAAATACCTCCTGACTTCCCATTTGTTAATTCCTAATGGATACTGCGGTTTTACTTAACTTCATACCTGCCACAGCTCCCTGTTGGCAAAACTTATATTAAACAGATGAATTATTCATCCCTGCCTGAATGGTGCAGATCCCCCACTTTCCAAGAACACTCATGGTTAATAATGGATGGCCACTCAAAAGATCTCATTGCGCTTTCAGAAGCGAGGAGGCCTTGCCTACGTGTAGCTTTTGGCTGTGTCACTTGGGTCTCAAAGGGAGGAACACGTGCAGGAGTTTAAACAAGGACAAAGATGACAAGGACCTGCCAGGTTTTCCTTCCTCCTGCAGCATCAGGAGCTGTTTGAACCCTCCCTCAGGAGTTTTAAGCGTCCATCACAGAATGGTTTGGGCTGGAAGGGACCTTAAACACCATCTGCTTCCACTCCCCTGCTGTGGACAGGGACACCTTCCACTAGACCAGGAAGGATCATCCCAGCCAGCCCAAAACCTCAGCCTGGAGTTTCTTCCCAGCTCTGCTGCCCTGCCTGCCTTTGCAGGAGCCTTGGGACAGCCCAGCTGCTCGTGGGCAGCAGAGCAGGCAGCCCCCAGGAGCCCACTGGGAACCCCAGGGAGCTCCAAGAGCTTCCTACCACCTGCTTTCCTGGGAGTCGGGGAAAAACACCGGGCAAGGAAAGCAGGCAGCAGGAAAACTGCCCACCTAAGGGAAGTCACAAGACTTCTCCAGCTTAAATTGCTCCTCCCAGCTCAGCTCATTACCTAGGCAATTAAGAGAGCACAGTGATCACAGGACCAGGCTTTGTTTTCCTTAAACCAGCCCTTAGGCTTCACTGCTGCTCCGGAGGAGGGAGGGCAGACAAGGGAAGGGACTAGCAGCATTAGTCCCACACACCCCACCCCAAGCCCTCACCCCAAAGCAGAGGTTTCAGGGGCACAGTTATGTAGTCTATAGTAATTATATAATTAAAAGCACTTTTCCAGCCTGACCTGACTGCAGCTCAGGCACGTTTTGTGCCATCACGGCTCCAGCAATAACAATCTGGATTCATACCACAGTTCAAAGGGTGAGGCTCAGCCCCGAGGCTCCACATCGATCCTACAGCAGCCACCAAGGACTTTAAGAGGACTCTGGGAAAATCCCCAAGCCCCCAACATCGACAGGAGTGTTATCTTTTAAAGATACACGGGAGAGAAAAACTGCTCAAGTTTTGCATACACAACCTTAAGCTTCCATATAAAACAGCCCCACACAGAGCTCAAACCCACAGAGCCCAAAACAACTCTGTTCCACAATCACAGACTGCGCAGCCAACAAGCCCCTCTGGAACCAAAGGTTTCTACGGCCACAACATGTGCCACGGTGTTTCTCTCCTCTCCTCCCAGCCAGTGATGCACCTGAGCTGCCCAGAGGCTGCTGGCAAGCCCAGACACCCAGGCAGGATGCATCTGCACCTCTGAGGATTCCCACTTCAAGGCAGGTTTAGCCCATTGCTGTGGGGTTCAAACATGCAGCTCCTGGCACCACGGACTGACCTCTTCCTACCACTCCTCCTACAGCTCACAAACCCCAGGCTTGGTTCAGAGCATCAAGAGAAATCCCACAGGTCAATCACTGAACATCAGGCACAGGTCTGTGACAGGCACAGGGCGCCCTGGGGACACCCAGCTGGCCCCCAGGGGCAAGTGAGTGCCCAGCAGGGGCTACTCCCACACACCAGAAGGGCAGGACAGGAAGCACAGCGTGGATGACCTTCCCAGCACGCTGCAGGAACAAACTGAGAGACACCACTCCAAAGTGAGCCCTTGGCTGCTGTGACATCTGCCAGTTGACCTCCCACCAGGAGTTTAAGTGGCCCAAGCTACACAGATGGTACCCGACAGCCACATGACAAGGTGCCTTTGGGGCATCTTCTTTTTTTGATAAGAAATCCTCACGCAGAGGATCAAGACAGCAAGCCCTCCCCTGGAGCATCTTTCCTTCTCTCCCCCTTTCCAGAAGGCGAGGAGGCAGCAGGGACAGGGACCCCTCCTCCCCAGGCAGCAGAGTTTTCTGGGCCCTGGCTCCGAGGGGAGGAACAGGGAGGGATTAGAGGGGAGCAGCCCCGCCAGGCACCAGGGATAAGCTGCTGGCACACAGCTGCTGTGACCTGCTGTGCACACCCTGGTGGCACGGCCACCACCAGCAGCACACGGGCTGGGGACAGGGAGGTGCCCTGCAGCACAGCCCCACCCCTACCAAACCCCGTGGGCTGAAAGAGCCTCCAGCAGAGCAGGGACGAAGGTTAGAGTGGGGAATGAGAATGAAAAATATTTGTTCACCAAGGGGGAAAAGAAACGAGGCATTTAGGTGGACTGCTGCAGAGGGAGAGAGCAGGATGGGAAAGGAGGAGGTACAAGCCTTTAAATCAGCTGGCACTGGTGTTTGGATAGGACCCTCAGTTTGGGAGCCAACCTCAGCTCCTTTTGGTCCTCCTGGCCCAGCTGCTGGGTTCTGCTCAGTGCTGCTTCTCCAGCAGGATGGGGTGTGGCATGGGCTGGAGCTTACCAGTCCCGTTCCCTGGCAGGACACCTCTCCCAACGCCTCTGTCCCTGCCGTGACCCTGCTTCCCGTCCCAAGCTCCCCTCTCTCACGGTAAGGAAGCACTTGTGTGAATTTGGGATTGCAAAGTCGGGCAATGGGGGAAGGGAAAGGCACCTGGGAATCTCACAGAGGACAGCAGTGCTGCTCCATCACAAAGGGAGCCTCTTCCACCCCACCACGGATGAGGAGGAGACCTTGGCTAAGATCCCGCCTCCCCCAGAGCTGCTGGACACACGTGGCAAGCACCAGGCACTGAGCTGCTTCCTGCTTTGTTACACTGGAGAGATTTGAGGGGAAAAATCGAGTGGAATCAGCAGACAAACACACACAGGATGTTCTTGTCCCTCGCTCCTGCAAAGACCTGCAGAGAGCCACCACCTGGCACCAAGGGGGACATCAGCCCGGGGAAGGGTTTGCTTGGGTAAATAACCCTGCACAGCAAAGACAGCGCCTGATGATCTCTAAACCACTCCAAAGATTAAACAACACAACACTGAGCACCCTTAAACCCTCTGGTTCCTGTCACCCAACTGCAGGCCTTTAGCTGTGCGCCCAGGCAGGCAGCAGGGACAGCTTCACTTTGGGCTATAGAAACTATAAAAATCCTCATGGCCCAAGGAAAAACGCATCTTTATAAAAATCAAAGACCTTTAAGCCCGTACAAACTTCCCCATATATCAGCTATGTGTAAACCGAGATGCTGAAACAACGTTAAAAACGATTAATAATTAATAAATCAATAATTATTTATTTATTCTGGTCGGGGACGAGCTGGCATAAACCTGCTGGGTGAATTGCTGTCAGCGATCATGGGCAACACCTGAGACCTGCTCCAGCTGTTTCTCCTCCTCACAATCTACGGCAGCACATCCCAGACTTTGTCCTTCCTTTCCCTCGATCTTCTTTCAGGGAGTGAGCAGGGACGATAGATAAATAAATAATTAATTAAATGAAGTCACTTAAAATCACTTGTTTTGTTGATGAGCTTGCCCAGAGCCCCATTTAAGGATTCTTTTTTTAATTGTTATTTTGTTTTAAAGCATCAGGAGCCACTCAGCTCTGCAATCGCTATTTGCATCGGAAAGGATGAGGCTTCCCTCCTTCCCTGCCACGCCTGCCTCAAGGCCGAGAGAGGGGGGCACCGTCCATCCCACAGCCTCAAACGGACGGGAAATCGGTGCCCTGGAATTAAACCAGATGGAATGACAGGGAAAAAAAAAAAAAGGAAAAACCAGACAATCTCAGAACAGTAAATTTCCCGGTGACCTGGTGCTGCAAGGCAAACAACTCTCCCAGGCCATTCCTTTCCCAGCTCACCCACTTGCCAATCCTTTAAGCGGCGTTAAAAGACAGTGGAAAAAGGGAAAAAAAAATGAAAAGGAAGCATTGAATGTATTCAGTGAGAAATCGCGGTGTTTCTGTGACCTGAAAACGCAGCCGTTTCGAGCCACTGCTACTCCACCAGGAAAACCCAGGGATGCCTCAGTGCCCTCCTGAGGGCTCCTTTTCATTACAAATTACAGCGCGGCGGAACGGCTCCCAAAAATAAAAAACTCCCAAGTAAAATGTAAGCACATCACAGGGAATTACTGCTCACTGCCAGCACACCGAGTCTATCGTAACAGAGGGGGAAAAAGTCACTTCCACAGGGGAACTTCTGCCTCACCCTCCCGCATAAACCGGAATTTTCTACTTCAGCGGAACCCACGAACAAAATCAACTTCATCTCTCCAGATCCCTCCGAGCCCGGCAGCTGGAGACGGCACAGCGAGGAAATGTGGGTTAGAAAGAGGGGAAAAAGCAATTCTAGGGTAAGGAAACCAAAATTCTGCGGGTCAAGAGATTAAATTCTAGGGCAGGTAAAGGACAAAATACTCGGGGGGACGGAGAAACAAAATTCAGGGGGATAAAGACAGGAAAGACACAAAATTCGAGGGGGTAAAAACCCACAAAAATTTGAGGTGGAAAAAAAATTCGGGTGGGAGAGAACCCCAAAATTCGAGGGCGAGGAAAGAAACCAAACCAAAAATTCGAGGGGGGAAAAAAAAAAAACCAAACAAACCAAAAATAACAGCAAGATTCGAGGGGGAGAGGGAAGTCCCACAAAATGCGAGGCGGAAGGAGGGAATCAATTTCAACGGGAAAGAAAACCCCAAACAAACAAAAAATCGACGCTGATAGAGACACAAACATTCGAGGGCGGAAACCCCACAAAATTCAAGTAAGGGAAAACCTGTCAAAATTCGAGGAGGGAAACACAAGATGCGAGGGGGGGAAAAAATCCCACAAAATTCGAGGAGAGAAAGATACGGAATTCCTGAAAGTGAGGAGGAACCCCAAAAAAATTCTAGGGGGAAAAAAGGACGATTCTGGGAGGGAAAGAAAACCAGGTTTTGGTGGGGGAAACCCCATCAAACTCTAGGGGGAGGGAAAATACCACTAAAAATTCTAAGCGAAAAATACTCTGTGGAGGAAAAATACTCCGTGAAGGAAAACAAACACACGAAGCATTTTGGAGAGAGGGGGAGGAAAGGAATTGCCGAGGGGTGCAACAACATGCCGGGATGGGGGGACACGATTCCAGGAGGATGCAGGGCTAGGGAAGACGGGACAGCACACCATTCCCGGCGGGAATCCCGAGGAGGGGGAAAGGCGCCCGTCCCTCACCTCCGAAGAAGCTCCTGGCGCGCAGGAAGCCGGCGCTGAGGCGGAGCACCGAGAGCTTGTCCAGGCCGGCCACCACGTCGGGCGGGAAGGGCAGCAGCCCCGCCAGCCGCTCCAGCTCCCGGTTCAGCCGCTCCCGGTGCCGCTTGGACGGGTTGGAGCCGCCGCCTTCGGCCGGGCCCGGCCGCGTCCTGCCGGGCACAGCCAGGTTACCGGGGCAGGGGGACCCCCGTCAGCCCTTCCCCGGCCCCCTCAGCCCCACTCACGCCCGCGGCACCGGCTTCCTCCGCCTGCGCCCCGCGTACATGGCCGGGCCCGCAGCGCCGCCGCTCCCTCAGGGCGAGGAGCGGGACTGGGAACCGCAGCGGGAGCGGGAACGGCCCGCCCTCAGCGAGGGGGGAGACGGCAGCACGGAGCGGGATTCGGGGCTGCGGGGGGCTGGAAGGAGGCGTTGGTGTGTGAGGGAGCCGAGAAGGGATTTGGGGGCTGAAGGAGGAGTGGGAGCTGATGGGGTGGAGGTGAGGGAGAGATGGAGGGGGTTAATGGGGAGCTAAAGGGGATTTGAGGTGTGGAAGGAGTAGGGGGTGATGAGGGATGGAGGGGAGTAAGGGGATTTGTGGCGTGTAAATGTAGGGGTGGGTGGGATAATGGGTGGGTGGGGACTGGACCATGGGTGCTAATGGCTCCAACAATCCACCTGGTGCTTTGCTAGTGCTGCTCGGAGCGGAGCGGCCTCGCAGGTGCAGAGGGTTTGCAGATAAGGGAAGAGGCTGGTAAGAGGCAAATCCTGCGACGTGGGGTAAGTCTTTGTCATGCCAATGTCCCCCCTCACATAATGGCTCAGCTGTGAAGACTCCGTTCAGAAGTACGGGGACAGTCACGCCTAAGATGAAGGTACCCATCTCGGCTGATGGGCCGTAATTAATTCAACCACGCTCACCTGGGGACAGGTGCAACACCTCAGAGGGTGTCAAGGGTCCCCAGGTGTCCCGTGATCCACAAAATTAGCCAGTGTGAAGCTCCCCGCCCCAGGGGAGGTCCAGGGGATATCCCCACGTAGCCTCTGCCCAGTATAAACCCCATAGAGCTGGTGCTTGTTGGACTCTTTTCTTCACCGCTCGATGGATGTAGTCTGCAATCACCACCTCGGCAAGACATCGAGAGGACAAACGGAGTATCACTGAAATCAACACAGCAGTGGGATTTTTTTCTGCTTAGTCTGTTTCTCTGTCACTTTCTCTCCGCCCTCCTATCTTTTCCCTCTCTCCCTCTCACGTTTACCGTTAAATAAAAATCCATACTATTGACATTGGTGTATGGTGTCGTTTACCCCTCATTTCGGGCAGAGGCATCTCTCTAACAATTTTTAATAGTCGGATCTTAACAACCATGTGTGTCAATGTCGAGTGTAACCCTGGCTGTGAGTCCCACAGCCCCACAGGGCAGTGTGGGGGTGCAGAGGGGGACACTGTCACACCTCTGCTGCCGTGCATGCCCACAGCGGCTGGGGACAGTGACAAGGGGAGTGTCACACACCCAGCACCACGGCCAGGCTTCTCCCAGCACTTGCTCAGTCAAGGAGGAAATGGAGAGACACGGTTTCGGGTCAAAACAAACAGCAGCAGCATACAAACCGAATCGCCTTTTAATACACAGCCAGACACAGGGGTGAGGTTCCGGACAGCTCTTTTCTCCTCAGCACCTTCCGGCTGCCACCAGCAGCACAAAGAAATCACGGAGCGGAAAATGAGACGCTGAACAGACTTTATCTGCACAGCCACGAGGTACAGAGAGATCAGACACCACTGACAGAGCACAGGGGGTCTGTCACGGCCCCAAGCAGCAGAGCCCCACCCCAAGGCCCATCTCTTGCAGGACTGGGAGCCCCCAGCACGTCCCAGCACAGTCTCACAGGTGTCAGGACAACAGAGGCTGGTGAGCAGAGTCCATGCTGCTGCTTTTTGGATCCAGATCATGGCCAGTCAACTCCTTGCCCCATCCTAGGTGCTCCTCCAGGCCACTTCAGAGGGGTTCAGCACATTCCAGCATCGCTCTGCTCCCAGCCTGCAGACAGGAGCTTGACCTTTCCCAGGCCCCATCAGCCGAAGCAAAGCTGGGCACGAACGAAGAGACCCAGGGAGAGGAGGCCACTCTGGGACATGTGAGCTTGCTGCTGGCCCTGCACTAATTACCTGATTTAATGTGCCCAGTAAATGCTTAACGCTGGTGTGCAAGGCAGATGTGATGCTCAGGATGATGGGTGGGTGCATGAAGGGAAGATGTGAATGTCCCCAAGCACTCTGATCTCTCTGACCCAAGTTGCAAGCCAGTGTGGTCTCAAATCAACCCCACCCTCCCCAGTCATTGCTTTTTTTGTGGGTTTCCCTGATGGACCTGCAAGACTTTGCTCCACGGTGCTGAAAAAACAATTCATTCACATCTTAGGTTACAAATATAGAAAAGAAAGGGAATTCAACAAAGTGGGTGTGCTGGGCTGCAGGACAATGGTTTGAGGGGCACCAAGTGGGTGTGAAGGGGAGAGGCAGCCAGTGGTCACTGCACCCCACCCTGCCTTTCCTTCTTGCTGCTTTGCAAGAACCCCCATTATTCCCCTGTCCCTGCAGCACTGCGGAGCACAGGAGAGGGAGGCAAGGACAAGCCAGTGACAAACCCGAGGGGAGCTTGGCTGCACCTTCCCCACCCTGCATCCCAGAAAGGTCACAACGGTCCCAACCTCTCCCAAATTCCCCTGGACGGCTGCTGGAGAGCCCAAACCCCTAAGGTGCCTCCACTCCCACCAACTCCACCTCCCACCAAGACCCTTCAATACTGCTGAGCTTCGCAAAGTGCTTGATAACACCTTTTCCAAAGGATTTAGGTGGTCTCTGGAGGAGATGGAGGGTACAGGAGGGAGAGGGGCTCCAGCAGGCAGACATGATGCAGGGGACCAAACAGCAACATGACAAGGGAGGTCCACACACAGGAGATGAGGAGACCGCACTGTTTTGTTCAGAAGCAGCAGTTCAGTCTGCAAGAGGCTGCCCCAAGCACATGGATGTGCCAGCAAGCAGTGTCCTTCCTTGGATCCAAGAGCCCGCAAACCTCCCCAGTGGCACAGCTGCACCTCCCTGAAAGACTTCTCACGGAACAAAAAGTCCAAACTACTTCATCTCAGACTGCCTGACAGCACTGGAAGACAAAATCCTGAGAGACCAGGGAGCACAGGGCACCACTGGCAGGGATGAGAAGAGCTCACAGCTGCTGGCAGCTTTCCAAGACAGGGCTCCTGGTTCACAGTGAGCTCCAAACCAGGCTGCCCACAGAGGATGGTGTGGCTGCACCCCTGGCAGACCCCTTGCTCCCTCCACGGGAGCCGGGCACCCCTCAGGTCCTGCAGCCCTCGCACCTCACCTTGAGCTGGATCTCACAGGCACAGAGGGGCTGCCCAGCTGAGCACGGAACTGATGGGCAGCCAGGGCCCTGCCCAGAGCACGGGGGTGCTCCTGCACCCACCTTCTCAGGGAGAGCTGCCGAGCACCTTGGAACCAAGCCTGGTGAGGAGCAGAGTGCTCCGGGGTGGTTCTCAGCGGGGCAAGGCAAAGCGCCTGGCTGCTGGGGAAAGGGTGCTTTAGAAGCATCCCTCAGGAAGCTGCTCTCGTGCCTAAAAAGGCTATTTCCATACTGGCACTCGGGCAGCACAGTGCAGTCCATCCGGTGGGCGCTGGGATCCGTGCTGGAGCCCAGCAGGAGCCCACCGTGGTGCACTGGCCCTGCCCCGTGGCTCCTCTGAGGGGCTGCCCCAGCCTGCGGGAGCCACAGCTGTGAGAACCACTTGTCCTCTCGCAGCACTGCCTGCTCCCCTTCCCAGGAAAAGCTGGGCTCCACGGGGGCTGCCAGGGGCTGTTTGGGGAAGTCGCCATGCCCTGGCAGCTGGCTGGCTCCTAAGCGTGCCGGTGCTCGTGCAGGGAGAGCAGCCTCTGCATTATGGAGGTTCCCATCCCCGCAGAACAAGGACTCAGGCAAGCCCTGGGTAGGGCAAGGAACAGGCTGGGAGGGGGGTGGCAACCACAGCCCGGCCCCCGGGGGGCTCTCGGGGCTGCCAGCTGGCAGAGTCTGGGACTCCATGTGCATTCCTGCAGCTTCCAGCTGTTTCGGAGCTATGGCCATCCAAGCCTCTGATGGGCAACTGGCTGGGTTTGCCTGGAGGGGGACGCTGTGCCACAGAGTCACCAACGTGTTAGAGTGCAGCGGGGGTGGGCAGCTTGGGCCCAGCAGCTGGCAGCCGGGCTGGCTCTGGGCAGTAGGAACAGCGTTATCTACAGGAGCAGAGGGGGCACCTTCTGCCTGAAACCCCTGGTTTGCCAGCTGAAGTGCTGCAGGGGATTTGCTGCTGGAGACAGGGACACCCAGCACAGTCCCTGCCACTGGCCCTGCCGGGCTAAATGGGACCTGCTGCTCTGGCTGGGCTGAGCTGCCCTCAGAGGTTACAGGGGCTCCAGAGCCCACAGCCCCTTGGCCTCCCCGTGTGCCCGGTGCCCAGGGCTGTGCTGGGAACGCTGCATCGCCTGCCCAGCAGCGCTGGAAGTGAGCCACAGCACTGTTTTCCTCACGGCAGTGTGGGAAGTCCAGGCTCTTCCCAGCACCCTCCCTGAGGAGCATCTGCTCCACGCAGGATGTCACCCTGGTGCCCGGCCTCTCGCCAAGCCCCTGAGCTGGCTCCTCTGGCCCCAAGCTGAGCAGAGCCTCCTCCCACTGCTGCAGCTCGGTGTTGGCCCCGCCGAGGCTCTGGCGGACGTTTCCATCCACCTCGCTCTTCTCAAAGAGGGCTTCGATGACCACCAGCAGGGAGTCGCTGTCCTCCTGGGCATTGCTGGTGTCCTCATTCTGGCTCAGCCCATCGGGCTCGGGGATCAAACCTGGCAAGGAGAACTGAGGCATGTTATCAGCATGGGAACTGTATATGGATGCATCCTGCTTCATCATGGCCCCAAGCAGAGAGTTGGGGTCTACCAAGTGCTGCTTCGAGTTGGGGTTTGCTCGTGTCTGCAACTCCTCCTTGGCCTGGCATGAGTCCAAGAACTCAGGAAGGTCATTCCCATACAACACTGCTTCCCCTGTGGCAAAGCTGAAAGGCAGCTGCAGGTTTCTCTTCCGGAGATGTTCCTCCCCTTCTTCGTTCCTTTGGTGTGGAGGGAAAAAGGGATGGAAACAGCATGAGCAACTCCTCCAGGCCAGGCAAAATCACCCTTCTGACAGCATGGGGGGAACTCGCAGCCCTGCCTTGTGAGTTTTTCTAGAGGAAAAGGGGGCTGGATTGGGCTGGCTACAAGAGGGCTCTGGGGAGCCCACGGGGAGGTCTGCATGGCTCAGGGAAGGGCTGCTGCTCCCAGGCAGGAGCATGTCCACAGCCACCTCCTCAGAGCCGTTTCACGCACACTGCAGGAGGACAAACACTGCAAAGCACCGACCCCGACTACCCTTTCCTCCACCCTCATGGCCTCTGCGTGCCTCGGCAGCCCCCCACGCCCAGGGCAGGTGAAGGGGGCCAGCGATACTCACGACAGGGCTCTCTGGCGGGTGATGATGCAGTCGGGCCTGTCCCCTTTGTACACCAGCCGCGCGTTGGCCTGCACCCACACCCAGCCGCCCCTCTTGGTCAGCAGCCGGAACACCGTCAGCCCGCTCTCCCCCGTCTTCATCACTGCACAGGGACACAGGAGAGCTGGCACAGACAGAGCTCCTCCACGGAGGCAGACAAATGACTCGTGCATGATGCCATGAGGCTGAGCATCACCTCGTGCCCGTGCTATGCGGGCAGGAGATGCAGGATGCTGTCACTCTGCCAGCTCCCCGAGCTCATCCAGGAGGAATAGCCTTTATCACAGCTACTCCAGCCTCGGGACACACAGCACCAAGGAGCAATAGTACAGCCAGGCCAGAGCCTTGAGGAACCCCACAAACAGCCCCCCAACAGCCCCCCAGCACTCACTTCTCACGTGGTGCTCTGCGCAGTACATCATGTCGGCTGCGTGCACAAACTGGTATCCGGACCCCCTCCTGCACAGCTCCATCTCCGTGTATCCCAGGACAACCTTCCCCCTGGAAGCAGCACAGGAACACAGTGACACCAGGGATGCATTCCCCCACAGCTGCTCCCCACTGGCCAGACTCCCACTTTGGGTGGGAGTTCCCTGTTCCAAAAAATGCCCTAAACCACAGCAGACAAGAAGTGCTGGTGCCCTTTGTTACTGGGGCCCTGCAGCAGAGGGACAAAAGCATCAGGGAGCTGGGTCACGTGGTCCTTGTCCCCACCAGGTCTAGCTTTCTGTCCAGGGGTTTTGCCACGGGGAAAGTGAGAGATGCCTTACCGGGAATCACAGGCCATGGGAGTGAAGTCCAGCTTGTGCTTTGTCTGGAAGATCAGCGTCTTGGTCCGGAGCTCCAGGATGGACAGAGGCTGGAGGAGTGTTGCAATGGCAAAGAGGGCAACTGGGGACTTGTCTGCTGCTGACTTGTGCTGCCCACGAAGGAACTTCAGGCGCCCACGGAAATTCAAGGCCTTACAGGGGATTAGGAAACGTGGGCGTGAAGCAAACAGGGTGGGGGGAACTGGCTGTGCTCCCATCCCTATGGGACACAGGTGGCTCTGACCCTGCGGGCACAGGGGGAGCAGAGGGGTGTCCCAGCATTACCAGGAATCCTGAGGAGTTATCCAGCAGGCAGCGGAAGCGGCAGGTGAAGCTCCTCTCCACGAAGGATTGCTTCTCAGCATGGAGGTGCTGGGGGCTGGACGTGGCGCCGCGTCCCGCCAGCAGCGGCTGCTCACCGGGAAAGGCTGGAAACCAAAGGGAAAGGGAAGCTTTCCAAGCTGCTCACGGCTCAGAGCTGCTGGAGGGATGTTGGATGTTCCTGCAGGGATCACCCCGGCACTCACTGTCAGCAGCGGGCAGCGGGCTCCTGTGCAGCTGGCGGCGGAAGGCAGCCCTGTCGTCGGCGTGGATCAGCTCGTACACACTCTGGTAGATGAGATCCGACTGCAATGACACAAGGGAATAGTGTCCACCCCTGGACAGCCTGGCAGAGGTGTCTGGAGGAGAGGACACGGCAGGAGGTTTCCCTTCCTGGGCACTAAAAGTGCAGGGATTGAGTGTAAAGAGCAGTCAAACACCCCAAGGCTCGTGTGCCTGTGTGGAGAGTGAAGACCAGGAGTGGCTGCTCTTTTAGGGATGGGTCAGGAAGGAGGAAAAGGGACCTGCCAGGGGAAATCTTGGGAATGGCTCAGAGCTTTCTAGAAGCAGTAGAAACAGCAATGTCCAGGTAACACTGGCTGCTCAGGACTGCCTGCTTCCCCAGCATTCCCTCACCACAGCCAAGCACAGAGCTTTCCAGCCTCTTCCCCACACTGTCTGGGCTGAGGTTCCTCTGGTGTTCCCCAGCCCTTGCACGGATGTTTCACACTGCCTCTGGCTCCCAGTCCTTAACGGGAAATGCAGAAACTCCAGCTCCTTCCCGTGCCCTTTGGGAAGCTTTGCTCCCCATCTGCACCTCCTTCCCAGACCAGGACTGCATCCATCTGTTTCCAGCCCGGAAAACACGGTGCTCACCTGGTGGAAGCCCAGGTAGTCCTGCACTGTAGGGGAGATGTAGAAGATGTGGCCATCTCCAGTCACAGCAATGACAAATCCATTGAGTGCCTGAAAGCAAAAGTTCAGTCCAGAGTTACTCTCCCAGCTTCAATCCAGCTGCTGGAAGATGAAATCCCCCATTTTTTTCAGTATTCAGGGACAGGATGGGACCTTCCTCCTCAACAAGGAGCCCCACAAAGAAGGACAGCCCCTGGTAACCATGCAAGACTCAATTCTGTGGAGTTTTTTGTTCCCAGCATGAGCAGTGATCCAAGCTGGACTGATCACTTTCCCCAAACCCCTCATGGAAGCCCCCCTGCTCTTGACTGTAATATGTTTAATTTATTAATGAGTAGAAGGAGAGAAATTAGGAAAAGAACACCCTAAATGGAAACCTAGTGTACAGATCCAGCTTGCCGAGGGACCACAAGTCCTTCCCTTTGTGTGGTGCAGCTCCTGAGGGACCCTGAGTCAGAGCTTTCTGCAAATCACAGTATCTGATTAAAATTATCTTTGTGGGGAGAAAAAAACCAGCCACCAGACAGCTCAGCTGGAAGATTTCTGTCACAGTAACACCTCATAAGCTCTCCAGATGCCTTCAGTCACCCGGGCCTGCCAATGCTCTGGTGGCTCAATGAATTGCCATCATGTGGTGCAAGTCCAAAGCCCTGGGGAGTGCTCAGGAGCAGCTCCCTCCTGGCCATCCAGCTGCTCCTCCGTGCCCGTCACACTCACAGACTGCTGGGCCCACGTGGGGGACCTCGTGTGGTCCAGGAGTCACTGCCAAAAGTCACACTGAGCTCCCAGGAGTCACTGCCTCGCCAAAATCCCACATGGGATGTCAGCAGACTCCTGCTGGGGGTCTGCTCACACTGCCTGCTGCCTGTAGGGCCCTGCAGGAACAGGGCTCAAGCGACCAAAGTCGGGCTTAAGGAGAGCCAAGCATCCATCTGCTGGTGTTTGGAGAGGTGAGAGAAGGGGACGGAAGGCCCAGAAAGCCTACAAGGGAGCTGGAGAGGGCATGGAGAGATAGGACAAGGGGGCTTCATGCTGCCAGAGGGCAGGGATGGATGGGATATTGGGAAGGAATTGTTCCCTGTGAGGGTGGGGAGGCCCTGGCACAGGGTGCCCAGAGAAACTGTGGCTGCCCCATGATCCCTGGCAGTGTCCAAGGCCAGGCTGGACAGGGCTTGGAGCAGCCTGGGACAGTGAAAGGTGTCCCTGCCCATGGCAGCTCATCACAAGAGGGGCTTTAAGGTCCCTCTCACCCAAACCATTGTGGGATTCTGTGAAAGCCCAGGCCAGGAGATGCCAAGAACACGGAACGATTAAAGGTCTTGCACAGACTCGCCCTGCAGCCCCAGGGAGCAGGAGCAGCACGTTCCTAAGCTGACATGCCCAGGTGCTTGTTCAGCAATCAGCCTTTCCATGTGACCCTTCTATGCCAGGCCCTTCCAGCTCACACCTATAAACAGCAGCCCAAACCAGCAGCACTCTGGGAGGCTGGTTCACCTCATCCTCGTGCTCTGAGCTTCACTGACAGCTGTTTCATGAGACACATGCTGCCCTTTCTACAAAGCAAAGCTCCCACTTCCCACTGGTTTTGTCCACCACTGTTTTCCAACATCCATCTGCGCTTCTTTTCTCCCCCACAATCTGCAAACTGAGGCTGGGCTTTTCCCATCCCAGGCAGGCTGGGAACTCATCCCTATGGAGCTCGTGCAATGCTCCAGGTAGGGCAAGGAGCTCCTGCAGGATGTTTTCTCCCACAGCTCTCATCGTTCTCCTCTTGGCCTTTGCTAAAGATAAGGAACCCACCCAACACCTTGGAAATTACCAGGGATCAATGCCTACATGATATCCCTGAACCTCTTGGCTGGGATGGAGCTTGTGTCCATGAGCTGTAGGAATCAAAGGGGCATCACACTGCAGTGGGAATGAGAGGGAATGGTGGGAATGGGGATCTGGACCCATCCCAGCCAGCAGTGTCACTGCTCTCTGTCCCTAGGAATTCCGTGCCTGCAGCAATCACAGCAAAGCAGCTCTGGGCAAGGCAGGGTCTCCTCTCGCTCCACAGATGAGACCAGAGCTCCACAGCTGCTTGGGGAGACCCCAAATGCCCAAGCCACAGCACCCTACCTGGAGCAGCAGCTCCCCCTCAGGAAACAGCTCCCTGCCACCCTGCAGCTCCGTCCATCTGTCCCCTCCTGGGGCTCTGGGCTGATCCACGCAGCTGCCGACCTTTGGAGCTGTAGCTGCAAGTGAGAAGGCAAGAAATCAGTGTGGAAGGAGCCAGTCAGGAGTCTCCCCCTCCTCCTCCCCACCCCAGGGCTGCTCATGCAGCTATGGGACGCCCGTGGACCCAGAGTGGAGGAAGGTGAGACCATCAGTGGGATCTGGCAGAGAGCCCATTTACAGAGCCATGCCCAACTTGCCCGAGGCTTCCTCCAAGAGGTCATTTCCTCTGCTTGATCCCACTTCTGGGAAACCTCACTTCTGCCAGGGTGTGAGGCAGAGATGCAAAGGACAGAGGGGATCTGAGTGTTTCTGGGCTGCCCAGGCTGGGGAACACCACCCAACACAGCTCTAACCCAGGAGGCTTCGGGTTAGAGCCTGGCAGAGCTGGAGTTGGCTTCAAGCCACCCCACTGGGGTGCTCTGTCTCCCAGCCCTGGGTGTCAGATGGTGCTGGATCCAAAGGGAAAAGATCTCCTGAATGTTGGGGAGCAGTAGGAAATGAGGAAGAACCTCAGACCATCCCAAGTCTGACCATACATGAATTTTTCTCCATGGCAGAAGCTCTCACTTCACCACTGGAATGTTTTAAGGGTTTGTTTGGTTTCTTCCCTGGTAACACCAAGTTCAAAGCCAAAATGATTTGGAATCTGAAGAAATTTCACGTGACACTGCTGATCTAGGACATTTTGTTTGCAGCAAACCATCAACGTGCCAAATAATTTTCCCTGATGGATTGGCACATTTGGATTGAAAACAAATTTGGAGTCAAAGCCTCCCTGGGATGTATTTACACCTGGAGCCCGAGTGACAACAAGCACCCGCCCACGGAGGCTGTCAGCAGCCAGGGCATGGATCCAGGTGGGGTCAGGCTAATTAGCTGCAGGTCTTGCACAAGGTGACACAAATAGCAGTGGAGAGGGTGCTCTGGAGCACAGTCAGCCTCCATGTCCATCCATCACTGACAGAGCTGGGATACTTCTTCCTCCCCCAAACCTTCAGCGCTCCTTGGAGATGCTCAGGCAGCATCTCCACCTTCTCCATCAGTCACAGCTTCTGCCCTTTTCCATCCTGTGCCCTCAGAGGTAGATCGGCCAGGGGATGTGAGACCTCTGGGAAAGGTTGGGAAAGATGAGATTCCACAGGGAGACACCAGGCAAAAAGCCTCCTCACATGATTGCCGTGTGATCCCCAAGGAAAAGCATCCCATCTGGACCACATGGCTCCAATTTGCACTCCATGGAGTGTAATAGTTTCAAAATGAAACATCGATTCTCATTTAAAATTTGATTTCTTTTGAAGGGCTGACTCCTCTCTGAAGCATTGAACCAAGGCAGGCTGGCAGGGGATTTCAAAAAGAAACAAGTTCTTCCAAAATAAATCTCGAAAAGGGCAGAGAGCTTTTTGAGAGGATGCACATCCTGAGAGCATCTGGTCTCCAGCTCTCTCCCAGTGTCCACCACAGCATCTGCAGGGAGAGCTGCTGTGGCTTACAGAATCCAGCAGGAAATACCCATTTTGTGCTTTCCAGCAGAATTTCTTCAGCTCTCCCATTGATCTTAGCAAGGGGCTTTCAATCTCACACCAAAGGTGCTCACTTCCCCTTCTCTCAAACACAGAGCAGTCCATTTCTGCACAGCTGAGCCCAAAAATCCTCCAGAATCTGTCTCCCATGGGACACACTGTGATGACCTGGCCTGGGGAGAAGGTCTGGAACACGGAGAGAGGGGAGGAAACTCAGAGATGGTGTCTGCCACCAAAGTACTGGTGGTGTGGAGCAGCTGGTGCTCCCATCCATCCACAGGCAATGGCTAAGGTGGACTGGAAACTGGCTGGCAGGAGGAAGAGACCCCCATCAGCTGCCAGGCAGGACAAAGCAGGTGAGGAGCTGCATTAAAAGCTGGCTAATTCATCCCATTTAACACACTCCTTTGATGGAGCAGTTGAGAGTCACTGGCACACAAAGCAGCTGAGACCACGAATTAATGGGATTAAAGGAAATGTGTATCCAAGCTATAATGCACCCACAGCAACAGAAATAACAGGATAAAAGGACAGTTTGCTGTTTGTGCCCAGTTTCCCCAATCTTCTGCAGTGCATCTTTGACAATTAATGGGAATTTAACACATGGATGTGGCACTTGGGGACACGGGTTAGTGGTGGGCTTGATAGTGCTGGGTTAGTGGTTGGACTTGATGATCATAGAGGTCTTTTCCAAGCTTAATGATTCCTTAATTCTATGAAAAAGACCATGGCAAAAGCCACCTGCAGTTACCAGCTAAGTCCCAGGCATTGGCTGGAGCAGCGTGGTGATCACTTACACTCTCAAAGTGCTGGGATGGAGGCTGTGTGTAGTTTTTGAGATAGGAGGGGGGAATCCAGCTCTGTCCTGAACCCCAACACCAGCCAGAGCACTGCAGGAGGTTTCCTGCTGCTGGTGTGATCCCCAAACACTGCAAGGCTTTCACCCAGCCAGGATCAGCAGAGTTTCCAGCATCAATGAATCGGGATGTGCCCCACACATCCCCAATATCCTCCCACTTCGGGCTGGCATTCTTGCCTCTTCAAGGAGGTTCCTAAGCCCTGCAATGGAGCAAAAACTTCAAGCAGGAGAAAGAAGGAGAAAGGAGCAAAGCAATCTAATCTCTTCACTTTTCTGCCCATCGCATTCCCAAAGGAAAACACGACAAGGCAGCCATGGAGGCTAAAACACGTCCCTTGCCTGTGGCATGGATTTGGCACTGAAAATAAAAGGTTATTGGTAACAACCCCAGAGCCAGATCTGCTGTCACACACCGGGTTACACTTGACAAGCTTCACCCAGGGCAAACACTACTCTTTGAACAGGCTCCAGAGGTGCCTGGCATCCAAAAACCAGGAGCTCCCAGCTCTTCCAGCAACACCACGCCATGCACCACCGTTTTCCCCTTGGATCTGATCCCAAACCCTGTCAAATTAGCACCAACCTTTGCCTCAGCTGTTTAACAAAGGCACGGTGCCAAGCGGAGCGGGCTCGTGCCATCCAAGGGAAACACACAAATGCCAAACCCACAGATTACAAACTATTAGGAAAAGTCACTCAGTGTTTTCCGGGAACCCAGAAATGCCCTGGGGAGCACTGGCATCCCCAAGCCCACGCCAGCCTCCTCAGCCTGCTGCTGCAAACCTTCATCCCACACAATCCTGCAGGATCTTGCCCAGGGACAGATTTGAGCTTGACTCCTTTCACTGCCTCAGTTACTTCAGGCCCAGACCCCTGCAGTTCTGGCCCAGGGTAACAACAAACAAGGAGATGAATATAAAAGCTAATTTAGTGCTGATTGCAGTGAGGTTCCCCAGGGAGACCTGCTGCCAGCTGCCCTGCAGCACAACACTGGGGAGGGGTCTGGTGGGACCAACACCAGAGGTGGGAAAGGACCTGGTGAGACCTCCCAAGCCAAGCCCCTGCTCCAGCCAGGCCAGCTGGATGGGGAGGTACCCCAATGCTCACTGTGTGCTAGGAGCTCTCAGAAATCTCACACTTTGCCAGGCTCCAGAGTGTGGTCTCCTACCATGACAGGGTTTTCCATGGGTTCTGAAACAGTGTGGGTTAGCTGGGATATTGGGAAGAAATTCTTCCCTGGGAAGGTTGCGAGGCCCTGGCACAGATTACCAGAGCAGCTGTGGCTGCCCCATCCCTGGCAGTGTCCAAGGCCAGGTTGGACATCGGGGCTTGGAGCAGCCTGGGATAGTGGGAGCTGTCCTTGCCCATGCCAGGGGTGGCACTGGATGCACTTCCTTCCAACCCAAACTAGCCTGGGATTCTGCAATCCTCTCTGTTGCAGAGCTCCCTGCCTGGTGCCCTAGGAAGAGGGCATGGCAGCCCATTCCCCCATCACAGCCTCTCCACCTCAGAGAGCATTTTAAGCCCCATTTTCTTGCTCAGCCTTGGCAGAGCCACATCTGCAACCCCAGCATCTGCTTCCTTTGTTACAGGAACTGTAGGAAACGAACCCCAGCACAGCTCTCAGCTAGCTGGAGGTTTTCCAAGCCATTCAGCACGAAAATCCATCCAAGCTTTCAGGAGATCTCCCTCTTTGCAGCAAGTGGGGCTCCTGTCACACCACAGAGAGCACAGAGCATCGTGGCAGACGGCAACACAGACACAAGCTTTTCTCCTTGGGCACTTGCTCTCAAAGAGACAGGGATCAGCAAAGTCACTCCAGATTTGTCTGGGAGACTGTCACACAGGTCCAAGTAGCAACCACTGCAAATTGGTTTGCAGACAGGGCTCAGCACAAGTCTGGCAGCGAGGTTCAGTCATTGCACGAGTGACAGAACCTTTAAAGGGCCTTTGAGGCAGGCTGTGATAGCACCAGAGCTGTCACTGCTACCCAGCAGCACTCACAGGCTGCTCCTGGTGGGCAAAGCTTGCAGGGGACCAAGCCCTGAGCCCCTGATTTTGCACAGGGAAGACTGAGATGCCAGGCAGCACAGAGCTGTGCAATACCTGGGAGTTCCAGGAGCTTCCCTCTCCAGGCCTGAAGCTTGGCATTTCCAGCAAACTACTAATTAGTCTGGCTTCTTGTTAAAGCACAGAGAAGAACATGCAAAAGCAAAGCAGATCCAGAAGATGATGCAGGGAGTCCCTGCCCTGCAATGGAAACCATGCAGATGACAAGTCCCTTTGCCTCGTACCCACTGTGGAAGCAGGCAGTGATAGCAGCACTCAAACCCACTGTGGTTGTCCTCTTCTCCCACCCCAAACACTGCCCCAGACCCTGATGCCTGGCTTCCCACACCCCACTCAACAGCCCTGCTCCCAGGCCAGAGGCACACAGCACCCACACCTCAGAAATACCAGAGAAGATGGAGAAGGCTGGGAGCCTCTTCTCGGATTTCTCCTGGTGTTAGCAGCCAGACAAGATGCAGGCAACACAGGCAAGCTCCACTCTAGGGCTGGAGAAATGCAGCACAAGGGAAAAGGGAGCCTCAGGGCATCACCCTGAGCCCACTGTGCAATTGGTCTCTCAATTGCCTGGAGATAAGGCAATTACCACTCTATCAAAACACCCATCTCTCTCCTGCCTGGAGATAAGGCCGGGCTCGGGCTGTGGGTGGGGAGAGGACAGGGATGCTGCCCAGGCGATGCCACACTCCCCTGCTGCAGGAGAGGAGCCTGCCCGAGGCAGAGCACAAGGGGTGCTACCATGTCCCCCAAAACGCCCGGCAGGACACACCAGGAGCAGGCTGCTGTGACCTGCAGCTGGCACCGGTGTTCATCAGGCACGCCTGGGACCCAGGCCCAACCTGATGATGGTCTGAAGTCAAACAAGAGGAACTTCAGGAAAGAGCAAGGGGAAGGAGCTGGAAATCACAGGCAAGTGGGCAGATGGCAGTAATTGGCCTGGCAGAACGGGGCTCCAGAACCCCAAGTGCTTTCCCAGAGCAGCTCTCAAGCTGGGAAACACACACTGAGCACATCCAGCAGGAACCAGCTCCTGCTCGGAGGCACAGGTCCCATCTGGAGGGTTTGGCACAGGAGTCTCCTCCTGGATCCCAGCATCCCAGCTGGAGAGGGCCCTGGGAGGGCCCCAGAGGAGTGGGCATGAGGGAAAAGCCAAGGCAGCCAAGTTTATCCAGGCTGTGGCGGGGAGAGGACACAATAGGAGCCTCTAAATATAAAAAGCTGCTCCTGCCCCACGTGCTCTGCCTTCCCCAGTGTGCATCACCCATTCCATGGAGCCCACGTCACTGCACAGGGAACACGTCCCTGCCCACACCTGCTGCTGGCTCCTGGGAATGTGGGGGCTGCCCCCAGCTGGGCCCTGCACCATATCCATGTTATAATGCATTAAATATACTGTAACTGTAATAATAAGGGGTTGAAGAAGAATAGGGAGGGGGGAAGAAGGAATAGGGAAGAAGTATAAGAACACCGAATATGGAATAAATGAGGAAATACAGAATATGGAATATAACAAAAGGGAACATGTAATATGTATTATATTACGAACGTTCAATTATTTAATTAATTTCATTTTAAATTGTTCCAGTTAGATGAGGGCAATGCTGCTGTTCAACAAGACACGCTATTTTACCCACCACTGCCTTCTTCTCCATGGGCTGGTGGGAGTGGGACACAAGAGGGGTTTTGGACATAAAGGATGGCGCTAATGAGATGGAGGAACTTTGCAGGAGGTCTCAGCTGCTGGGCAGGCCCCCAAGCTGCTCCCTCCATCCATGGTGACATTTCCCTGCCAGTATCAACATCCAAGGGCCTGCTCCCACAACTCACCATCATGCTACCTTCAGGAAACACAACTTCCCATCCCAAAGCTTGGGGTGGGACACGAGCTGTGCAGTGGGGATTGATGCCAGGGGGCTTTTCCCCACTCCCAGCATGGACACTCACCCATGAGGTAGCTCTTCACCTTCAGGTAGCCCACGGCCAGCCGGAGGATGGAGAGTTTATCCAGCCTGGAGCGCACATCCTCGGGGAAGGGCAGCAGCCCCGTCAGCTTGTTCAGCTCCTGGTTCAGCCGGTCCCGGTGCCGCTTGGAGGGGTTGGACTTCACACCCTCGGCAGGGGGTGGTTTGGGGCTGGAAGAGGCAGAGGAGAGGCTCATCAAACTGGGATTGTCCAACAGGCTCTTTCCAAACCCAGCGCTGGCTTTGGTGCAGCCCCAGCAGTGAAATGGCAGGTGGCCAAGGTAACCAAAACCCACAACAGCACAAGGCACTGGGTGACCTTAAACCCATCCCATCCCACCCCCTGCCAGGGGCAGGGACACCTCCCACTGTCCCAGGCTGCTCCAAGCCCCATCCAACCTGGCCTTGGGCACTGCCAGGGATCCAGGGGCAGCCACAGCTTCTCTGGGCACCCTGTGCCATGGCCTCAGCACAGCAGTAAGATTAATAACTTTAACGAGTCTTGGATGTCACCCTGTCCCCTCCATTTTTTAATGCCAATCTGAATTCCGTAGCTGGAAGAAAAACCCTTCAGACCGCCCCAGCTCCATATCTCACTCGGCTGCGTCCCCTAACACGCATCTCCCTTGGTTTGATGTAATCTGTCTAACCACAAACTCCCTCTCCGCAGGCATCCTCGCTTCGGGAAGGAGCTCTGGATAACGGGATCTGCCAGTATTTAGCAGCAATTTAAGCTCTCTCCTCTACACCACTCTCCAATCCCATCTGGCAGGGCTGCCGCATGTGTGACACGAGAGGAAATGAGCATTAAATGAAATGCACTGAGGTGCCTGTTGAATTTTCGGATCAGAGGGAGATCGAGGGGTCTTCTAAGGATGAATGGGAAATTGCAGCATTTCCCTAGGACAGCTCAGTCCTGCTGGGTTCTAAGAGCAGCACCAGGAGAGATATCCCCTCTCACAGGGAGGCTGGCACAACACAGCTCCAAACTTGTCCACATAAGCTGGGTAACACACACTGGCACCAGGGCTCTTACAAGCTTAAACACTTTTGAAATCACAGTCACACACCATGAAGGAGAAAAATTAAAATAGTTTTCCTTTGATTAAAAAAAAAAGGGGTGAAGAAAAGTAGTCTGAGATTCCTCAGATATCCTTTAAAGTCCTCTGGCCGTCCAAATGCAGCCCCAAACAGACAGAAAGAAGAGAAAATGAGACTGGAGGTGAGCACGGCAGGTGAAACACTGAGGTGTAACAGAATCCGTGGGACACTCTGGCCAAGCACTGAAAATCCTCTGGCTGAGGCACTCGGGGTGACACAGCCAGCAGCAAGTGACCCCAAGGCTCAAGGAGGACACCCCAACACCTCTGTTCCTGCATGTCCCAGCTGCAGCACGCAGGGTGATCCATGGCCAGCCTGGAGAGGGGGGTGACAGTGAGAATAATGCCTCATGGAAACGGGGAAGCTGGGTCTAGACATTTAAAACCTGTTTAAATGCCCTTCCCTTTGGCCCAGTGGCTATGAAGCAATGCCACGGGGTTCGTGGTGAAGCTGGTGACCCCCGTGCCGAGGGAAAGCTCAGCTCCCAGCGGGGCAAAGGCTGTGCTGCTGCTGGGGTTTGTTTTTCCCCAGCTGCCCTTTGAACGGGAACCCAGGAAGTATATCCCTTCTGCAAGCTAGCAAGTACCAAGTGGGATTATTCCCGACGGTGGAATTTGCCTGAGCTGATCTATTGTCTCCTGATTTTTATTAGTAGTTTTTTTTAATAAGTAAAAAGCCCTGAGCAAGCTGCAAAGGGACTGGAGAAGCCCCCGAGCCCATCCTCCCCATCCCATCCCATCCGGCTGGCTGCACATGCCACTGCCACAACCCTGCTCCGCCTGGCCTCTCCCAGCAGGATCCCGCTCCAGGACCTGACCGGTCACAGAGAAAAAGAATCTCTTCCCATTCCCAAGGCTGACCTTGCAGAACCAGGGAACGAGGGCCCTTCTGCTCCAAAGAAACACCTTTTCCTGCACCCCGAGCCACACAAACCCAGCCCAAACCCGCAGGCTGGTATGCCAGAGGGCTGGAATCACCGCTCCGAGATGAAAAGGAGACAGGTGGGTGGCAAAACAACTATCCTTCATGTTTCCATGGTAAGACTCCCAAATAAACACCCAGGAGAGGCTCAGGGTCACCTCACCACAGGTTCAAAGTGTTGATGCTCCCTCCTTCATCCCAGGCTCGGACTGGGCTAACCCATCTCCTTCCCACAGCCTCCCAGAGGTATATATCCACGTTTATCTCCTATACACGTGGAAAACCCGAGGTTAAACAGGCTGGTGGGACTCGGGAGCCGGGGGAGGCACGGGGGAGGCAGGAAACACCGGGGACACACCGAGGGGGATGTTATACAACAGCTACTGAGCGGCGTGGTAATTAATAATTAAGGACTCGAGATGTTTTGGTAATTACTAATTGCTGCATGTTTGATTCAGGCAGAAACCAAAATCACTGCTGAGCAGCTCGAACTCTACAGCGGGCTTCCTCGCCGGGACGCAGGACAAGCATCTTCGGGATTTCTGTTTTCCCAGCAGCGCGCCAGAGCCGGCACAGCGTTAGCTCCAATTAACCCTCATTAAAACCGAGTAACCCAAGCATGCTGCTCCCTTTTGCTCGCACCACAGCGGCTCCAGGCACTGCCCCAGAACCAGCCGGGCTCCCGCTGCCCGCTCTTCGCTCGCCCTCCCCGGTCCCACGCACCTGCCCCGGCCCCAGGGGTGACCGGGGGAGCCCCGAGCTGCACCCACCTCTTGGGCACCGGCTTCTTCCTCTTCCTGCCGGCGTACATCCCCGGGCAGCGGCGGTGCTGGTGGCAGTGCCGGCCGGAGCGGCGGCAGCGGGACCGCGCCCGGGGCGGGGCTCCGGGGAACCGGCACAGGCCACGCCCGGCGGTGGCCACCGCGCCCGGGGGACACTGGCCGCGCCCGGGGGACACTGGCCGCGCCCGGGGGACACTGGCCGCGCCCGGGGAGCCCGCTCCTGTCGACACCGAACCCTGGGAAACACCGTGTGCGTGGGACACCGAATCCTGGGAAACACCGTACCCATGGACCACTGTCCCCAGGTGACACCCTAATGATCCTGGGAACGCTGTGCCCCAAGGGTCACCAAATCCCAGGAAAAACTATGTCCATGGGCCACCGAATCCTGGGAAACACCATGCCCATGGACCACTGTCCCCAGGTGACACCCTAATGATGCTGGGAAACACTGAGCCTCAAGGGCCACCCTCACACAGGGACACCAAATCCTGGGAAACACCGTGTCCATGGGACACCCTCCCTAGCAGGCACCAAATCCTAGGAAACACCGTGCACCTGGGCCAAAATCATCAGGGGACACCAAATCCTGGGAAGGAAACACCGCATCCATGGGACACCCTCCCTAGCAGGCACCAAATCCTAGGAAACACCGTGCACCTGGGCCACAATCCTCAGGGGACACCAAATCCTGGAAAACACTGTCTCCACAGGCCACTCCTCCTAGGGGCCACCAAATTCTGGGAAACACAATGCCTATAGACCACCATCCTATGTGCAGGTGACACTGAATCCTGGGAAGCATCTCCACGGGCCACCATGCCCAGGGAAGATGGAATCGTGGCAAACACTGTGTCTGTGAGCCATTGTCCACAGGGGACACCGAATCCTGGCAAACACCATGTCCGTGGGCCACCATTCCAGAGCCTGAGCTCCTTGCTGGTGCCCCTTCAGGAAGAGCCAGCCCATTCCATCACACTTTGCATTTCCCCGAGTTAATGCTGCCCCAAAGCTTTTGCTCTTCCCCCAAAAACCATCCCCAGCTGCTGTGGGGAGGCCCTGGCACAGGCTGTCCAGGGAAGCTGTGGCTGCCCCATCCCTGGAAGTGGTCAAGGCCAGATTGGATGAAGTTTGGAGCATCCCACTGGTGTAGTTGCAGACAGAGCTGTTAAAGAAACCCAGAGCCATCCTCTGTGGATTGTTTGGCTGGGTTTTTTAAGCTGTTTGCAAATTCCAGGGATAAATCCTTGAAATGAAACTTGATTGCTCCTCGCCAAGGGGCAAAGCAGAAGCCGCTAATGGTGTCACAAATGTGCCAGGTCAGCAGAGCTGATGTCACTTTGATGGGAAACGTGTAAAACGTTTGGTTATGACCTTCCCAGACTCAGTAATTTGGCTGTTTCTAAACGAGACAGGCAAGGATCCAGCTCAGGATCCGGCACAGGCCTGGAATTGCACTCCAGTGTCTCCATCAAGTGGAGATATGGGGCTGCAGAAGGAAGGTGGCCCAGGCATCCAGCTCTCGGGTGTTCCAGTGGCAGGCAGGGCTGTGGGAAAGCAGTTTCCAGAGCTCCTGGGACACCCCCAGATTTGGGAATCACAGAATCCCTTAGGTTGGAAAGGATCTCTGAGATCATTGAGTCCAGCCATTTCCCCAGCACTGCCCTGACTAATCCATATCCCCAAGTGCCACATCCACATGGAGACACACGTGGTCCCTCGTTTGGCCAAAGCCTCCCAGTGCTCTCCTCCCAGACTTCTCCTTCCCAGCTCCTACAAACCCCAGAGCCTTTCCAAAGCAGCTCTACACTGCTCTCCTACTGCCAGCTTTTCTCCAGGAAAATCCACCTGATTTTTTCCACCTGCTGGAAAGATATGGAGCAAAACCCAGAGCAGCTTTAAGTGAAAAGGTTCCCAAAGGCATCTCCTGCCAGACAGAGCCAGGTTTAGGGCACTGTACATATTCCAAGCCTAAAAGCCAGGAATCCTCCAGGATGTCTCTGGCACTCCTGGCTGCAGCAGGATGGGGGCTGTGAATATCTTACCCCAAAACCAGGTAGTTATACAGAACAAGAGCCCAATCACACAGCTGTACCTGCTTTCTCCCTGGGATCCCTCACTGCCCGCTGCACATGGACTCACAGGTAGGGAGGGATCTCGGCAGGTGTCCTGTCCAACCTCCCCCCTGGAGGCACTGAAAGGCTCGGCAGGGATGGGATCTGAAGCACTACGATTCCCTGGGGGAGCACTGCAGGATGTCCCTGCCCGCTCTCGTGGGCTCAGCTGCAGGCAGGCGAGGTAAGGGAAGCTCGGAGGTGCTGGTCAAGCACCCAAAGCAGGGCGCAGAGGGAATGAGGACAACTCGATGTGCAGGTATTGGGAAGAGACGTAGCCCAGGCTCCCTCCTGCGGGCAGACATGGTGCGGGCATCTTGCCCGTCCCTTATCCCGCCCGCTCCCTGTCCCAGCTGTTCCCTGTCCCGCCCAGCCCCTAACTAGGCTGTTCCCTGCTGCCTGTCCCACCCGTTCCCTATCCTCCCTGCTGCCTAACCAGGCTGTCCCCTGTCCCACCTGTTTCTTATCCCTAATCAGGCTGTCCCCTGTCCCA
>VWZT01001055.1:246719-302437 GCA_013397055.1 Pachycephala philippinensis
GGGTCCGGGCATGGGCTCCCTTCTGCTGCGGGGTAGTGGGGGTGGCTGGGAGGGCTCTGTGCAGAGCTCCGTCCTGCCGGGGGGGACTCTCCCCGGGGCTGTGCACGGCTGGGCTGTCCCTTGGGAAGGGATATTCCCAGCAGGGAGCCGGGAGAGGCGGCCAAATGCGAGCTAGGCTGGAGTAAATGGCTGAGAGTGCAGCGCAGTGACCTTCAGTTGTGGCTGCGGCCGGTGGGGCTGCGAGGAAAGGAGTGTTAAATAGGAATAAACCCTCCTGTGGGCAAGGGAGGTCACTGCACTGCTCAGAATGAGGTTTGTACAGTGTTTTTTGGGGTCTGTGGGAGGCTCAGGCCCTGCCTTCAGCCCCACAGCCCGGGTGGGTCCCTCTTGCTGCCTTTATGTTGTGCAGAAGTCGTGGAATAGTTAAGGCTGAAAAAGACATCCAAGGTTATCAAATCCAAACTTTTGCCTGCTAAACCATGTTGAAATGAAGCTGTGGCTCTCCTGAGAGTGGGTTTAGTGTTGTTATGTGCCCAACAACAAACGAAATACAGGCAAAAGTTTAATGTGGGGTCTCCCGTGGGTACATTGTGTTTCTGGCCTTCAGACTGAAAGTTGGTCCATACTTTCTGTCTTCTCAGACTGTAATTTCATGAACAGCTTCCCAGCCTAACCACTGCTTCAGTTGCTAAGCTGAAATGGCAGTGCTAATATTACCGAGTAAAAATTCCTTGTGTTAGGTGTGTGAGAGTGTGTCCTGTCTGTAGGAGTGTCTAAAAAAGCTGCATTTTCAGCTAAAAGCCCCTCCAAACTTGCTGATTTCTGTGTGTTTTTTTTCCAGGCAAGAATTCACACGAGCCCTGAGCAGAGCCTGCAGTACGGGTGGCTGGCCTACATGCTGGGAGAAAAGGCCAGCAAGAAGTTCACAGAGCACAGCAAAGTCTTCACAGTGGAGGGGAACCTGTCTTCTGGGAAGGGCAAGCTGGCACAGCAGATAGCAGAAAAGCTGGGTAGGTTTTATGACTATTTCCCTGTTCCTGTGAGTGTTTCCCTGAGAGCTGATTGAGTTTAATTGTGATTCTTGTGTGGAGGAAGCTCCCCAAAGCAGCAGTTCTTGCCTGGGAAGTGCTGGAGGGAATGGGCAGGGTTGATGGATGATGTTGGTGAGGTTTGGGATGGGGATGTGTGCCAAGTCTGTGGGATTTGTTGTGAGTGAAGCTTCAGTTCTGAAGGAGTTGGTGCCATCACTGTGCTCCTGGAGAGCTTGGATTTTCCATGAGGCTGTGCTTGGGACAGCTCAGCTCTCCCTGGGGGGTGGCAGTGCTCGAAATGGGACAGCTCAGCTCTCAGTGGGGAGTGGCAGTGCTCGGAGTGTGGGTTCATTGCCCTGTGCTGTGACAGACAGAGGGGCTGGGGCTGTTTGGGAGCTGTTTGAGGAGCAGTTGTGTGCTCAGGGGCTGCAGGGGTGTTTGCTGTGAACGAACACAACTTATGTCTGCTCTGGGTGTGGTTTTTCCTGCCAGGAATGAAATACTTCCCTGAAGCAGGCATCCATTACCAGGACAGGATCTCGGGGGACGGGAAGCTGCTGCCTGAGAAGTTCAATGGTTTCTGTAACCTGGAGAAGTTCTACACAGACCCCAGGTCTCCCGACGGGCACTCGTACCGCCTGCAGTCCTGGATCTTTGGCAGCCGTGTCCTGCAGTATGCTGATGCCCTGGAGCACCTGCTCAGCACAGGTTGGGGCTCCTGGGATCACGGTGTGGGTCAGGCTGGAAGGGACCTTCCAGCTCCTTGTGTTCCAACCTGGAGCCTGTTCTCACTCCTGCAGGTCAGGGCGTGGTGCTGGAGCGCTCCCCCTACAGCGACTTCGTGTTCCTGGATGCCATGTTAAAGCAAGGATATGTCCACAAGAGATGTGAGTTCCTGCCAGGCAAAATCTACCATAATCTCTCAAAAGTCTGGTAGTTTACTTTAAAAAAAGAAACAAAAAATGCCTGCTTGGACGGTGGGATTCCTTTAAATATTCGGTGTTCATATGGTGCTGTTTTGTGTGTCAAGGGCTGACCTCAAGCTGTGAGATTTCCAGCTTTTCTTCAAGGCTTTGGTGCTGCTGCTGTGTTAAACAGCATGCATTGTGTGCATTCATTGAATTGTGGCGTGGTTTGGGTTGGGAGGGACCTTAAAGCTCCTCCCATTCCACCCCTTGCCATGGGCAGGGACACCTTCCACCTTCCGAGGCTGCTCCAAGCCCTGTCCAACCTGGCCTTGGGCACTGCCAGGGATCCAGGGGCAGCCACAGCTTCTCTGGACACCCTGTGAAATGGAGATCATGCTTAAACAGCTGCTGCTCAGCTCCTGGCAGGCTGGGTCAGGGGCTGCGAGGACAGCAGTGGTTTAAAAAGCACAGGGAGGGGAGGGATGGGGAGCTCTGCTGGGTGGAGCCAGTCTGGTCTCAGTGGCAGTGGGAGGACAAAAGGTAAAGGGCACGAAGTGAAATATGAAAAGTTTCATTTCTAAGAAAAAAACCACCTTTTTGCTATGAAGGGAGTTAAACCCTGGAGCAAATCACCTGGGCTCTCCCTCCTGGAGATACTCAGGGTGCTGTGGGTGGAGCTCTCAGCAGAGTGGTTGAACCAGGTGATTTGGGGATGTCCTCCCAACCTGCCTGATTTGGTTTGGGGTTATGGGCACTGAGCTCCTGAGCTGTTGCTGCCTGTTCTCAGTAAATCTGTTATTTTGGCTGCTCCTGAGGTGGAGATAACTGTTTTCCTGACAGCCTCCTGAGTCTCCTGTTAGAGCTGGCATAACTTTAGGAAGATGTGTGTTTGTTTTTTACCACCTGCTGTAAGTTGCTGGATGACTCTGGGAGCTGGTTATAATGACCTGTGCCTGCCTTCTCTGCATTGCTGAGGCAGCAAAGCCCAGCAACCCACAATTTAATATAAAATTCCAATTTGAATTGTACCAGAATTGTTAGGAAACAGGCTTCTTGATCAGAGCTACCGCTGCTTGCTATCTCTAAATGATGGAGGCAGAGCTGAGATTCCTCTGAACTTGAGTCAGGAATAAACCCCATCTTTGATATAACTGGGTTTAGATTCTTAGCTCTCAGTGTATGTAGCTTCTGAGTTTATTTCTGTTTTGCTCTGGAGGTTGTTTGTTCTGTTAACTTCCTGAATCCTGTTTGAGGAAAAGCCTACCCTAAACCTGCTCTGTGAGCCCAGAAAGAGACTGCAAATACAGAGGTGGGGAATGTGATTTATTTGTGTTTTATACAGGCCTTGATCACTACAAGGAGGTCAAGGAGATCAGCATTTCTGAGTTCCTGCCACCTCACTTGGTCATTTACGTAGATATGCCTGTCCCAGAGGTGCAGAAGAGGATTCAAGAGAAAGGCAAGGTAATTTTATCACTGATTATTGCTTATTTATCTCTTATCTTTATTACTACTTATCTCTCACAGTTGCTGCCTGCTAATGTCTGTTGTAGTCACACCTTGTGTGCGAGTCCTGTGGGGTTTGCTGCTGGGTTCTGCTTCTGAAGAGCTGCTTGTCCTCTGAGATCTGTGTGGTGATGATGACTGGGGGTATTCTAGTATGCTTGCTTAAAAATAAATAGCAAAAACCAGAAAAATCAGCTTTTTTGTGAGTGCATCAATATGCTGTCATTTCTGGAATGAGAAATTGCTTTAAGAGCAGGTGAATTTTGTACCAGGCTTTGTAGCTGCCACTTCAGGAGCCATGGGCAGGTGATGTGCTGCTTGCAGGGCACTCACAGATGGTGTCTGTGTTACTGCTGAGTGCCAGCAGCCCAGCTGGGCTCCCTGCCTCCTGCTTCCCACTTCACTGCTTCTTCACACCTGTGCTGGAGCTCACGTGTGAGTCACCCGGGATCAGCAGGTTCACTTCACTCCCTGAAATCCTGCAAATCACTGCTGGATGGCTGCCTTATTGAACTGGCCTTGGGTCAGCAAAGCTGGAGGGAGCTTTTGGGGAATGACTAATCTAAGTAAGGTTTGTGATTTGGGGTTTTTTTCCCCCTTTCTTTGATATTTAGATGCGTGCTTGTAACTGTTTGCAGATGTGTTATTAGGATTAAGTTATATTTGCCTTGTTCAAAGGCTATGGGAAATGCAGTTTAACTCTGAAAAACTTGATAGATTAAAAAAAAGCTTTGATTTATTAGAGAAAAATTCGCATTTAGAAAGTTCTTCGTGTGTTGGGGGAACCTGTGTGTTCTTAGCACTTGTGAGCATGAAAGTCAGTGGGATTTTTGAAACCTTTGCACAGAAATTGCTGGTGTAGCTTTTGACTTCTTGGGTCAGTGGCAGTGCTGAGCTCTGTAGGGCTTATTTGGGAATGGTGTTTTTGGGAATTCTGCTGCTTTGGCAGGGGGAGTGTTTGGTATTCAGTGTGCTGTTGTGAGGCACTGGGAAAAGCCAAGCCTTCCAGTGGGGCCAACATAATGGGCAACTTGGATGAGCATTTCTAGCAGGAAATGTGCTTAAATTTCAGGACTGGACTGAAGGAACACATGGCAGATCAGAGAAATTCCTGGTGTTTTTTGCAAATGCGGCGTTAAAAGCCCACTATGTGGGAAGCAAGCTGTTTAACAGCAGGGATGGTGCCCATGAAATCCCACAGAAGGAGTCTGGAGTGGGTGTTTGCCCCTGCACTGGTCTGAAACTATGGAATTAGGTGCACATTGGCCTCCTTATGGAAAAGGTGGACTCAGTCTTCTCCTGTTTCCTGGGTGATTATTACAGCTTCCTTGTAAAACTGAGGGCTGTTCCAGATATTTAATGGCATGTAAGGAATTCCAAACACTCCAAATGTCTTAATTCTTTGAAGCTTTCACTAATGTGCATGTGGTTCACTTGGATGTTTGACTGCTTATTCCAGAGTGGGTGGTGGAGCAGCCCTTGGAGTCTGTACTGATGGGAAAAGAAAGTTAATTCCACAACTTTCTCTGTTTGTTTTTTTGTAGCCATATGAGAAAAAGGTGTCTCCTGCCTATCTCCAGAGCATTGAGGATGCTTACAAGAGGACCTTCCTACCAGAGATCAGGTTAGCACAGCAAAATGTTTTGTGTCTTAAGGCTTTGAGTAAAAATATGTGCAAACATTAAAATCGCTGCCAATATCGGCGAATGATGTGAAAAATCCTCCTTGTGCTACAGGGTACAGTCCTGTGTCCTGATGAAAGGGTGCTGCACTCACAGCTAAGAGCTGTGTGTGGCTGTAGTTACCTCTGCCATCCCAGGGGCCTGATGCCAGTGCTGAAGATGAGAAATGGATTCAGGAGTGATGTGCAGAATGCCACAGCTGTGGCTGTGTGTGTTGGTGTGACCTGAGGAGAGTGGGGGGCAGCACAGGGTGTTCTCAGGCCTTCTTGGAAAGCTTTAGAGCTTTTCTCTCCTCAAAGAGTCCTTTCAGTTGTCACAGAATCCCAGAATGGTCTGGGTTGGAAAGGACCTTAAAGCTCCTCCAGTGCCACCCCCTGCCGTGTGCAGGGACAACTTCCACTGTCCCAGGCTGCTCCAAGCCCCGTCAAACCTGGCCTTGGACACTGCCAGGGATCCAGGGGCAGCCACAGCTGCTCTGGGCACCCTGTGCCAGGGCCTGTCCACCCTCCCAGGGAACAATTCCTTCCCAATATCCCATCCATCCCTGCCCTCTGGCAGTGGGAAACCATTCCCCCTTGTCCTTTCTCTCTCTGGGCTCCCCTGGCTTCCTCTAGCTGGGAAGCAAAAACGTGTTCCCTGTAAACTAGGGATGAAACAGAACCCAGCTCTCCCAATTCTTATAAAAGAGCTCTATGAAAATTAAAATCGTCCTAAAAATCTAAAAGGAGAATTGTGGTCCCTCATCATGCTGGAAGGGAAACTCATAGGTCATCAAATTAATTAACTGTGTAAGTTGTGTGTGCATGAGGCGGAGTGCAATCAGAGCAGATTCCCAGTGCTCTGTAGCCTGCCCGTGTGCCCTGGTGCCTGCTCCGTGTCCCTGGGTGGATCAGTGTGATGGCTGTGCCAGCAGCTGAAGTGGATAACTCGATATTGAGCCTGTCATTCACACGGGCAGGGGCTGTGGGTGTCGTGCATGGCCAGCTGCCTCCCTGTGTGTCCCCACAGCCAGCACTTGGGGTGGACAGCCTTGGGAATGTCATCCCCCTGAGGGCAAAGCTGCTGCAGGTCCTGCTGGGGAGAGAACTGCTGCTTTGTCTTTGGGTCACAGCGAGCCCCACATACACCTCGTGGTGCTCAGTGAGGCTGAATCCTCAGCCCTGCTGTGATTTCAACTCGTTCCCCTCTGTGTGCACATGGTCAGTACCCCTCTCAGGCAAACACCCTGTGCTGCGTGCTGTCAGCAGAGGGGCTCCCAGCAGCTTGTCACGTCCATCTCTGTCTCTGTGCCCCAGCTGTGGGGGAGCTGGGAGTGTGTGAATCCAGCACCCTGCACCTCAGGGTGGCTCCTGCCTGGGATAAACGCAGAAGCCACAGCTGCCTTTAACTGTTTGTGTGCTGGCAGTGGTGCAGGGAGCTGTGTGCACACCTGCCTGCTATCTCTTAGTCTGCCTAGTTTGATTCCCTGCCTCCTGGAGATGCCCAAAATCTGGTCCAGACAGGCTAAGGAGTTGTTACAGATTGCTGAGCTTGTCCTGCATGCTTTCCGTTTTGAAGTTTGTTTGCTTGTTCTCTTGAAAAGCAGTTTGTTACTGGGCAAAACTCCTGTTATCTTGTTCTGTTCAACTGGAGCAGCCTGATGGTGCTTAAAGTGGTTTATAGTGGATATTTGCTTTAACATTGATGTTTTCACTCTAGTTGACTTGCTATGAATGTCTTTAATGTTTTTATTGGGAGTGATTTGTGAGCTGGGTGCTGTGGCAGGTAGTGCCTGATGATTTGGAACAGACGGTGTTTGGGTTCTGTTTGGTTTTTGTCTTTTCCTGGAGCAGAGCCTTAAGACTGGTAATGTTCCTTTCATCTCCAACACCGCTTCCACTGAGCAGCTGTTTTCTCTTAAGGAAAGCTCTGATAATCTGCAGAGTCACTGAGCAGCTGTTTTCTCTTAATGAAGCCCTGATAATCTGCAGAGTCAAATCAAGAGATGGGATCAAGTGCTTTGATCGGCGTCGTTAATGCAATTGCCGGTGTCAGGCTCTGCTGAAGGCTGACCTCTCCCTTGGGCTGATATTGAAGAGAATATCTCTTATTCCAGGTGCCTGCCCCATCCCTGGCAGTGTCCAAGGCCAGGCTGGACAGGGCTTGGAGCAGCCTGGGATGGTGGAAGGTGTCCCTGCCATGGCAGGGGGTGGCACCAGATGAGCTTTAAGGTCCTGTCCCACCCAAACCATTTGGGATTCTATGAATTTTTCTCCATGCTCCTAAGATTTGCTGTGTGATGTTTGATACAATGTCCACATTGGGCAGCTATTCCAGGGCCTTCCAGGTTCTCCAGGTGGAGCAGGTTTGGGAACAGCTGTTGCTGGATGTGGCTGACCATGTGTGGTATGAAAGGTTCTTATAGGAGCTCCTGTCGTGGCTCTGCTCTGCAAGTGCCTTTTCTCTGAAGGCTGCTGTCTGATTGAGAAAACAATCTTCTAACCAGGAAACATTACCTTTTAAAAATGTTTTTACACTTACAGAGCCTCCTGTGCCTGCACTTGTATCCATTCAGCTAGCTCAGCCTGAGTAAATAGTGATAAATGAATGTATTCTCTTGAAATGACTCACAGGTAGTCATGCACTTGTAAAAAGGAAAGTTACTGAAGTTCTGGGTTAGACTGGCTGAAAATTTCACTTATTTTCAACTAGATTGGGCGGTTATAATAGGGGCAAGTATCCACATTAATGAAATGAAAAACAAATTCATAGGTGTGGGTTTTAAAAATTTTTTTTGAACTGAAGTTATGTAGATTTCCAGGCCATTGGCCCTTTAAAGGCAACTTTCCACCAGCAAAGAAGCAGCTCACAGGTGCAACAGGAATTCTACTGCAACAGCTGGGAGCAATCTAAAAAATTGCAATGATTCTGGTTCGGTGTTTGTGCCTTTTAAACTCATTTCTGTTCCTTTTGGAGCAGGGGGAGGATGGGGAGAGCAGTTTTATCGGGGGAACTCAATTTCTGTGTTCTTTGCAGTGAGAGCAGTGAAGTTCTGCAGTACACACCAACTGCAGCTGAGGATGTGGAGAAGGTAAGTGTTGCTTTTCTGGGAATAAGTTTAATAGATTTATCTTATTTCAGTGAACTTTCCTGCTTGTGAAGGGTTATTAGTGGGGTAACAGAAGCCTTTTGCTTCACCATTGTTAACTTTTCTCTGTAGCTGCTATTCCCTGAGGGAAAGAGCACTAAGGTCTTGGAGATTCTGGGCAGGTTTTGGGCCCATTTCAGTTCTAGGGATAGATCTCTCTTAATAACAGTAATATGATGTTAACTGGACAGTAATAATCCTACATGGAAGCTTGCCAAGGAATCATCCCCACTTGGGAGGAGGGAGAGGAGAACAGCCCACGGGCTGTCTCCAAGGGCTTTTTGGGTCTTCATCCTGATGAGGTGGAATTTCTACCCTATTTATACACAGCCCAAACTCCTCCTCCTCCTATATTATGTGCAGTATGATCTCAGCAGAGAGTTGAGTAATAATATATATATTGTAGCCTGTACCTCATTAAGCTTATTAGCATATTCAGGGTGTGCATTTTAATATTTAAATGACCCTTAATCAGACTAAAATTACCTTTTTGCCCGAGGTGTCCTTCAAAGTTCTGGTTATATGACTGTGTGCTTCAAAGTTCTGGTTGTATGACTGTGTGAAGCAGAAAATATTGATAAGGACTGTCCTGGTCCTGAAAATTAACATTCCATACTCCCTCCTCCAGAGGTGCCCTGCTGTTTGTCTCTAGGCCTTTTGGTTCCCTTTATGAGAACGGGGTTGTGTGCCACATTCTGCTGTTGAGGATGGATTTTTGGGATGTTCCTGCACTTGATGGTAAAGGTTCTCATTAATAACCAGTAGGCCTGTGGGGCAGTGTGTGTTTACACCCCTAAAAAAGGGCTGGTGCCTTCAGGGTGACAGCAGATAATAAATAGAGAAAATATTTAAAAAATCAGGCTGAAATGAACAAAAAAGCTGGGGTTGTGGTGCGAATATAGAGAATCTAGAGTAATTACAGTTATTTTTTCTGGATGATAACATAAAAGCAAGGATAGGAGTTGAGAACTGTGGTGTTTCAAGATGGGTACTTGGTGAATTAAAGGAAAGTTGGGACGGGAAACAGAAAATATGTCTGGTTTCGCCCTGTCCTTCTCTCTGGGCACATCTCAAAGTGGTCAGAGTAAAGCAGGCTGTTTCCTCCCTAGATTTTTTTTTTTTGTAGTAAACCCCATTGCTAGAGATTTGGTTTTAATCCTTTAAATCGGGGTTTAAAGTCAGTCTAAAGCTCTTATTGTTGAAGGAGCGACTCTCCTGAGCTCTGCAATCTTGTCATTGCTCTAAATAGGGTCATCAGATGCACCAGGGGAGTCCTTAATTTGCCTGGGCAAATCTGGACTAGGGGAAGGATTATGATTTGGAAGTTAAAGTACAACACCACAGAATGATTAAGGTTGGAAAAGACCCTGTAAGATTATCCAGCCCATGATGTTGGCATTGTTATTGCTGGGTGTGGGTGGTAGATATTGGTACTTGTTCTGCTTGAAAAAATTAAGTTGTTTTTTCCCCTTTTCTGCTCAGATTCAGTTTCCCTTTGGGATGACCCAGCAGAAGCTTGGAAATCAGGGTTGGCAGGAGGGCTTTGGCTTGCAAGGTGTATGTTTGTGGAGGTGTAGCCTCCTGACAGACAGCAGTGTTCATTGGCTCACTCCAGCCTGTTTGCTTGGGGATTTGGGAGCTGAATTTTTTTATGGCCTCATAGTTTAATAACTTTTGATTTGCTCAGAGCAGACAGCTTAGAAAGGATTTTTTTAAGTGTCTTAAAAAGGTCAGTTGGGGTTTCCTATTGTAATTAACTTTGGCTGAAGGGGTAATGAGTGCTGAAATGAGCTTCATTAGGGTGTTCCATGCTGGATTTGCAGGAGGATAAAACTGGGAATACAAAGTTAGCTGTATGTTTAATTTTTTTTTAAAGCCTTAGATATTTGCTGCTAATTCCTGGGGTGTGCCAGGGCATTCCTTATAAATTAAGAAGTTGTTCTTCTGTCCTGGTTGGGGAACTGATGCCATTGTTGAGGAGCTGCTGGGAGAGAGATCTCCTGACATGATGATAACAGTGAGCAAAACTAATTTGGATGCAGATGCTTTTCCCCTGTAGCACATCCTGAGCCCTATTGTAGCAACTCTGTGATTAGTGCTGTTACCAGGTGTAGAGAGTTTCCAAAGTTTTGCTGTGGAGTAGAGAAGGAATTGCTTTTGTTCATCTTTTCAATTAAATAATTTAAAAAAATAATGGCTGTTTGGACTAGCTTACCATACACCTCCCTTCCTCTTACCTTGGAGTTGTGCTGCAGCATTTGTGCCTCAAAAATGTTCATTCAGTCATGTCCAAACCATTATTTCTTACCATGAAAACATGATGCTGGTTAGAGTGGGTCTTTATAGTCAAGGCTACTTTGTAACAGCACTTGGTTATGGTTTTTTAAGTGTTAATAGTTGGGATTTAGTGTTTGCAGGAAATAATTAGAGTGGATTTAATGTAAGGAATACAAGGATTTTTCATTTATCGTTCTGTCACTTCATTGCTGACATCTGCTTCTGTGTCAGTGGATTGACAATGTGCCTTCAGGAGTTTGGTCATGACCTCAGCTTTATCCTTTCCCTGTGGAAAAGGTCTCTGGAAAGGGATGTTTGGAGCTGTAACAATCCACTCCTTCCCAGGTTGCTCCAAGGTGCTGTCTCCACCTCATCAGGCACCCGAGGTGCATCCTCCTGACACCAGGGCAGGTTTCCCTCAGCTCCAGGCAGCCAGGTGTGATAAGCAATTACCCCCTGGAGCAGCAAAGATCTGGTTTGTGGTGGAGCCGGGCTGTCAATGAAGCTCCAATCCGGGACTGATAAGCGTGGGGATGCTGAGGGAATGATTTGCTGAGCTGGCATTGCCTGTTTGAAGGGTTCTGGCTGCTGAGCTGGGAGTGTTGCCTTTCCTTTCACGCATGGGTGGGTCCTGATGGCCAGTGAAATCCTGAGCCCTTGCACTGATCAGTGCAGCTTTGGGTTCTCCAGCCTGAAATGTGCCTTTGTTTCTGTGATGTGAAGCACACAGCACTGAGGCAAATGCCACACCTGCTGCCCTGCCTGTCCCAGGGAATGTTACTGAGCCTCCCTGGAAATAAAAACAACCACACAGGTGTCCTATGTACTGTGATGATTTTGTAACAAAAGGGAGTTAAATTCAGACTTCTCTCCATTTCCTCCTCGTTCTCCCTCAGGGGTGAGGTTGTACCTTCTTTGCTTTTCAGCCCCGGTGGCAGGTTAAGGAAGAATGTCTTGGATCAGGTAAGAACTTGGAAAAAAGGCACCTCTCAGCCAGTTTATTCCCTGCCACCCAAAGCTGAAAGCAGAGGATGTTGAGAGATCCCCCAGGTGTGTGCCCAGTGCTCCTGGCAGGGCCATGACCTCAGAAACAGAACTGGGACATGATCATGTTATCCCTGAACATTTGCCTTGTTAGTACAGCTTGAGCAGTGAAGCCTTTCTCACTTGTTTAGTAACCTGTTTTGATTATTTCACTGATTTTTGGAACAAACCACCCCTCAGTGAGCTTTCTTCTCTGATTCCAGGTAATTGAAGACATCGAGTACCTCAAGTTTGACAAGGGGCCATGGCTGGAGCAGGATGATGTTTCTTTCCATCACTTGAGACTTCAGTAAGTATGGTGTCATCCAGCCCCTGAGCACTTCTTGGCATCAAATCCCAGGGGAAACGGTCAAGGCCATGGGTTTTTAAAGCTAGGGCTGTATTTTGTAATATTGGTGCTTGGCAATGGAACGTGGTGTGGCGTTTTTGCTGCTGACTGATGAGACAAAGAGGCTCCAGACAAGTTTAAGAGTGGTTTTTGTCAAAGATCCTTGTCTGCCCAGTTGGGTGGGAAGAGATCAGACTCAGACAGTGGAAAGTGCCATGTTGGAATAGAATTGAATTTGATTTTAATAATTCTTTGCAAGTGCACCATGTTTATTTGCCAATTTAGTTTATATAAAATATAAAGATATATATATAAAGAATATATCTGCAGTTGCAAGTCTGTTAATACCAGGAGAGGTGAGACAGGCTCCCCCGGTTTGCTGCAGCTTCATCTTCAGATTGAATGTGCAGGTGGAAATTTCAGTATAGTTACTTTTTAAAACAAAATTTAAGAGTTACATTGTTTTCTTTAATTTCTGGTCACCTCACTGGGTAATGGAAACACAGGGATTTTAAAAATTGAACATCTGCCCCTAAGTTTGTGTCTTTGTGACAGGCATTGGAGTAGTAAGTTAAACTTTTTTTGCAGACTTGTGATATTTCTTGCATTTCACTTCTCTGTGCTGTTACTTCAAATACCTCCTAAAATGAGAGATAATGCTGCTTTTCTATGTTTTTTCTATCAAGAAGTGAAGGTAGACTGCAGAAGAGCAGTGTTGGGTGGTGTCTGACAGGAAAAGGTCATGATTTGGGTGCATTTTATGTATCAAAGATGAGGGGGTTTGTGTAGGAATTGGAGGATAACATCTGGTGACTTAGGCCCTGCAAAGTACTCACAATCAGATTTCCTTGGAAAGAGGAGAAAAGTTGCTTGTTTTCCTGTAGCTCCACACCAGTGCAGGTGTTAGGAAAGGATTATTAATTGTGGTGAGTAGGAAGGAGTTGAAAGAAACCTTATAGTTAGAGCAGTGTATTAAGATACTGCATGAAAATTGTTTCACGGCTTTAGAAGGGAATAAATTGCTTTAAGGACTCAATTTTTCCTTGAACCCTGGAGGAGAGTGAGAGGGTCTCCTGCACAAGGCTCTTGTCACTGTAGATAATACAAAATTACTTCTTCTGGCAAAAACCTGTGGTTGTTTGAAGACCTCAGAATGCAATAAACTGCTTGTTTAAACCATAGAATCATAAAATATCCTGCACTGGGAGGGACCCACAGGGAACTTCGAGTCCAGCTCCTGGGGTGTGCTTGTGAACCTTCATTTGTGCTGGGCTATCAGGGTGTGGATAAAAGGGTTAATAGCACATCCTGTGTCAATCTTGTGCTCAGCTGAGTGAGGGAGTCCTGGCGATGTCTTGGGCATCCTGGGAAGAGCCTCCTTGTAAAAATGTGTCTGTTTGGATGTGATCTTACCCCATATTAACTCCAGAAATGCAGGGAGCTTGCTGTGCAGGTCCTTGCTGTTGGAGCATCCAATGCCCAGCTCAGGTGTGAGCCCATGAACCTTAAAGCTGATGCTTTTCTCACTTTTTCCAGTGCCCAGGTGGCAGGGAGCTTGTGGTTGGTCCCCACGGGTGTGCAGGTATCCCGTGCCTATGGGAATTTTTCCTCTGGAAAGCAGTTTTTCCACAGGTGCCCGGTGCCTGCTCGTGTGCTGGCACATGCTGCCCTCTCGTGGGTGTTCCTGGCAGGCTCCAGCAGCTCTTTGGGATCGTTTAGGGTGGAAAAGCCCTCTGGGATCATCGAGTCCACCGTTCCCCCAGCACTGCCGAGTGGTGGGGAGCCCATGTCCCCAAGTGCCACACCTGCACGGCTCTGGAAGGCTTTCAGGGACAGGTCCAATGCCTGATGACCCTTCCAGTGAGGAAATTCCCCTAATATCCAATCTGAGTTCTGCCCTGTTTGCTTTTCCATCTGCAGTCGCTCCCTTTGCTGACCCCCAGCCTGTGGGGCTGTGTCAGTGCTGCTGTTCCCTGCCACCCTCAGCTTGTGCCGTGTCTGGGGCTGCGATGGATGAGCAGGGCTGAGAACTTCCCTACTGCACACATGGAGGGTCTAATGCACAGAAACCCCAGCAGGGCCTCTGAGTAATTAATGCAAATGAGGCAGCTAATCAAACCGGTGAGCCGCACCCATGGGCAATCAGATGCATAATGATTGCTTTAATTTCCCTGCCGTGCCCTTAAGTGCTCTCCCTTGCCCTGGCATCTTGGTAAAAGGTTAAAAAGGGCTGCAGTTGTGTCTGAAAGCTGGAGGACTCTTCCAGAGGATGCCCTTCACCTCTTCCCTTCCCCTCTGAGTGCCGAGTCCAGCAGAAACCATTCTGGCTTTTTAAATGTCTCAGTGCTGTCACTGCACTGTCTCAGGGCTGTTTCTGTCTGGGCCCTTCCCAGTGATGTTTGTCTGGCCACACACGTTGCAAAATAAATCATATTTGGGATGAAGAGCTGCAGGCTGTGTAACCTTGCCTGTGTTCTGTTATCAGCTCGTGGGGGGAACTTGCTGTGCTGGACTTGTTGCATCAGACAAGTGCACAGCTAAACCTGATCTGTCCCTGCAGAACCTGGGAGAGGCACAGCAGGGAGCCTGGGAGTGAGGGACAGGGACCCTCCAGCTCTGTTTCCCAGTGTGACTTTGCTGAGCAAAGGGAAGAAGTGTCCCTGTTTGAATGTCTGATTGCAAACAGCAGCACTGGAGGGGCTGGCAAGAGCTGTGTTGGACCTGGCTTTGACACTTTGGTCATGGAGACTCCAAAAATCTCATGAACTATTAACTGTCAAACTTCTGGCACTATTAAAAACTGTTTTTGCAGCTTCTCCCCTTTCCTTGCAGACCTGCTTTTTTTTGGAAATTTTTTTTTGTTCTTGGAGTTGATGGTGAGTGTTTGCTCACCAAGGTACTGGCTGTGCCTGACCTGGGCCTTGCCATACCTGCTCTGCCTGGCCAAATGGGGGAATCTGTCCCTTTGGCAGAAGGAGGAAAATTTATTTCATGTATCAACACAGAATTTATCTTGAATGGTTCTGTGGCCTTGGCTCTTAGGCCAGTGAATGCTTTTAGGTCTCTCTTGACACTTGAGTTTTTGTGACTGTGCCAACATCAGATGTTGAGAAATCACAGCCCAGGCTATGCCAACTCAGGTTTTTTTGTTCGGTTGCCTGGTTTATTTATTTTTTTCTAACCAGTCTCCTTCCCTTACCCCACCTTGCACGTCAGACTCTGATGTTCATGGTGTGTGTCCTGCTGAGAGCTGCCTGTGAGGGAAGCAGGAATGTGCCAATCCTGATTCCTCTGCATGTGCACTGCTGGATAACATGTGTGAATCAGTGTGTAGTAGGTGCTTTTGGAGAAGAGATGAGTTATCCATTGCTGTAGGGTGCTTCCAGGTGGGATTCCTGTGCAGCAGTGGGAAGAACCACGGTTAAGAGGGTTATGTGAGCTAAAATTTGATGTTCCTAAAGTCTTGGGACCACACAGTCACTTACATGCTCTCAGTTCCTTTTCAAATATGACCTGATCTGGAAGGTAAAGGTGCTGCATGCTGAGAGCTCCTTCAGGAGAATCTGGTGGAGTGTCAGAAAAGAGTAAATAGTGATAATTTTCTGCTAGGGGAGAGAGAGAAAACGAAAGGAACATAAAAGGTGCCTGTGAATGCTTCCTGCTGAGCAGGGAATTAGTCCTGGCAAGTGGCTGTGGTTTTGTGGTTAGACATTGTTGTGGCAGGTGTCTTTGGGTGTGCTTTTACTTCATGTTCCAAGTTATTTCTGAGTGTGCAGAGAACATGGAGAAGCCATCAGTAGCTTTCACCATTTTCTTGTGCAAAGAAGTTTTGGGAGCAGCAGGTTTGTCATTTGGCCCTTAACTAAAATTAATTGTGCCTGGGAGTTGTCCTTTCCAAATGGCCACTTGGCTGAGGTTCAGGAAGGAATGGATTCACTGTAGACTGCAAAACCTGATTTCTGTGTGTGAAGTTATGCTCTGTGTGTGCCTGGGCTCACTCCTGTGCCTTCCAGCACGTGAAATACACATTTAATGCTATTGAAGATAAATGGTGTTGCAGTTTATAGGAAGCATCTTTGGTGTTGATCCTGATCTTGGAAAAGGGCATTTATCCTCACCTTCTCCCATCTGAACGTTGACTGGGTTATTGTATTTCCTTACAAATCTGTCTGTGGTAGGATAATGTGCAGTGTGAATATCAGGGTACGTTAGCAAACCAGTTTACTTGTTGAAGCTCTTCACTGCCGGGGGAAAAGGTCCCAAAATTTATGATTCAGGGGAAAAAAAAATTGTTTAAAGATGATGAACTTTGCTTTTCTCGGGGCACGTGCTGGATGTGCTTGTCAGTATTTTTGTAGAGAAATGTAACTCACTGAAACCAATGCCATTTGCAGGGTTCCTGCTGTCGGGTTTAGGGTTTGGTCAGTGCTGGCTGGATGGGATGTGTTTTTCCCGGACACATCCAGGTGGCACTGTCGGCCTGTGGATAACCACCGGCAGCAGGAGGCTTTCTAGCAGTTTCTCAGGCGTTTTCGATTGGGGATATCTGAAGTGCTGCTGCTGTGCAGAGTGGATTGCTGGTGGATCCCCAGATCTATCACTGCAGCTGCTGCAGGCTTCCTCCAGGTATCCCCAGGCAGGATGCTGGAGGCACTGCCTGCTTCCAGACCCTCTCATTGCCTCAGTGCTGACCCATTTGGGATGGGAACTCAGCAAGGTAGTGTGTGGCATTCAGTAAAACCACTGCTTCTTACATTGCTTTTATGGAAAGCTAAAAAGCCAGAGGGGATTCATGGAGAAGGCTCCCAGGAGTGGTGGAGCATCTCCAAGGAGGAAAAACCTGGGGGAGGAAATAGAGAAGCAGGAAGTTGGAGCAGGAGCAAACTGGAGGCAAGGATGAGAGGCAGTACATCATGGATTGATGAGGAGAAGGAGAAATGTTTGGAAAATAGCCCGAACCTTTGGAAGTTTTGTTTAACAGAAAAGTGGTTATGGTGATTATGAATCCCAGAATGGTTTGGGTTGGAAGGGTCCTCAAAGCCCATCCAGTGCCACCCCTGCCATGGGCAGGGACACCTTCCACCAGCCCAGGGTGCTCCATCCAAGCTCCATCCAGCCTGGCTGGAACATTTCCAGGGATGGGGCAGCCACAGCTTCTCTGGGTACAATGTTATGTTGCTGTTGGTGCGGCAGGGTGTGAACTCACTGCTCCTGTCCCCTCAGTGTCCAGGACAAGGCTGGGGTGCTGGATTCCGTGTCCATCCCGCGCTTCATTCCCGAGATCACCATCGGGGGCTCCGAGTTCGACAAGATCTACTACGAGTACCGCTCGGTGAGTGCTGCTGGGGACAGCGGGGGCACGGCCAGGGGCACGGCCAGGCTGCCCTCCCTGCTGGGCACACCCTGCTGCCCCCCTCCTGCCCCTTTCTGCCCCTCACCTCTGCCTTTTGCCCAAATCCCCATGGTTTTTGAAGTCTAGCTTCCCCCTGAGAGGAATAACGAAGCAAATGGTTTGTTTCATAAGCTCATTTTCTTTCTTATTTTTTGCTCTTTAGATGTGGACTAAAGGATAAATGGTTTTCATTTGTTTTTGTTTCGCGTGCCCTGATGAGTCTGTGACCTCTGAAATCTAAAATAATCCCTTAAGTCAAACAGGAAAATTGGAAACCCATGGCGACTCCTCATCAAATGCTGAGGGAGGGGGTGTTTTTTTTGAGGAGGAATGGATGCTGCCTCGCTTCCCCAAAGTGCTGTTGCTTTAAATAGAGTGTTTCTGCACGTGGGCACGCATCCAAAGCCTGTTGTGCCCAGCGCTCTCGTACACCTCATGCAGGCTCCCACACAGGGTTTTAATTAGCTCCTGCCTTGCTGCTTCTGGAGACAGCAGCTTCCAATCCCCTCAGAGCTCTGCCCTGGTGCTGCTCCGTGGTTCCCTGGCATGGATGGGGTTCTGTCCCCCACATGGGGCTTGCCTGAGGCCCAGGTGTTGGAAAAGCTCCTTAGAGAAGTCGTGGAGCTGATGATAATTAATACTGAGTGGCCAGAGCTACAGGTGAGCCTCTGTTTTCCAGCTGGGTTGAAGTCTTCTCTGCCACTGCATCTTATTATTTCCCAAGCCATCCTGAAGATAAAGGGAGGAATAGACAATATAAATTGTTAGGAACCATGATTTGCATAATCAAAACACTATCATTTTTCTTTTCCTGGTAGTATACAGTCTCTTCCTGAAATTAAAATGTAAGCTACAGATTTATGGACTTGTTTGGAAGCTGAACTACCAATGTTTTCTTCTGCAATAGTCAGAATATTCCACATAATTTGTTCCTCCTCGGCTGGCTGTGTTAGTGGAGAGGCTCCGGGGTTCACACTGTTCTGCCTCATTTGAGATGTGACCTTTCCAGCTTGTAAAAGGGGCTAAAGCTAAAGGTTAAAGCAGCAGAAAACATCTGAGGTTGTCTAATGGGTTTGAAAGCTCCCTGGTCCAGCCGAGAAACTGCTCTCAGAATTTCCTCCTCCTTGCTGTCACATTCTTAAACCCCAAACTTGAAGCTCGGGATTGTTGGAGCCCTTCCCTCGGAGCCGCCTGTGCTGTGCAGCACAGCTTTGAGCAGGATCTGCTGCAGGCTCGTCTCGAGCACACAGCATCCATCTGCACTGCCAGCGCCTTTCTTCTGACATGAGAGGGATTTTTGGGGCCGAGGTGGCCCTTTGCAGCGGGGCTGGGAATTGCTGAGGCTGCCTGACACACAGCTAGATGTGACCTCGGTGCTGTGTGCTGAGAGCCAGGGGTAAGGCTTCTGAGAGCCTTTTTTTCTCTGCCTGTACAGCAGCACATCCCTCTTTGTGCTGGCAAGGAACTGAGAATGTCCTGGCTCATCAAATAACTGGCTGCCAGGAGGAATTTGTGACTCGCCTTGCAGATGTAGCAAAGGGATGCTTAGGAGCAGGAATATGGGTACCTGGGAGGGAAAGCTGTGCTCTTGGATTGCTCTGCTCCATGCCAGTGAGTTGACAGCTGAAGCTGAGCGAAAAAAAACCATTGCCAAAATCCAATCTCCCTTCTGCAGCCTTGTTTGTAGGCCCCGATTCAGGAAAGTGCTGTGCAAAGTGATAATGTCCTTTGGAATCGGGAGGAGCTGCTCGTTTCAGGAAGTATTCTGTTGAATTTAGGCTACACTAACTCTCTTTTTCTCCCTTCTGGATGCTTGTAATCCTTGGGTGGTGTGGGGGGTGTACAGGGATGGTGCACAGTGCAAAAGACGCTGAGTTTTCCTGTTTTCCGTAAGCTACTGGAAGGGGAAGCACAAAGCCAGCCCCACCTGCTGTTTTACGTTCTGAGGATTGCATTCTTCGTGTTGAAACTTTGAAGATCTGGGGTTTCTTTTTTTCCTTCCAGCTTTGTTTAGCAAATGAAGGGCTGGATTTTTTTTCTCAGGCAAGGCTCCTGTGCAGAGGTGATGCAGCAAGAGGCCAACCAGCACAGGCACGGAGAGCAGATGAGCTTCCAGACACCCAGACTGGGGCTGTGAGGTTTCGGGGTCTGTAAAGAGGGAATCACAAGTCCCTGCCTTGCCCCTGTCTGTGCAGGGATGGTCACAGCTGTGCTGCCACTTTGGCGTTTGAAGATAAAGGGTTTAGGCTCACATGACTTGTAGGCAAAGGCTTAATTATGGGATAATTACAGAAGTTTAACTTTTCCTCGTGGGAAATACGTGCTTTTAAAGTTGGTGTAATGATGTTTACCACATAAATACAATGATTTGCGTAGGGGATTTTTTCCTTCTGTAACTACTCATAAATCCTTGATCTCTCCAACAGGCAGCAAACTGCTGTGCTTTTCAGAGTTCCATGCACACAATTCATGCTGCCTAATAATGGTGGTTTTCAGGGATTTACAAATTCCAGGCAGAAGCTGGGTTTTGTTCAAAATATTCATTAGAAGCAACCAAGAAGGAGGAGGAGGGAACACTCTTCAGAGTTCAAGATTTTAGTGTGTGTGCTTTTCCACAAAATAATGAGGTGGCCACATACAGTTCTGAATACTAGAAACCCACTTTTTTTTAATGTATATCCTCCAAATTTCTTCTGTTAGGGTTCTTTTCATGTGTGAGGAGGTGGCTTTCTGCAGCCTCCTTACACCATCAAGTCCTCTGGCAGGGTCCAGCAGTTGTGCTCAGGCATTCAGAAACTTCTAAGGATGCTTTTCTGGCAAGGGAGAAGCAACCTTTCAGTCAGGTTCTGTAGATCAGAGAGAAGCGCGTTCATTCTTCAGGGAAGCAACATTATTTTAGGAACTGTCAGACTAGTAAAGGCTTGACTACCCATTTTTTTCTCCCCTTAACAACTGCTGTAACTCGCTGCCTTTCTTCCAAGTGCACACAATCCCCGGGGATAATGCTCCAAACTCCATGTGCGCCCTGCGAAGCTGGAGAGCTGGAGCACTTAGGCAGATGTGTTTGCAGTGAGGATGAAAACAAATGGCTCTGTTTAATGGCATCAGTGTACTTAAATAATGTGCTGATGCACTTCACACTCCTGCTGCATCTCCTGGAGAGGGGAAAAGCGGCTTCTTTGACGTGTGTGTGCTTTTCTGTGTACATCAAAGTGCAGCTGTTTGCTGGAATTCAGAGAATCAAAGAATCACACAACGCTTTGAGTTGGAAGGGACCTTAAAACTCATCTCATTCCCACCCCCTGCCATGGCCGGGACACCTTCCACTATCCTAGGATGCTCCAAGCTCCGTCCAACCTGGCCTTGGGCACTGCCAGGGATCCAGGGGCAGCCACAGCTTCTCTGGGCACCTTGTGCCAGTGCCTCATCACCCTCACAGGGAACAATTCCTTCCCAGTATCCCATCCATCCCTGCCCTCTGTCAGTGTGAGGCGATTCCTCCTTGTCCTATGCCATGGAAAGGTAAGAGAAGGCTCTCATTTTATTTCCCTCCCTGTTTTCCTTGGTGGAAGACTGCTTTTGGAACAGAGGGATGCTGAGCATGAGGCAAGGAGAGCTTGTGCAGATCAAAGCCCTGGCTACTGCTGTGAGGTGCAATCCAGCTCCTTGCACAGCAGCTGCACAGCTCAGCTGCCTTGCCAAACCTCATCTCTGTACCCTGCTCCTCATCCTCCTCCCTCCACCCTGGGGCTTGGGAATGTGTGGCTGGCAGTGCCCTGCAGCCCTGTGTCACAGCAGGCAGACAGGAGGGAACAGGCTGCAGGGGAGGGGGATCCCACACTCTCTTCCCAGGCTTTTCATTACCCTTCTCCATGAGGATGCAGCCTTAGGAGGGGAGATCCTCCAGTTCTGAGGTGGTTGCAGGGCAGTAGCTTTGAGTGATGGGAGGTGAGCATGCAGCATGAGTCAGCTCTGTCTCACACCCCAAAACTGGGAGTGCTGCAGGAGCATGTGTTTGCAGTGGGAAATCACTGCCAGCCCCAAAGGGAGGGCACTGGGGAAGGCTCTGCAGGTGTGAGGTGGCCCAAGAGCAGCCCTGGCCCCTCCTGGCAGCTCTGGGGCTGCAGGTGGCTGCTGGCAAGCAGAGGATTGGCAGCGCCCTTAGCCCCCATATCTGCTGAGGGTGCAGAGAACTCCTCACAAAAACCTCCTGAAAGAGCTACAAAAGGAATACTTGAGCTTTCAGAGAGCCAGAGTCTGGGGCAACAGCAGGATCAACTCTTGCCTTTGCAGGAGCAGGGAGCTTAGGATATCTTTCTTCTCCATGTTTGTGATCGTTGCCATAGCTGCTGTCTTTGATAGAACCTTCTGTTTTCTCTCTCCTGCCATTTTTTTCTTGGCTTGATGAAGTTTTCATTCCTTTTAGGATCAAGATCTCCTTTCCTGATTCTGTTTTAAAGGAGGTGTTTGACAGCTGTAATGCCCAGCCCTGTCTGCTCTTGAACCCGGGAAGGAATGAAAGCAGACACACGATAAATTAGAAAAGGCTTCATTTAAGGTTTTTTTTTTTTTCCTGTTTTATCTCTGCAAAAGTATTTTTAGCCCTTTCTAAAGTAACAAGATGTTGCCTGGCTAGGTATCAGTAAGCCCAAAAGAACCTGAGGAATGACAAAAACCTGGGAATGACGGAGTTGTTGCTCAAGGGTACCTGAGGGAGCTACTCCTCTTCCCACCTTCCCACTTCTCCTCTGCCCTCACCCATCCTGTCCATATGGAGAGAGTGAGAGCAGCCCCTCTTGAGGAACAGGCAGCTTCTCCACCCTGCTCCCCCTGAAAAACATCATGGACAGTTGGCAGGGATATCTGTCCCAGAAATAGTAGGGAAGGAGCCTGACAGACCTTGGAACTGTCTCAAATCTTGATCTTGGTGGTTGTGTCTGTTTTATTTTAGGTGATGGCCCCTCCTGTCCCAGGCACTGGGTACCTCTGTAAATCAAAAAGATAATCAAATCCCACTGGCATTAAAATAATCCATTTTCAACTTGATAGGCTATGCCTGTGAAAGGAAACATGGTTTTATGTGGGAGCATGTCCCCCTTTCCCAAACCCCTCTTAATCCCATACCTGTGGAGGAATGTGATCCCCAGGGTAGACCTCAGCTAAATTAAAATTAATTGGAATATAATTTAATAGAGGGGTAACATCTCCATGGATCTTAGGCTGTGAAGTGGTGTCAGTTTGAGGTGTTTAACTGTGCTGTGTGGCTTGGATGAGTTCCTTGGCTTCTCCCTGCACTCTGCAGTGGATAACTGATCCTCTTATGGGCACTTCTCTTTCCAGAGGGTTTTCACTGTCTGTTTTTCTAATGAATGAATGAAGGGCAGGACAGCAGTCATTGAACAGTTCCAGCAAGCCAGAACTGTTTTAGCCTCAATTCAGCAGAACTTTTGGGTGCTCTTGTTTTTGGGGCTGTCATGGATGTTAACAGCATGGAGGGTTCTGTTTGAGTAAGGAACAGCAGGACTGAAGCTGGAACAAACACCTGTCTGTGCCAGGCCTGTGGAAACCAAGCCATGCACACCTTGGGGGTGTGTTTGGGGGGAAATCGCTCCCCTTCCCTGCTCTAGCTGTTGCTCTGCAGCACAGGATCGTTGGGGTTGGAGAGGATCATTGAGTCCAGCTTAAACCCAGCACTGCCAAGGCCCCCACCAACCCATGTCCCCAGGTGCCACTTCCATCTGGCTTTCAAATCCCTCCAGGGATGGGGACTCCTGGGCAGCCTGTGCCAAGGGTGACAGCCCTTTCCATGAAGAATTCTTTCCCCAATACCCAATTTCAACATCCCCTGATGCATCTTGAGGCTGTTTCCTCTTGTCACTTGGGAGAAGAGACTGGCCCCACCTGCCAGGCTCCTTTTGGGTTGCTGTAGAGAGGAACTAAAGCAGGAATAATAAGGAACAGTCAGGAACCAGACCCTCCCAGGATCCAGCCAGCATCTGAAGCCCCATGTTCCTAGATCCTCTCAGATTTTAGTCGTGTGCCCACAACACTGCCAAACGTTTGGGAGCGAGGATGTCTCCCGTGAAAAGCAGTCACCTGCTCCCAGCAGTGATGGAAGGGGCTATTATTATGGCTGTTATAAACAGCCACTGAAGGATGAGCTTGGGGTATTGATGAATGAGCCCGAGCTGGTGGAGTAATGACTCTGCTTTTAAGTGCTCTTTGATCAGCGCTGCTCCGAGCAGGCTATTTATAGAGCTGCTGGAGCTGTGCAGCCCAGCCATTAGCACAGAGCAGGAATAGAAGGCAAAAACAGCAGTTCTTTTTGTTCCCCCAAGGCTGGAAAGCAAGGCAGGCTCCCAAACAACCTTTCCAGGTGGTGGAAGCTCTCCAGAGCTCTACCTGCATGCGCCCGGTGCGGAAGCATCCGGAGCAGCCCCGGCGTGGAGCAAACAGCTGGAGCTGCTCGCTGCTCCTCCGCAGCCTCTGCTGCTTTATGGGGCTTTCCATCATGGTTATCCTTCTGACAGACACTCGTGTGGCAGGTTCTTAATTTAACTGATGAGATGGCCTTGTTTTCATCTCTCTTCCTAATGCTCTTTTAAAGCTGAGCGGTTTGGTGCCTGGGAGCTGGCTCTACCTTTGGGTACAGCTCGTTTTGGGAGTTTCATGCTCCGTGTGGTGGATTTTATCACATCCCTCTGGAAATAATCCTGGCTGCCAGCTTCGGGGCTCTGTGCAGTGTAATGCAGCAGGCCAGGGCTTCGTTCTTACTCAGTTTCCACGGAGTGGAAAAATCTGTTCCTTGGTGACCTGGCAGGAGCTCAGCCTTGCCTCCTGCTGCAGGGATGTGGGGGAGCTCTTGGGGCTGCCTGGTGGGATCTCTGTTAATCATAAAATCATGGAATGGGTTGGCTTGGAAGGGACCTTAAAGCTCATCTCAGCCCCCCTGCCATGGGCAGGGACACCTTCCACTCTCCCAGGGTGCTTCAGCCTGGCCTGGGACACTTCCAGGGAGCTTGTACTGCGAGAGAAGGTGAATATTCGGTCCCTCTCTGCTGTCTCAGCTGCTGGCAAGTCCCTGCTTTTTGCTATCTCCTTTCCACCATCTCCTGCAGCCAGACTGCCCAGCCTGGACAAACCCAGCAGCCTCAGGGCCGGCTGCTCGTTCCCATCCCTGCCCTCGTGCTGCCCCAGAACAGCCTGGGAGTTCAGCTGGGTGCACTTTGGAGCCCCAAGCTAACCAGGAGCAGCACGTCCTGCGCCTTGCCTTGCATCCCCAGATCTCCCCTGGTGCTCCTACAGCCCCTCTTTGCTGTGGCCTGCAGAGCCCTGCCCTGTCCCAAAGCACACAGCTCCTTCGCTGCGGGCACAGCTGTGAAATGGGCATTTGAAGGGCACACTTGGGGAAGTGCTCTGTGTCACTGGTGCAGCTCGTGCACACAACAGCAGTTCACATCCTCCTGCTTCCTGGGTAGTGTGGGATGTGTTTACTCTGCTTCCCTCTTCCCTTTTTTTTGGCTATTTTGAAAGCTTAGCTGTAACAAATCCCCAAACTCTCCTGCCTTTGCCAAGGCCCACTGTGACTGATGGAGTTATGGATGAATACTTATTATAACACTTGCTTTGATGTCTTGCATGTCTTTAACCAGAGGCACACAGGGAATTTATTTTGGACAATGACTTTGAATTCTGCTGGGGCTGATATTGTAGCTTTTTAAAGAGGGCAGATGTACCCAGAAACAAAACTGTAAACTCCTGTATTTTCCCAGAGATCTCCTGTTGCTTTAATAATCTACTTATCTGGGAATCTCTTTGAGTATCAAAGGGCCAATTATGTGCTGCCTGGAGAGGACCAGGGAGAGCTGTTTTTGTGTCACAGGCTGGTCACAGCAGGTCTCATGTCCTCCCTGGCTCACTGCTGGAAATTCGTGGGGCAGAGATAGTAATCATTTATTTTCATCTCCCATCTCCTCTTTGCTCAGTGGGGGGAACTCTCAATAGGACTGTGTGGTTTCTGCTGATGTTTAGACAAGACATTAATTGAAAAGCCTCAGAAAAACTGATCACAAATGGTTTGTGACAAGGCAGGGTGGGGAGTGTCTCGTGGAGGAGGTCAGGTCTTCTGTCAGCTTGGTTTTTAGGGAAAGAAGTGTCTTGTTTTTTGACATTCAAGTGAATAAAAACACAACTCCCCTTCCTCAAAACAACAGGCTTCATCTTTTATTAAATAGCTCATTTTTGCGGCCTGAGTATAGATTTTATCAAGGCTGCATCTTGCTTCTCTCTGCAGGGGCAGCTCTCTCCAGCAGGATACTCTTACATGTTTTTTTGGAAAGGAAAAATCCTCGGGACAAGTCTGGGGTCTTGTGTGAAACCAGTGTTTGTGTGGAGACAGAGCAGATGATCTGTGCTTAATTATTTGGAGAGGCTGCCAGCAGATAGCTTGTTTTTAAAGGAAGAGTTTTATTACAGCATCTTTGCTGGCTTCAGATGTTCTCACCAAACTCATTGGCTTTCTTTCTGGTGCTTCACTTCTGGGGCCCAGAATTGGAGCTCAAAGATGTTCTGTTCTGTTATTTTTCTTTTCTAGAGGCAGGGGTAGATGTTCTGGAGATGGATTCTGCTTTTGGAACTGGGATCTCAGCATCTCTGGCATTTCAGGTCATGGTCAGAGCCTTCCAAAGGGCGCTGCTTCAGCACTGAGACTCGCAGGCTTAGCTCCCAGGGTACCCTTGCAATTTGGGTAAAGGCTTCAAAAATCCTTGGGTTTTTCCATCAGAAAGTGGCTCCTGGCTTTGCTGATGAAGACAGGCAGATATTGCTTTTTCTTTAATGAAGTTAAGTTCAGCTCTCGCAGGCTAAATGTGCAGTTTCATTTGAACGGTTTAATTTAACGTGGTAATTAACTCAGTATCTCATGCACTAAGTATTTCATGTATTTAATAATGTGTGTGCCTGTTCTGGAATGAGATTGGGCTCCTCTCCTCCGTGATCCAGTTAGGGGAGCCATCTCTCTGAGGCTGGGGAGGAGCTGGATGAGCCCAGGTGGAATGTGGTGCTGAGATCACTGGCCTCATTTCCACATACATATTGTGGCATGGGGGTTTTTGCAGTCCCTCCTTCAGCTGCACAGCTTGGTCTTCTCCAAGAGACTGATTTCTCCGTGAGTTTTATCATCACAATGCAAAAACAATATTTCATGTTCTGCAGAGCCCACAAGGCACTTGAGAACTTTCTGTGGGGAGTGCCAAGTGTTGTGACTGAGCTTTCTGCTTCCTGCAGCTCCCGGGGCGCAAGTACAGGCCAGGCTACAACGCTGACATGGGGGACAAGTGGATCTGGCTGAAATGAAATCCCCTCTCCTGGGAGCCCCGGCCAGGATGGACCACGGAACCTGAGGGAAGAGGAGCCACGTTCAGTGCACCTGCTCCACATCCCTTGTGTGGCACCAAGGAAACACTGCTCAAACCATCTCCAGCAGAAGGGAGCAGACTCTCCCGGAAGGAAAACCACTTTATTCTGGTTTGTTTTTCCCCAAGGAACTCGGGGGTGTGGGATAGCCAAGTGAGCTGGGGCAGGCTTAACATCAGAGCTGGACTTTCTCTTCCTCAGGACTGTGGCACATTATTGTCCAGGATTATTGTTGTTCTGCTGAATCAAGAGAAATTAAACCTGTACCCTCCTGGCTCTCACAAAGTTGATTTCTTGCTCTGTCACGCGCCGTGTTTTATGAGGTTCATTAGAAGCAACAATGTGTTCTGAAAGGCACTGAGTGGAGCTCAGCAAAGCATAAGAAGTTCATTGAGAGATGGAAATAAGTGATCTCAATTCATACAGCAAAAATCTCTGCATAAAGTTATAAAAAATATTCAAAATAATTGCCAGCAGTTGTACTCACAGCTTCTTGCTTTGATTCCACTAGAGAGCCAAATGTTTGCTGGGTATAAGAGACAAGTGTAATTATTATTTTTGCAAGTCCCTGAAAGTCCAAGTTGGAGGGGTTTTTTTAAAGAAATGATTCATTTGGTATTAGTTAGTCACAGAAATGAGGCACCTTGGCATTGGTTCAAGCAGCACTGTCCAGATTTAGGCTGCGTTCAGTTAATTTTGCATTTCCAGCACGGGGCTCACTGCTTCAGTCGCTGAGGAGAAGTGCTGCCAGTGTGCCAGGATTTGGGGCAGTGCCTTGGAATTCAGAGCCACGTCTCACTCACGCCCCTGCCCGTATCCAAACCAGGATGGAAAGAGTTCTTTCACAGGAGCCTTGGGGGCCTGGTGAGACACTGGATGAGTGAGCAGTGGGATAGAAATGTGGCTCTTTTTGCTGCTCCTGTGGCTCTTTTTGCTGCTCCTGTGGCTCTTTTTGCTGCTCCTGTGGCTTTTTTTGCTGCTCCTGTAGCTCTTTGCTTCCACATTTTGTGCCTTGTCCATGTGTCCTCTGGGAGGGGATACCTGAATCCCTCAGGACTCCCAGCCAGCTCTGCTGTTCTCTTTTCCTCTGCAGTGAGATCCTGAGCCTCCCTCTGCCTGCCCAGAGCACCGGGGGCTGTGGGGATGAAAGGAACACCTGCTGTGGTTTTGGGATCCCTTTGGAGAGTGCAGCTCTGTTTGTACACGTGTGCTCCATCCCGCTGCTGCTGACTTCTCTGGGTGCTGGAATTCACTTGGCAGCGTGTGTGCAGCCTGAGGCCAGCTCTGGAGAGGTGCTCTGTGCTGTGGGCAGGGCTGGGGAAGCTGCTGTGGGGCTCACTGGGGTGCAGAGCAGCTTTAGGAGCCTTCCCCACCCGCTCCAGCAACACAGAGGGCTGAGCTTTGGATGTAAAAGACTTCAATTCCAGTCAGGAAAAGCAATGCTGGCGAGCCCCGTGGTATGACAACATGCATCTCAAGCATACTTTTTATTTTATTCAGGCTTTAACTCTGCTTTAAAACTGTTTATAACCCAAATCTGTGAAGGAAATAACTCTCTCCCCTTGCTGTAGGAAGGAGTGCTAGCTGTGTTTTTCTCTTCCCTCCTCTGTGTTTTTCTCTTCCCTCCTTCCCACTCCCAACACCTCAAAAAAAATCTCTTAGCAAACCAGCTGTAAAGATTTGGGTTTTGGAGGCTGTGCCGTGCCAGTTGGATGAATCCCTCTCCAGTTCTTACTTAGCTTGGAGAAGAGAACACGGCTCGAGTCCTCTCCCTGCTTCTGCGTAGGTGCACGTGTGAAACCATCTGCAGTGTGTCCTCTTATCCCAAATTCCCACTGCCTGTGCGGGTGCCTGGGGTTTGCCTCTTGCCTGTCAGGTCCCGTGCTTGGCTCTGCCTGCTTTCCCAAGGCAGATTCCCTGGGGAAGATCACATTTATGGCCAGCTCTCCCTGTGGCTCTGTTGATCACTCCAGTCCAGCAACGAGCACCCCCCGGCTTCACTTTGCAGTGGCACAGGAGGGCAGAAAGGAGAGAGGAGGTGAGTGCCTGGTGCTTGTGTGTGCTCTCCCAGTATGTCCATTAACAGCTTGCCCCTCAGCTGGGGCAGGCTGGCACCCTCCAGGCTGTGAAGATGCCTGTGCATGGCTGAGCCTCTCCAGGAGGAATTGGCTCCTCAGCAGTGACATCGAGCCCAGGGCTGCAGTTACGAGGTCCAGCAAGTTTCTTCTTCCTCCTTCAAGGTGAAACTTTGATGTTTTAATTACAGAACCACAGAGGGTATTGGGTTGGAAGGGACATTAAAGACTATCCTGTACCACCCCTCTGCCATGGGCAGGGACACCTTCCACTGTCCCAGGCTGCTCCAAGCCTTGGACACTCCCAGGGATGCTGGAGCAGCCACAGCTGCTCTGGGCACCACAATAGCAGTGAGGTTTGGATATTATCCTGCTGCCTCAGTTCTGTTGTGCCCCCACCACAGACAAAGGCTGCAGTGAATCCCTTCTGTGGCAGAGCCTGCTGAGCAAGTGGGATTTAGGGGCACAGCAAATCCCAGCTGGCTTCCAATGCTGTTTACAGAAGCAGAATGAATCAGCTGTGCAGAAGTGAGTGGAAGCGACCAAAGCAGAGGGGAGGTGGGATGGCACAATGTCACCTGATGGGCTGCTCCCCAAAAACGTGCCTGTGCAGGTTTGGTGTGGGCTGAGCATTTGTGGAGAACCCCAGAAGCCATCTGCGTTCAGGGAGGGAAAGGAGGTCTGAGGATCAAGGAAAAGGATGGACTCTCCTCCTTGGGGTGGCCTTCTGCTGCCTTGCATTTGATGTGAGGGTGACAGGAGGTGACACCATGAGGGTGGGGAGGCCCTGGCACAGGGTGCCCAGAGGAGCTGTGGCTGCCCCTGGATCCCTGGCAGTGCCCAAGGCCAGGCTGGACGGGGCTGGGAGCAGCCTGGGACAGGGGAAGGTGTCCCTGCCATGGCAGGTGCATTGGAGTAGAGCTTTAAGGTGCCTCCCAGCCCAAACCATTCCATGGCTGTGTGATACTGGCCAAGGCTCCTGGGGAGTGCCTGGCCCTGGGAGAGCCTGGCCCTGGGAGCTCCCATCCCTGCTGGTCAGTGCTGCTCCCCTCCGGCAGCGCTGCTCCCTGAGACCTGCTCAGCTCTGGCACCGTGGGTGGCAGGATGCCGTGGCACTGGCAGGTTCTGCCCCGGTTCCCAGCTCCAAGCCTTGTTGTGTGCCAAGCACACGCTCCCTGTGATCCAGCCTTGCCTCCCGCTGCCGTGTGATTCCTCCGCGGGGGCTGGAGCCCAGCCTGGCTGCTGCTATCTGATGGGACCTCTCCCGCGGCGCTCTCCGCCCTCCCTGCAAAAACTGCAGGTGCAAATGAGAGTTCGGCTTGCCGTGCCTGGGAAGGCTCGGTCTCAATTAGCTCAGCCGGGGCTGGACTCTGCGGCAGGGGCTGCTGCTGTTCCCTCCGGGAGAGGCAGGCACCGCTCCTCCATCCTCCTCCTGCCCCTGGAGCAGGGAGCACAGCCTGCACACAGCCCCAGGCACCGTGGGTGTCGGGATGAGGGCACAGGGGCTGTGCTCCTCCAGGAGAGCATTCCCAGCCCTCACCCGTGTCCCTGCACGGGGGTGTGAGGTGGAGTCATGGGGGGCGGCCAAAACAAGAGCTGCTGGTGGATCTTACAGGGTGGGCATTCCAGATGAGTGTCCTGGCTGGGGGTGAGAGCTGTGGCACAGCCATGGTTTGGGTTTCCCTGTTCTCCCCTCACTGCTGCAGGCATTGTCCTCTGGCAGAAAGCAGGGAACCAGCTCTGGGGCAGCGCTACAGTGCCAGGGTGGCACAGCAGTGTCCCTCTGCACACCAGGAAACGGGGTGGAAGTGGGGTTTATTGAGCTGCTGATGCACAGGTGTGCTCTCTTCTGCTTCCTCCCCTTGCCTGCAACCAGGTGGCTGGTCCAAACATTGCTGCTCGCTGTGGAAGCCGATTTCCTTTCTGGGATCCAAATACTTCCATACAAACCTCCCAGGAGAGTTGCTGATGTATGAAGGGAGTCCATGCATGCAAAAAAAAAGCACAAAATGGTGCTAAGGTGCAGCAGGCATGGCCTGTGCAGCCCTGGCATGGCCCATGTCAGCTCCCAGGATGTTCCCATTACCACTGGGTGTTTTGGGAGACAAGGCTGATTGCTTTTGTCCCACAAAAGGTGAGGGTGTCAGAAACTGGGCTGGCATTTGCCATTAGGACACAGACTCCATTTGCTGCTTTTTTGGGTTTTGGTTTCTCTGCTTACAGGAGAGGCTTAAGGCTGAAGGAGAAGGAAATGGATGGAGCACACGAACCCCTCTCTCACCCTGCCTGGCCCCTCTGATTTGTGTCACAGAGGCGGTGCAGGGGAGTGCGAGGCACCTGCAGAGCCTCCCGGGTGCTGCTCTCGCTGGTTCCCAGTGGGATGCTCGGGCTTTCCCAGCACATCCCATTAGGTGGCAATGCAGCCTGTTCCTCTGATGATGGCACTGGGAAACGGGCTGGGGTGGCCGAGGCTCTTCAGAGCGTGGAAAGGGCTCTCAGACCTGTGCTTGTAACTCTGCTTTGGCTGCTGACACTGAGAAGGGCGCTGGGATTCCTGTCCCTCAGGCTTTGAGGTGCCCTGTGTCGTGTAGTGACGGCTGTGGCCGTGCTTGGGCCAGCTCTGGCCCTTGCCTGGGCTACGCAGGTTCTGTTTGCAAGTGCTTCGGCCTCTGTGTGCTCCCTGCTGCTCCCTGGTGCTTTATTCCGTGCCATTTCCGAGCAAGAGAAATCACCCGAGTGGCATCAGGGTGAGAGGGACACTCAGCATCTTCTCTGGACAACTCCTGCTCATTGACAGAGGCAGCCCGAGCTCCAGGCAGGAGCAGGGCTCCCCGTGCTCCCCGCAGCCTTTCCCAGGCCTGCAGAGGATGCAGACACCTGCCCTGCCCTTGGCCACGGCGCTGCAGCTCTTGCCCAAGAGCCCGTGAGTCAGGAGCTCACCTGGCCGGCGCTGGCCTGCAGCCAGGGGCTTCCCGGGCTGCCCAGGGACCCCGCAGGGAGTGAGTGCCCTGTGCGGGGCTGGGAGCTGGGTCTCAGACAGGAGCTGGGCTCAGAGCAGGGGGCTGGAGGCTCCACGGGTGCCCTGGCGTGGGTTAGGGATGCACTGAGCACCACCACACCTGCTGGGAGCCCCCAGGTGCAGCCCCGTGCTCTGTGCCCCCTTCTCCAGAGCTCCAGAGGGTCGTGCATCCCACAGCCTGCCTCTCCCTGGGTTAACTGGGATGTTATCTGGAGGCTAGGGAGCACTGGGGTCCGGATCTCGGAGCGGAGCAGCGTTCCAGGGCAGCCCAGCCAAGGGGAATGAGGCAATATTAAAGTGTGATATTTCATTGCTCTGTAATTAACTTCAGCTGCTTTCAAGCTGCAACAAATTACCCTCAAAGCCCGTTTTTGTACCGAGGAGAACTTTGAACTGCGCTTGCATCCCGTGTGCCTGGGAGGGAGCGGGGAGGCCGCTCCTGCTGTCTGTGGCTGCAGCTCCGTGTGTGGTTTGGGATGCGCTGGCATGGCCCGGACCAGCCCCGGGCGGGCTGTGCCAGGCTGAAACACAGACAGAGGTGCTGGGGCTGGCACCAACCCTGCCAGGGACAGCCCCGGGCGTGGGAAACTACCACAGCATCCCGGGAGAGCCTACAGCTCCACCCCAAGCATCTCCACTCCTGGGATGGATCCTGGTGCATGCTGCCATCCCAAGGTCTTCCCAAAATACTGTCTGCACATTAATCCAGGGCCTGAAACTCCAGCCAGCTTGTTGGAGAGAAAATCCAGCTCAGCGTTGCCTGGTTCAGCAAAGACGTGATGCTCTGGTGGTTTCTGGGAGCCACTGCTGCCCTTGAGTGGCTCAAAACACAGCTCTGCGTTTCCCAGCAGGCTCCATCCCGCTCCAGCTCCCTAAATTCCTTGGAGAACACACTTGTTTGTGTTTACTGTCCGTCTCCTGTCTCCAGCAGGATCCATGGAGCTGGGCCTGTGCAGCCCAGGCCTGGGAAGGTGGCACAGGCTCCTGCCAGATTTCCAGGCACAGGCTCTGCCTGGCCTGATGGTGCCAAGCCCTTCCCATCCCGCTCTGGAAGAGGAGTTTGAAGAGGTGCTCAGTTTCTGTAAATGAGAATGATGGGGGATGTGATTTCTTGATCTGGACGTGTTAAAGCATGAGGAGCAGACAGATCTCCAGCCCAAATCTCCAGGGAGAAAGCCACCCCCCAGACCCCACTGTGGCACCCTGGCATGGCTCAGTCCCAGCATGGGTCCTCTGTGGGTGCCAGCAGCAGCAGGGTTCCAACCCCTGGATATGGCACAGGAGGGGCCACAAGGAGCTTGGTCCATGGGTGAGCTGTAAAAAAGTGGGGAAGCTCTCACCTGCTTCCAATGATGCCCATGGAGCAGGAGGAGATGTGAAGCAGTGACTCGTGGCCAAGCTTTAATTACCCTTAATTACCCCAAACCATCCACCTGGGCCCAAATCTGGGGCAGGTGCATCCCACTGGGACACAGGAATGGGGAGACCTGGCACAGCTGTGCTGGAGCTGCCCAAACTTGGTTTGGATTCCCCTGGCAGCACCGGCCTTATCACCTTCAGCTGGAGCAGGTTAATGATCAGATTTATCACAAAGCAATCTAAGGAGCAGCAGCAGTGCTTCCCATTCGGTGACGCGTCCCAAACTTAATGGGAGCTGACAGCCTGACCCCAGGACCCCGCTCTGGCCAAGGAAAATCAGCCTGGTAGTTCCCTGGAGGGAGCAGCCATGGCTTTAAAGTGTCTTCTCAAAGCATTTATCTGACCAGCTTAAAAAAACCCAAAACCCCTGAGCTGCGGGGTTGGGCTATGTCACCTCCTCACTCGCTTCCCCATCTCTGCAGCTCGAAAAGCCTCAGCCTGGGACCGTGCTGGGATGGCTCAATCCAGCAGGGAAAGCTCCACCAGCATCCCAAATCCTGCCCAGGCTGTGCTCCCGAGCCTGCATCGCTGGTACCCAACGGGAGGATTGACAGGCTGTGGGTGCCAATAGGGAAACCTCCCTAATTGAAGGTGTTTGGAGGCTTTGGTTGGCACGTTTGTTTTTGGGGGCAGTGTTTTATTGTAGCAGCTCTTCCTCTGCTCTAAGCCTTTCCCTGCCTCCTCCCTCTGCAGCTTAGAAGGGAAGCAACCTGCTTTATTCCAGGTTCCCAGGGAGAGTCTCCATGCACAGAGAGGTTGTGGAATCTCCATCCCTGGAAGTGTCCCAGGCCAGGTTTGACGGGGCATGGAGCAGCCTGGGATGGTGGAAGGTGTCCCTGCCCGTGGCAGGGGGTGGGCTGAGGTGAGTTTGAAGGTCCATTCCAATCCCAACCCATATTCCATGGTTCTGTGGTCTGAGCATGGCAGGTGCAGAGATGAAGAGGAGGGCCAAGCCCCAGGTGTAAGGAAAACGTTCCAGGAGCGGCCGGAAAGGAGAGAATCCTTGTGGTGAGGGGGCTGGTTGCCACTGTGGCTAGCAAAGGGGCTTCATTGGCTCAGGGAAAGCTGCAGGGTGTCCTGCAGCCTTCCTCCAGGCTGCTCCCAAGAACCTGTTCCCAGCAAAGGTGTTCTGTCCTTGGGAAGGCTTCTTCAGTGTGGTCCTTCAACAGCCTGAGTGATTTCTGCTGCTTACACTCAGTGAGCTTTCCCCATTTTAGCATAATTTATTTTTTGGTTTGAATAATAGCAGTACCCAGGGCTGGCTCAGCAGTTGTTTGATCCCACAAGTCTCTGCCCTTGGCCACGTCATATGACACGGAGTTCCTCGAGGCGAATTGTGTGAAAAGATGCTTTTTTTGTTGTTCATCACTTCTGGATTTACTGTCCCTTCATTCCCTCTGAATGCCCCGTTGTTTGCAGAGCCTGAATACGAGCTCTGTCCCGGGACCGGGATGGCCCCATCCATTGAGGAGGCTTTTCCCTCAATGTGCTGGTTTCCAGAGGAGCCCTCCGAGGCAGGGCCATTGCTCTGGCTTTGTGTGGCACCCTTCCTCCAGGAGGTGGCCCCAGAGGAAGACGGGGATGGTGGCAGTGAGCAGACCCTGGGAGCAGGGAGGGAACAGGGCCAGCCCCAGTGGGAAGAGCTCTGAGCCCCTCTTTGTGCTGCTGGAGCTGTGACCGTGTCCCTCCTCTGCCCTTGCCTCGGTGCAAGTGCCTGGGAACCCGTGGCAGAGCAGGGACTGGGGTGATGGGGCTGGAATTGTGCTGATGGGGCTGGAATTGTGCTCATTCCATGCTCATCCCCTCCTCAGCCCGTCCCGGGGCTGCTCTCTGCCCTTTGCTTTTCATCATGCTGGGTCTGTCCCCATCCCTGGCAGCCACAGCCAAGCTGAGGAGGGGCAAGGGCAGCAGCTCCAGGACCCAGACCTGTCACAACTCCCTCATCAGCCTCCAGAGCACCCAAGTAAAACTCTGCAACGCTCTTGATCTTTGGGGGCTTGTTTTGTTTGCTTGATGTTTCTTTTTGATCTTGCAGGCCCCTAACCCTGCTGTAAGCAAGGTAGGAATCACATCTTCCTTCTCATGGCTGGAAAGCTGAAGGCAACCTGTTCCTCTGTAGCCTGTGCCACAAGGATCCTCCAGATCCACGAGGATCCTGCCCAAACAGCTCTGCCCAATGCACCTCAGAGCCCAGGTCTCTGCTGGAATTCACTTCAGCAGCTCCACCGCCCTCCCCAAAGCAGCCCCTGGCCCCAGGCTGGGGGGAGGACAGCAGCACCCGCAGGGAGGGTGTGGGTGATGGCTGGTGACCCCGAGACAGGGGAACCACCGGGGGCAGGGTCTCTCTGCGGTGTGGGACCCACCCCAGTGCCAGGAGAGGGGATGGAGCTGTCCCTCTGCCCTCCCCTGTCCCACCCCTGGGTGCTGCCTGCTGGCAGTGGGCTGTCTGAAGGACCAGAAGTTGCTGCCAGGTTTGGAGGTGTTTCTCCCCTCGGTGAGAACAAACAGGGCTGATTTGTTCCCTAATTGCTTGTCCATGGGAGCTGCAAAGCTGTGCCTGTGTGGGGTGGGAGCTGGGAATTCCGCTCTGTTTCATCGTGTGCTCTCCTGCCCCTGCTTCAAAGCTCTCTTTGCTTTCCCACTCCCTTTTATGTCCCATCTCTTGAAATTCCAGTCCTGCACGAAGGCACAAACCCAGGACGGCTGAAGGCTTCCAAATGCAATTATTTTCCAAAGCATTTCAATAAATTAGCAGCTCGTTCCTTTGCCAGACAGCACTTCCCTGCGCACTGACCCCATCTGTGCAGCCTGCAGTGCGCCGTGCACCCTCCTCCTCTGGGATGTCAGCTCGGGGGGACGCAGCCAGCCTCTCTCAGCTGTGATTCAGACCTGGGCTGCGACTCCAGAGAGCTTGGCACCAGCATCTCCATATATATATATTTTTTTAATAGCCTTTTATTTATGAAGCTACTCCGGAGTCTGATTTCCCTCGCTCTGTTCGATATTTATTGGTGCTTCACCCGCCTTGAACTGGGAGCCGTAAGCACTTTGATAAATGGATGTGCCTTTCCTGGAACCGTGTCCCAGCACCGGCTCCTCAGCATCCTCAGCCAGAGTGCCACTGCTGTGGATCAAGGGTGGCGAGGAGAAACAGCCCCGAGCAGGGCAGGACAGCAATCCAAGCTCCTCAGCTCCATGGGGTTCAGGGCTTGGAGAACGGATTGCTCCAGGCGACTGAGCTCTCTGCTTAGCTCAGGGAGGAATTCCTTCCCAATATCCCATCCAGCCCTGCCCTCTGGCAGTGGGAGCCATTCCCTGTGTCCTGTCACTCCCTCCCTTATCCAAAGTCCCTCTCCAGCTCTCCTGGAGCCCCTTTAGGTCTCTCTGCCCTGTCCTATCCTACCACAGGCTAAGAGGAATCGGGTCCACAAGGATCAGGGGCAATGTCCATATAGGAAAGAGCCTGGAAATTACCTGCTGAGGGTGAGCTGCTGGCATTGCATGGTGAACCCCCCAGGCTGGGATCAAGCTGGGGTTCTCCCTGGAAATACTTCTCTGTGGCAGGGAGAGGTGGCACTTAGCAGAGGGACCTATACTGAGTGCCTGGATGTTGCTATGGAGAAGCTGGATGGAGGCCACCAGGAAAAAGGAGGCTCAGGGGGGACCCTGTGGCTCTGCACAACTTCCTGACAGGAGGGGGCTCAGGGGGGTCGGGCTCTGCTCCCAGGGAACAGGGACAGGAGGAGAGGGAACGGCCTCAAGCTGTGCCAGAGAGGTTTAGACTGGAGATGAGGGAAAAATTCCTTCACCACAAGGGTGGTCAGGCATTGGAGCAGGCTGCCCAGAGCAGTGCTGGAGTCCCCATCCCTGGAAAGGTTTGGAAGATGTGCAGGTGTGGCACTTGGGGACATGGTTTGGGGTGGCCTTGGCGGTGCTGGGGGAATGGTTGGGCTCAAAGTCCTTGGAGGCCTTTTCCAGCCCTAATGGTTCTGTGATTCCATGAAACAGAAGGAAGGGGAGGGCACCGTGGCCCCAGGGAGATGTTCCAGGGGAGATTCCTGCTTGCCCAGGTGGCCGGTGCTGGACACTGGGCTGGGCTGGATGGCCAGGGCAGGGCTGGGTGGGTGGGGACCAGCACTGAGGAGGATCTGCACCCCCAGCCGTCCCCTCTGCACGGGAGCTTTCCTGTTAAAATACTGACCAGCAACAATCCCTGCCACTGAACAGAAGCGTTTCAGGCCCTTGGGGGTTTCCCCTGTGGTTAAGTCTAACGAGAAGAGACAGCAGAGGATTTATCAGTACCTGCTCCCTGATTCCAGCCTTCCCCCTGTGCTGACAGCAGATCCAAGGCTGTTACTCCTGAGCAAGGGCTCCATGCAATGTGACCACAGCCCTGAGGGCAGAGCTGCATCCTAACCCTTCCTGAGGCACGGACTGAGGCAGCAGGAGCCATCGGGATGGAGGAGGAGATGTGAACCTTGGCAGCACTGCCATGGTAACGGGGGACCTGCCAGTGCCTGCTGCAGCCTGGCACGGGCACCGTGGCACGCTGTGATCCGGGATGGAGAGGGCTGGTGGCGTGGAGAGGCTGTGTTTTCCCCTATAGAAGTGAGCAGAGGCCTTGGGAAGATGCTCTGGAAGGTGGTGGCAGGGTGAGAGGCGGCTGTGGGACAGTCTCTGGAGCAGGACCAGCCCCCTGTGCCTCCCTGTCCCCTCCATGCCCGCACTCCCAGACCGTGTGCTGCTGCACGGAGCACACAGGCCATGGGGGAGGTTAGTCCTGATTTTTCCCTCCGGGAAAAAACACACCGAGGCTCAGGCTGTGTTTGAATTCCCCTGAAGAGTGAAACCCAGACCTCTGTGCGTTGCTCATCCCAGCCACAAACACCCAGTGTCCTGCAGCATCCTCTGGGCCAGCTCCTGCAGTGTTCTCCCGGTCAAAGCAGCTCCTGGGCATCCCAATCCCCTTTTCCCAGCTGCCTGCCTGCCAGGCTTCGCTTTGAAGGCAGGGCCAGGCGCAGAAGGCTCTGTCCCAGAGGGGCCAGGCAGTGCCCCAGTTCCTGCTTTGGCTCCCGGGGCTTTCAGCTCGCTCCAGCCCTGCCTGCCTCGCTGTGCCCGAGCTGTGGGGCCAGCAGGGACAGGGGCAGCGGGAATTGTGTCCCTTGGGGCAGCCCCAGCGCGATGGGGATGTGTTTGGGTGGGGTATCTCCAGCACCGGGGGCAGCGTTGGGTGGGAGGGACCTCGCTGCACCCCGAGAGCACGGCTGGGAGCAGGAATTGATTAATGAGGCTGTGCTGTAATTGCTGCCGCTGTGTTTGCCCCCAGCCCTCTGTGCTGTAGGGGGAGAGCGTGTCCTTGCAGCCGCTGCCATCCCTCCCCGTGCAGCCATGTGAGAGGCGACGGAGGGAAGGGGAGCTAAAAATAAACCTGGGTAAAAATAGTCCCACGTGTGCTGGCTTTCGAGGGGAAATGAGGGGAATTTTCAGCTGAAGGAGAAGGAAAAAAAAAAAAAGACGCTGAAATTTATTTTCCCAGCTCGCCCTCTGGAAAACAGCAGGTGTGTCCAGGCAGAGGAGAAGGGCTTGGTCCAGGAGGGCCCCTGGAGGGTGGGGGATGTGAGGAATATCGTCTGAGGTGAGCTCNTCAGCTGAAGGAGAAGGAAAAAAAAAAAAAAGACGCTGAAATTTATTTTCCCAGCTCGCCCTCTGGAAAACAGGAGCTGTGTCCAGGCAGAGGAGAAGGGCTTGGTCCAGGAGGGCCCCTGGAGGGTGGGGGATGTGAGGAATATCGTCTGAGGTGAGCTCTGGCAGCAGAGCCGGGCTGTGCTGACAGCTCCATCGCTGTGGGTTCCCAGCTGGAATTGGGGCTGGCCTCAGCATCACCCCCAGGTCTCACTCCTGTCCAGGGGCCCCCAGTGAGAGCCTGCCAGCACCCCGGGCTGCTGCGGGCTGAGCTCCGAAACACAGCTCTGTCCTGAATGCAGAATTATTTCCCACCCAAACGGGGCAGCGGGGGGAAAAACCCTGCTCTTGAGCTAGAAATGTGCAGTGGTTCCTTGGGAGTGTCACACGGGGAGATGCCCGGGCTGGATCGGCGATGTCACGGGGTCGGGGCTCCATCGCAGCCCGGGCTGATCCACAAAAGGGTCAGGGCACCTCTCCCCTCTGCTGTACTTTCTCTTAGGAATTCCTCTCCTTCCCGATATCCAGCGTGGCTCTCAAGTGCTGGGAGAGCGGCTGAGCTCGGTGAGAACAAGCGCTTAGGCTGAAACAGAAGAAAGAAATGGTCACTACAACACATTCCAGGCTGGCACAGGCGAGGAATGCTCTTAATTAATGCCGTGGTGGGGAGGAAAACGCCGGGGGAATGCTGAAGCCAGCCCCTGGACAGATGCAGAGGAGGAAGGGATATGTCCACAGAGTCCCTCCGGCCACACAGCTGTAGGAAACACAGGAAAAGGTAAAAGGATTTTAGGGCCTGACAAATAAAAGCAGGTTTCAGAATTATAGGGCAAGAGTTTAGAGATTAGCTTTGCCTGCAGGAACTTTAGGGAGATACCCGCGTTTGCAGGCTGGGAAGGGGCTCCCCACCTGTGCTCTACCTCCCCTGTGCAAGTGAAGGAGGAGAAGCGGGGAAGGGACCCTTCGACACCTCGTTCCTCACCTTTTGTTAGGATAATCTTCCTTTTCTGTGCCGCCTGTGCTTTGTTTGCTTGGAGCGAGCACTGGCACACACTCCAGGAAATTAGCTCTTAACTAAAAGCATTTATGTAATTGGGGAGGGAGGCAGAGGGAGGGGGAGGTGTGTGCGCGCTGACTTTGGGGAAGTTCAGTCTGCAAAAACAAACCTCGCTAACTACGCTCGGTTCTGATTAAGGAAGATAAATCTGTCAGGGAGAGGCTAAATTTACCGAGAGCGTAACCCGCTGCCCCTCGCCCCACCAGCGATGGTCAGGCTGCGTTTATTTCTGTTGGGCAGGCTCCAGGAAGCGCTGGGAGGTGAAAAACAATCCCCAGAAATGTGAAAAATGTGGAACGAAGTGGGGGCGGCAGGAGGAAGAGTGGGGGCAGCGAGGAGCGAGAGACCAGTGGCAGCACGGTGGGTGCGATCTCAGCTCCATGGCTCGAAAAGGAAACGCCGAGATGCTCAAAGCTGAGGGAGCTGGGAAAGGGGCTCAGCCTGGAGCAAAGGAGGCTCAGGGGGGACCCTGTGGCTCTGCACAACTCCCTGACGGGAGGGGGCTCAGGGGGGTCGGGCTCCCAGGGAACAGGGACAGGAGGAGAGGGAACGGCACCTCTCCCCCAAAATCACATCCACGGTGAGGTCCCCAGCTCTCATGGAGCAAAGGCTCCTGCAGTCACTTTCCCAAGGGCTCCCAAAGGTCCCTCTCTATCCCTGGGAGTGTTCCAGGCCAGGCTGGACGGGGCTTGGAGCAACCTGGGATAGTGGAAGGTGAGATGATCTTCCAGGTCCCTTCCAATGCAAAGCATCCTGTGATCCATTATCCTGTGAGGATGACACCTCTGGGTGTTACCACTGATGTCCCATGGACTGGAGTGATGCCTCTCTCACCTGCAGGATGCAAATGTGCTTCAGATTGGGTAATCAGCCCAAATCTCTCATTGTACTGATTGATCAAGGAGTCACTGTCACCCACTGCCCATGAACCAGGAGACAAACCCACTCTGTTCTGGTTTTTAGCCCTCTAAACCCATGATTTTTGTGGAAGAAGTGCCAGGAGAGGGGGAAAAACTTGCTTGCACGGTTGTTGACAAACAGAGACCTCCCACCTCCCAGTTTTTGCTCTTGGAGCTGTTTGAACGGCCTGATCCCTTCTGAGTTTTGGGGTACCCGAGCTGAGGAAGCCATCCTGATGCTACAAGGAAGGTGTGGCTCTGGGAGAGCCCGTCACACCTCTCTGAAGTGCTGCAGGACGTGGTTTGGTGACAGCCACGGGGCACTGTGGCATCTAAACCCCACCACTCTGGAGATTCAGCAGGAGAAGCCCCAAGGAGACGTCACAAACAAACAAACAAACAAACAAACAAACAAACAAACAAACAAACAAACAAACAAACAAACAAACAAACAAACAGCTGTGTCCAGCTGCTCGGTCGGTGTGGATGGCTTGGCTGGAGCGGGTGGATTCCTGCCAGGTGAGGCCTGGGCTCTGCTGCTGGAGCATCCCCGTGCTGCCCCACTCAGCAGCCTTGGCTCTCTCCTGCAGTCTGTGAGGCAAGGACACGGCTTTATATCAGGCTCTGCAGCTGCCAAAACAAACCCTGCCTCAGATGCAGCCCCAAAAGGCATTAGCAATATTGGCATGTGCTCTGGCGGCCGTGCTTCCTCCCAAAGCCCGAGCTGGACCTTGATAAGCCTGATTGCTCTGTCACTTAACTCTGCCTCCTCCTGGAGGAGCCTTCACTGAAACGCCGGGCTGGGAGAATTAGTGGGCATCCTCTGAGAACTTCGTCCAGCGAAAGCTGCTCCCATCCGTGGCAGGAGGCAGGGATGGGCAGATCCAGCTCCTGCCTGAAAAGAGAGGGCTCCTGGAGCTCATTTATCATAGAAACATGGAACCACAGAATGGTTTGGGTTGCAAGGGACCTTAAAGCCCATCCAGTGCCACCCCTGCCATGGCAGGGACACCTTCCCCTGTCCCAGGTTGCTCCAAGCCCTGTCCATCCTGGCCTTGGGCACTGCCAGGGATCCAGGGGCAGCCACAGCTTCTCTGGGCACCCTGTGCCAGGGCCTCCCCACCCTCACAGGGAACAATTCCTTCCCAATATCCAATTTAAAGTTACTCCCTTTCCATTATGCAATGTTTAAAGACATGATACATGTACTCCCTTATTTCCCCTTCTTCCATGGCAAAACCAATTGCATTAATGTGTGAAAATGATTTTCAACCCAGCCTTTGCACTGGTGCCTTCTCCAGGCAAGGCCAAGAGGTGCGAAGGTGCTGCTGCCGCTGTTCCCTGGGTGGATGGCTTTTCACGTCTCGGATTGGCAGGACGGTGTGCGGGGTAAAACAGGGTGTTCTCACCAATTACACCAGTGCCTGGGCTCCTGCTGGTGGGCAAGGGCTCCTCGGGGTCAGTCCATGGTGCCCGGGCCTCAAGGAGCAGCTCAGAGCTCTGTGATGCTGAGGGCTGGAGAGAGCCGTGCTCCAGCAGCTCCCTGGATCCCTCACCAGGTCTCTGCCCCACGCTGGCCCCGGGGCTGGGCTGCCCTGGGCTGCTCTGCCATCTGAGGAGCCTCACCTCTGGGGGTGCGAGGGACAGCTCATGTCCCCAGGGCTCAGGGAGTGACCCAGGATCTGCAGGTGGCTCTCCACATCCATCCCCGACGGCATGTGGATGAAATTAGGGAACAGCGCGTTGTTTCGGCAGGAACAGATGAGTGTGCTGAGAGGGAAGGGGAGGGAGGAGAAGCTCAGCCCTTCTCCCGGCTCCCTCGCAGATGGAATGGGATGTCCAGTGCCCCCCAGTACCAAATGGTCTCAATTTGCTCCTGCGTCAGCCGGAGCTGGTTGTGCCTCGGCTGGGGCCCTGCCGGGGCCGTGGGGACGCGTTTCGTAACAGCAGCTCTTGTCAGGAACAACAACAACAACAACAGCTTCAAAAACCTGTTGAAACTGTGCTGTGCTCCGAACAGAAAACACATGGAGAGAGGGAGAACTGCCTCCACGGAAAAGCCGGCGTAATTAGCCCTGACAGGCTCTGCAGGCCAGCAGCAGCCGAGTGCTGCGAGGGGAGGGACCAACAACCCAGCAGCGTTTTATGGGCACATGTAAATGGGTCATTAGCTGTCTTTGAACAACATGTTCCTTCCTGGGCAAGGCAGGGGACAGGCCTGGCTGGAGGAAATGTTGCAGAAGGCCTGGCGAGGCTTCCTGTGAGCCAAGCTTTGCGGGGATGCTAGGTGAAAAGGTTCTTGCCCTCGCTGGAAGCAGAGCTCCTGGGATTTTTACCTTCCAGCGGGGTTAGGGTGGCAGGGCACCTAAACTCAGGTACCTTTAGGTACCTAAAGTCAGCTCCAAGCCTCTTCACGTCACCTTCTCCATCAGCAGAAGCATCACCCTGCTCCAGGGGCTCTGGAATAGTTCCAAGCCTATGGGAACTATGGGTCCCAAGGCAGGGACACCTTCCACCATCCCAGGGTGCTCCAAGTCCTGTCCAACCTGGCCTGGGACACTTCCAGGGGCAGCCACAGCTTCTCTGGGCACCCTGTGCAGGGAAGAATTTCAGCCTGAGAGAACTGAACTCCTTGTAGTGCCAAGGGTTTCTCCTGAAGCTCCCTTCAGATATTGCATGTGCCACTTTAACTTTTTTTGATCCAACCTGAGCAGCAAAAACCAAAAGGTTTTCCTGTTTGGGCTCCATCAGAGCTCTCAGGTGAGTTACAGCCTGGCCCTGACAGCTGATTTGTATTACTCACACCTTGGCCTCAGGCAGTTCAGGTCTCTGGTGACCCTTTAGAATGACCACAGGCTGCAGTGAGCTCTTGTGCACTGGATGTGCTCAGCAGCAAAGTGTGTCCTGTGCAGGGATGGGATGTGCCTGGGGAGCACAGCTGGCAGGGAGAGGGGGTTTTGTGAGGCACCAAATCCTCGTGTCTGATTGCAGTGTTTGTTCCTGGGCTCCCCGTGGAAGGTCTGAAAGCCCCAGTTGACTTGTCCCCTCAGAAGGGTGAAACAGCTGGATCCAGGTCAGTACCTTCTGCTCACTCTCTCTTAATACATTTTTAATTGACTCTCAATACCCTGTATGTTACGCGGCAGTGAGACTTTCTGGGAAGTCTCCCATGCTCCCCTATCCTTTGCCCCATCCCTGGAAGTATCCAAGGCCAGGCTGGATGGGGTTTGGAGCAACCTGGTCGAGTGGAAGGGAGTTGGAACTTTAAGGTCCCTTCCCAAACCATTCTGGGAACGTCAGGTGTGACTCAGAGCAGTTTGCATTCAGGGAAATCTGGGAGTGGGGGTATTGCTGTGCTGGATGGAGAGATCCTGCTGCTGAGCTTGGTGTCATTAATGCAGGGCTGGGAGTTGGTCAGGGGTCTCTGGGAATCAGGGATGTGGATCCAATGGCAGCCGAGAGGTATTTGATGCATAACTCAGTTAAGGTCTGCTGTGAATGCTGTGGAACGTCTCCTTTGTGTGTCCTGAGAAAGGAGATTAATGTGGGCACGGAGGTGCAGCCTGCTGGGGGGGTACAAGCCTGTCTCTGGCAGCCTTTGAAACCTTCCTTCAGCTGCTTTTCTGAGGCCTTGATGCCTGAAGATGTGATTCTGAGCAGAGCAGTTTAGTCCTCCCTCAGTTCGTTCCTCGTCTCTGGCTCTTGCCTGGGGCGAGGCTCTGTTGGCCTGGGCTGCTCCTTCTCCCTGACCGTGCCCCTCGGTGAGGGCTTCACTTGAAGGCAGTGCTTCAGAGGCATCTCCAGCCTTCAAGCTCAGAGAAAACTTCCATGGCATCATCTCCTGTGGGCCAGCTCCGTGTCCAGGCAATCAGAGGGAACAGCTGCACGCCTGCAGTTGTGAGTCTCAAAAGAAGCTTCGTTTTCCAAAGCCTGGAAAAAGGCACCCTCGGAGCCACCCCCAGAGCAGGATGCACCCTTCAGTTCTTCCCCCCATTTCCAGGAGGGACAAGAGCTGTGAGCTGGTTGCAAACCGCAACACTCAGCTTGCTCTACCCTCTTTGGCACATCCAGGGACCGAGCTGCTAATTCTGGACACCGAGGTCTGGTTTCTGCAGCATTTGCTCTCTGCTCCAGCTCCTCCTTCCCACCCCAGTTCCTCAGCCTTCTGTGTGCTCTGCTCTGCAGCTCACCACCTGCTTTTCCATCCCCGTCCGCTGAGACAGCACATCCCAGGTGGAAATGGATGATGCATGGCCACGACAGGCCTGGCTGGAACAGTGGGTGGTTTGGGTACTGAAAATTAACAGCACAATCTGCAGAGATGCTGACAGTGGTGAGCTGCTGCCTTTCATAGAACCATGGAATATCCTGAGCTGGAAGAGAAATTGGGGATATTCATAATGGGCTTCTGGATTCTTGCTTTTTTTTCCCTGACCTTTTCCATCCCTGAGAGTTGAGGGCTGGAGCAGGGTTTGTGTGACAGACCTACTGCAGCCTCTTCGTATTGACTGCACCTTATTGTGAGTAAAATTCAATTTAAAAACACAGTGGCAACGTTGGACTCCAAGCAGGATCCTGATGTGAGGATTAGCCTGGTGATATTTTGCTCTTGGAGGGGAGATCTCCATGATGCCATCCCGCTGAGCCTGCCCACATGGATCTGAGGCGTGTTGGGCTGCGGACTTTCAGGAATTTGTAGGTGGAAATCTGACTTTTGCTGGTGTTCTCAGAGCCTGGTGCTGGTGCTGCTCCAGCTGTGCTCCTCCAGCACGGGAATCTCGAATTTAATAACAGCTCTGGAATCAACTGGGGAGCAGCTATTGTTCTCAGGGCTTCTCACACATGTATCACTTCGAGGTTTCCCCCTCCTTCCAGCTGAAGTGCTCGGGGATAGAGGAATGAGGGAAGCAAGCTGCCAGTGCCTAATGCGTGTTTCTTGGAGGGAAATGCACTGGTTTATTTTGTTTTAAACGGATTATTGCAAATGGGGAGCAGCTGTGGATTTTGTGATGACTTTCTTGTGTTTTAGTTTTTGGAATCGTGGGGGTCATCTCCCTATTATTCCATAGCACGGAAACACAGAAAAGAGAAATCTAATTTTGAAGAATTTCAGAGCAGTTATTTAGACTTAACCAAGCTCTTCATTCCCTGATCTATTAAAGCCTGTTCAGCAATCAGCCTGATGAGCAGGAATGTGCAGTTTCCTCGGGGCTCCCTCCTGCCCTTCCCTTCTGAGGCTGAAATTCAGGCAGCCCACAGCCCCACGCAGCAGATCCGTGATGGGGTTTGGGTATCCGAGTCCCAGCCCCAAACACAACATCCTGGGGCACGGGGTGGGATTCTGGGCACTGCCCTGTGCAGGGCCGGGGGTAGGACTCGATGTTCCTGCTGGGTCCCTTCCACTCAGGGTGCTGTGATTCTGTGAGAGGGGCTGGGAGGCTCCATCCCCGGAGACATTCCATTGCCCCAGGGTCTTGTCAGCCTCACCTGAGTGTCCCCAGGGTGCCTGATCTGAGCATCCCTGTGCATCTCCTCCAGGGAACCTGGCCGGGCAGGATGTGGGGTGTCACGTAGTGGTGCTGGGATTCGGGTTTAAGGCCTTTTCTCCCCAAGAGCAGATGGAAGGATTGTTCCTGTTTGGATCCCCCGAGTGTGCTGTACAGCCTAGGGATAAGGGGGAGGAGGGAGCGGAATTCCAGGGGTGACACGAGGTCAGGGAGGCTCCAGCTCCAGCCTGGCAATTCATTTCACAGAACCCCAGAATGGTTTGGGTTGCAAGGGACCTCAAAGCCCATCCCATCCCACCCCTGCCCCGGGCAGGGACACCTTCCACTGTCCCAGGCTGCTCCAAACCTCATCCAGCCTGGCCTTGGGCACTGCCAGGGATCCAGGGGCAGCCACAGCTTCTCTGGGCACCCTGTGCCAGGGCCTCACCACCATCACAGGGAACAATTCCTCCCCAATACCCATCTTTGTTGCTGGGAGAGTGGCCGAGTTCCCAGTGTCTGTGTGCACAGGTGTCCCCGAGGAGCCTGGATTTTAGCACAGCTCCATGGACACACACATCCCGTAACAAAGGAGCAGGCCCTGAGTATTTTGGGGAAGCGAGATGATAATAATAAGCCAGCTTGGCACAGCTCTTTCCTAAGCCTGGCAAGTCAGCCCTGACAATGTAAACAGCTCTTTCGGGGTGAAATGTTGCTTTTCAGTTTCACAGATCGGCTGGCCGAGCTCTCTGCCAAGGCGTGGTGTGAATGAGGTGCCCTATATTTCCTTGCCCGCCTGTCGTGCCCTTTTCCTGCAGAAAGCAGAGAGCTGCTGGCTCTGCAGGGCTCCCTGCAGCCTGGGCAGCAGCAGCGCTGCTCTGCTCTGCTCTCACAGCTGCCCCGAGCACGGAGGTGTGGGAGGCATCTCCGCATCCCTCCGCCAGGATCCCCAGGGACTTGGGAAGTTCTGCCGGGGAGGAGGGGGAATGAACGGGGCACTCTCCTTGCCGGGGTTCATGCCAGCCCTCAGGAACCCTCTGCCACCTCCAGCTCCGCCCCAGCTCCCAGCTCTGAAGTTTGGGAATGCCAGCTTCTAACTCTTGACCTCCCACACGACTCCAATTCCAAGAAGCGGTGCCCTAAATCTGCTGGCAGTGACAGCTCGCTGATTCCTACGGCAGGGCTTGTTAAAAGATCTCAATCTACTAATAGGAATTGGCCTGATAAAAGGGATTTTTTTTTTCTTCTTTTCTCTTTTTTTTTTTTTTTACCTCCTCACTTAGCAGCTACACGCAGCCCGGGGAATCTAGAAATTAAATTGGCTTTTTGTCAAGCCTCTTCTATGCAACAGCAATGGGACCCCTGCAGTGCGGTGCAGTGTTTCCAATTATATTTTGGGGCATGTTGCTAATTTTTGGCAGACAGAGAGAAGCAGGCCAGGCAAATGGCAGGTGGCGGGCTGTTTCCATATTTCACCAGGAGCATGGGGGAAGGGAGAGGGGAGCAGGAGCCGAGCTCCCTGCCAAGAAAGGTGACCTCACGAGTGGAGCAGAGGAGTTTTGGCACGTGGCGGAGGACGGAGGGCTGGGCAGGCACCCCGAGCCAGTTTACATCCCCTCCTGCCGGGAACACGTGTGCAGGGAAGCAGGGCTAAAATAAACACGCTCCAGCAGCCACCTCCGGCTGTGGGTCTGGGCACCTCTGGGTCGCTGGAGCTGCGCTGCCGAGGCCGATCCGTCCCGCTGGGCACGGCGCAGTCACTGCCTCCGCTGCCTCGCCTCGCCGCGCTGCCCTGGGCACACAGCACAGCTGGCCTGGGCACACCAACACCACTGCCCTGGGCTCCCCAACACCACTGCCCTGGGCTCCCCAACACCACTGCCCTGGGCTCCCCAACACCACTGCCCTGGGCTCCCCAACACCACTGCCCTGGGCTCCCCAACACCACTGCCCTGGGCTCCCCAACACCACTGCCCTGGGCTCCCCAACACCACTGCCCTGGGCTCCCCAACACCACTGCCCTGGGCTCCCCAACACCACTGCCCTGGGCTCCCCAACACCACTGCCCTGGGCTCCCCAACACCACTGCCCTGGGCTCCCCAACACCACTGCCCTGGGCTCCCCAACACCACTGCCCTGGGCTCCCCAACACCACTGCCCTGGGCTCCCCAACACCACTGCCCTGGGCTCCCCAACACCACTGCCCTGGGCTCCCCAACACCACTGCCCTGGGCTCCCCAACACCACTGCCCTGGGCTCCCCAACACCACTGCCCTGGGCTCCCCAACACCACTGCCCTGGGCTCCCCAACACCACTGCCCTGGGCTCCCCAACACCACTGCCCTGGGCTCCCCAACACCACTGCCCTGGGCTCCCCAACACCACTGCCCTGGGCTCCCCAACACCACTGCCCTGGGCTCCCCAACACCACTGCCCTGGGCTCCCCAACACCACTGCCCTGGGCTCCCCAACACCACTGCCCTGGGCTCCCCAACACCACTGCCCTGGGCACACAGCACCACTGCCCTGGGCTCATCCACGTGTTCCCTGCACAGCCTGTGTCCCTGTGCACCGAGGGCAGCAGTGGCCAGCAGCTGGTTCCCAGCACCTGCATTTCCCCATCAGGACTGAGGTCTGCTGGTGGGAGCTTTAGGAGTCGGATCACAGAATGGTTTGGTTGGAAGGGACCTTAAAGCTTGTCCAGTCCCACACCTTCCACTGTCCCAGGGTGCTCCAAGCTCCATCCAGCCTGGCCTTGGACACTGGCAGGGGCAGCCACAGCTGCTCTGGGCACCCTGAGCCAGGGCCTCCCCACCCTCACAGGGAACAATTCCTTCCCAATATCCCATCTAATCCATGCCCTCCTTCTGCTCAAATCCATTTGCCCCCCTGCCCAGAAATGCTGTTGTGTTTGAGCTGCTCTGTGTTCACATCCTCGACCCAAGGATATGTCAGCCAGGAGGACTCTGGGGGAAAAAGCCCCAAGACTCAGCATGGAGGCTTCTAAATGCTTAATTAGACAATAAATCCCAAAATAAAATGGCAAAAGCTGTGAAAGAGGGTTATGAGGGATCTTATTCCAGGTCCGTCTGTACTGAAGCTTGCAGGTATGGTTCTTGTTACAGTTGCTGAATGTTGTTCTGATTACTGAATTTTGTTCTGATTACTGAATTTTGTTCCATGGCAATTATTTCACTGGTAAAATCCAAAAGTCTCTCGTTTTGGAAAGACTGCAAAGCGAGACTGGAGATGGCAAAAAAATTTCCAGTAGAGGAAAACCACTGGTGAGTTGGGCATGATGTCAGCAAGTGTTTTTGTTGTCTTTTGCAGGGGACTGGATGTGCTCGGGGTTTATTTCAAGCTGGCTTTGCTGCTGTGTGCTGAGATCTATTGCCAGAGGTAAATGTGGAGTCATTAAGGTAGGAAAAGAGCTTTAAGATCCTCGAGTCCAGCTATGAACCGTCAGGCCCTCGTGGTGACAGAGTTAGTTCTGGCTGACAGGAGACTTTAAAACTCTTTTGTTTACTCTTCCCGGTGGTGGAGGCACCCCAAAAACCACCCCCCCAACCATCTCTGTCCCCCCATCCCTCTGCCTGTTCAGACACTGCCACCACATCCCATCCTCCTCCTCCTCCTGCCGCTGTTTTGCCGCAGGGACGAGCCCAGATATTTTTGGCACCAGTGCTAATGTTCTTGAAATGCCTTTGAGCTGATAGCGAGCCAGCTAGTCAGGGACTTGTGGGATCCTCAGCGACCTTGTTTCAGAAGCAAATTGCCAGGGTTTCAACCTGTTAATTTGCTTTCTCACAAGCTGCCTGGAGGGCTGGGAAGCAGGGCCCTGGTCAGCTGAGATGTTGGCAGGGTGTTTCAGGAGGAGGCGCTGCCTGAGGACACGGGGAGGTTGGTGCTGGGCTGTGCAGCTGCTGATGGATGGGGGTGTGGGGAGTGCATCACAACCCCTGTGCTGGGCTTTGCTGCTCGCAGGGCTGGAAGCAGCTGAGAAGCAATTTGCCATCCTTTTCTGCGCAGTGATGGGCTCAGTCTGTGCTGGGTGGCAGCAGAGGGGCTCTTCTGGCCCCGCCTGAGGGGTGCTGCAGGACAGGGTGGGTTTGATGTTTTTCAAGGTGTTGTCTCCCAGTGCGATGTCGCTTTTCCCACTGAAGATTTTCCTGAGTGTGTGGCCTGGATTCCCCTGGCTGTCACTGTGTGGAGACACAGAGTGCTTAGTGATTAGGTCTGAATTAGCCCCAGGACAAGGTGCCTCTCACCTGGAAACAGCTGGGCAGGATGGAAGGGGGAGTGGGTTTGGGTTGGAACCTTAAAGCTCATCCCATCCCACACTCTGCCATGGGCAGGGACACCTTCCACTGTCCCAGGCTGCTCCAAGCCCTGTCCAACCTGGCCTTGGACACTGCCAGGGATCCAGGGACAGCCACAGCTGCTCTGGGCAGAGATTTCCCCTCTCTGACAGCGAGCAGGATTAGGTTCTTTAAGACTATCCACCCCAGGAAAGCCAGATCCTTATTCCTAGTGAAGGTTATTCCAAACCCCGGAGCCAGGATGAAAAGGGAAGTTCAGTGAGCACTTTTAGTGAAATGTGCAGAGCGTTGTGAGCCCCAGCACAGCGCAGTGTGCCTTGGGCTCAGACACAGCCTTTGTTCTCTGCCTCACTCCGGCTTGCAGAGAGAGATCTGACACCTCGTTATCTCCTCCAAGCTGTCCCAGCACGGTCTGTGCTCCTGGGGCCACCGGAATTCACCCAGGGCCCTCGGAATGGGAAATGCTTTAAATGGGAAGCACTTACATGCAGCTTTCCAGCATCTTCATCCCCTTTTTCCTGGAGTGAACAAATCCAAATAGCCCCACTCCTCCCCCAGAGCCTTGTGGCACAGTGGAGATTGGGTTACACGTTTTCCTTGCAATATCCATTTAAAATAAAGGCAAGGCACTTGGAAATTAATTTGGGAGAACCAGTTTATACTCCCCATTCCTCCTCCTGGTGAAGATCTTCATGGAGCTGTTAGGATAGGATGGATAACACCTCTTGCCCCTTACCCATGGCTTGCAAACCTTTAACAATTTCACAAAGCAAAGTGGAAATTGGGTAACTCCTTACACACAGCCTCTTTTCCTTGGTTTTGTTTTGCTATTTGTTTTTCAAACTGTGATTAAAACCACGAAAGCTTCAGCTCTGCTGTCTGTAAATGGTGTGCCCATGTTTGTGTTGGCATTTGAACCAGAACCCCCTTCCTTGGGAACCCCAGCGAGCTGGGGAAGGGAATACACCCCTGGAATGATAGAAGCTAAGCACTTGCCCACTAATAAATTTAGGTGTTAATGCCTTGTTTTCGTGCTGTTTGGTTGCTATAGAGATGGGGCCGCCTGAACTAATGGGTTTGTTGTGTGAAGTTCAATACACATTTGCCAAATTTTCTGTTTCCCTTGTTACCTCTCTGCTTTTTTTTTTTTTTTTTTCCTTCTCCCCCCTGTGCCATGGAGCAAATAAGTTTGGAAGCAAAGCCATTCCACCCTCTGGGAGCAGAGGATCCCAGGGAAGGAGCTCGCTGGGACAGATGCAGGATGTGGTTTTAAGGAGGCTGTTACCCTGTTCTGTACACCACAGGGGGATTGGCACCTGTCTGCCCAGGCCTGTGTGGCACAGGAACCCATTCCAATCCTGCTCCAGGAAACTCCTGGAGAGCTTCCATTGCTGGGATGGGCTGAGGGACAGAATGCCTCACCAGGAGCCCCTGGTTGTGCACAGAACATCCACCAGGAGCAGTTTGCCCTGGATGGGCCGAAAATAAAACACCATGGATAGGTGGTTATTGTTTGGAACAGTGACTTCCCTGCTCCTGCTCGGTGATAAATCTCATCTCTGCTTCGTTTATAAAGTGGGATTTTTACTTTAGAGGTTGGAGCCTCTCTCTGTCTCAGCGTCCAGCAGCCAAAGGAGGCCCTGACTCACTGATCCCTGCTGCAAAGGCATTCCAGGGAGCTGAGGAGTGGTGTGGGACCAGCAGGGGGGCACAGGCACCAACGAGGGGCTGATCTTGGGGGTCCCCAACACCCTTAAACGGGCTGCCCCATCCCTGGCAGCATTCCAGGCCAGGCTGGAGCAGCCTGGCCCAGTGGGAGGTGTCCCTGCCCATGGCAGGGGGTGGGATGGGATGGGCTTTAAGGTCCTTTCCAACCCAAACCATGCCATGATTCCAACACCCTCCAATGCTGCCTGGGAGCTGTCATCCAGGGGAAATCAATCCATGCATCCATGTGTGGTCCTCCTGAAATTGGACTTGGACTCAGATCTTTTTATGTAGAGATCACTGGAAATCCACCAGTGTTGAGGGGTTTTTGTGTGTGTGTGTGTGTGTGTGTGTGTGTGTGAGAACCTCCCCACTCACAGCACCAACCTGCACTTTCATTTAGAGAGGCCAAAGGAATAGCAAAACCCCGCAAAGTTCTGAACAAATTTTTATTTTTCAAAGCTTAAATGCTTGGTGCCTGCCAAGCACTAAACTGAAAGGTTTGTTGCCAAAATATCCTTTTCCAAAAACCTTCTTTTTAAAGTTCCTGCTTGCTTTGGGGAAAAAAAAAAAAAAAAAAAAAAGAGAAAGCAAAGAGGGAGAATTGCTCAAGCAATTTTAGAGGGATAACTCTAAAATGAGTGGCTTTCCCAGGATCAAAGGCTGAGCCATTTTGCTGAAGGTGAGAGTGGAGAGAACTACACAAGAGGCCAGCTCTGGATGCCAACCATCAGATTGCTGATCCTTGAAGTGTGCACATGCAGCTGCCTTTTGCTTTCCCAGCCGATGCTGCTGAAACCAGGGAAAAGCAGTGCTGGGTTCACAGTTGGACTCGGTGATTTTCAGGGTCTTTTCCAACCTGAAGGAGTCTGTGAACCTTTTGAGCTGAGGAGAGCGCCAGGATCTGTTTCAATCCCCTGGCTGGCGAGGGGGATGTGACACCAGGAGGCACAGGGAACTCCTGGTGCTGCCTCTGCCTCGCTCCCCCAGCCCGTGGTGGCTGCACGCGTCCTGGGATGGGAGGGGATTTATTTTGGAGGCGGAGAGGAGAGGAACACTGACCTGTCAGGAACCTTGGCCCGAGCTGTTTGAGCGAGGCTGACGGGAACACAGCTGTGCGTGCACTGAGCAGGGACTGCACCCTGCACTGCCAGGGTGGGCTGGCACAAAAGTCCTTCTGCTCGTTTTTTTTTTAAGAAATATAAATACAAGACGTGATTGGCAGCCTGGGAGGAGGAACATGAGGTACCTGATAGGCCTGGACTCATGGGAGCATCCCAAACCACTCCTTGAGGTCTCTGCTAGCCCAAGAAGGCCTGGTGCAGCTGGTTCAGAACAGAACTGCAGAGCTGCAGGTGCTGGAGGGGTCAGGTGAGTAGGTCAGAAGTGAGCTGCACTGAAACACCCCTCCCCTTTGTTAGGAGTGTATAAATAAAGTGATGTAAACCCAAACTGCCCGGCCACGCCGAGACCTTCGCTGTGCAGAGCCTTTGCCTTACTTCTGATGTCAGATGAGCATCTAGTGAGCTTAATTAAAGTTTAATTAGTGTAAGTAGGGTAACTGTGGTAGGTCAGCAAGCACAGCAGATGCTGAAATACTGTTGGCAATAATCAACCTGACCAGAAAAAAAAAAAGAGAAAAATTCCCTTCTTAAAAAATAAATACCTCTAAGTGACTGGTTTGGACAAGTCATCTCACCCCATCAGGGGTGGTTTGGTTTTTTTTCACTTTCTTTCCCCAGGCAATACTGACCAGTTGAGAGCAAAGCCTGTTTCTCCACATCACTGAAAAAAAAAAAAAACAAACAGTTTTTGTCCTTCACTGTGCTCTGGAATTTTGCCCCAAACACTTTTCTGGAGTCTGGGCAAATGCCACGGGGAGATGTCTCACTGCTTTCTGCTCTTCTTTTCTCTCCAGTTGAGAGCCACATGGTGAGGGCTGTGGTTCCACAGCCCAGCTGGATTTATTAAAGATCTGATAATCATTTATTAAGGGCTTTCAGTGAAATTCAGCAGTGCATCACCAGCTTGGCTGCCTGTTGTTGCTTAGGATGCCCTTCGCAGCTATGGGTGATGTTTCCTTGACTTTGAAACGAAATTTGGATGTGATTTGGGTATTTTGGGATGCAGGTATCTGTGTTTGTCTGTGGTGGTCTCTGGTTTTTGTCCTGTTGGGTGCTGGTGGCAGCACAACTGGGCCGTCGAGCTCTGTGGACGAACCCTTGAGCTGTTCTTGGCTGTGCTCTTGGATCAGGAATCCCACTCTGGCCACGAGGCTCTGGTGAGCCACAGCATTTTGCAGTCAGCTCCAGCAAAGATTCAGCTTGTTTCTTATTTTTATCTGTCTTGATTGGATCATCCCTAAAAATAATCTGCAATGCGAGATACCGCAGTGCTGAATTCCCCAGCAGAGCACGGGGAACGTGTCGAGAGGCTTCCTTGGATCAAAGGCCTCGGAGAGCAGCCAGAAGCAGGAGCCAGGCTAAAGCTGAGGAGGATCCCTTGGATGCAGAGGGTGCAGCACACAGAAAGCTGCTGGTCCCGTGAGGCTTTGTAGGGATCAGGGTTTGGGAATGTGGAATGGCCCCTGGATCCTGCAGTGTCTGGGAAAACCGAGAGGAGCAGGAAGTATTTAGGGCAATGGTCTCAGACACAACAGGCTCAGGGCCTGGCCCCAAAGCCGTGGGTCAGACACGGGATAAGAATTCTGATGGTCAGAGCCTGCTCTTGGAGCCTGCTGGAGCTTCCATGTGGAGGCACTGAGTGCTGGAGGCCTGGAAAAACAAAAAAAAAGCAGTGAACTGCTAATGAGGGTGAACGTGGATTTCTGTTTGTCAGAGAAGTCCCAAATGAAGGGGGATTTCAGCTCTCAGAAGCAGACAGGGAAAGGACACCTCTCTGGGCTCGATGGAGGTGCTCTCCAAGTTTAGTGGTTCTGTGATTGTATGGAATGGAGGGGTGGGGGGCCCTAAGCCCTCTTGAAGTGTCCTTAAAGCCAAGCACAAGGAGCTCCCCCCGGCAGCTGGAACTGCAGAGGGATGTGTGCACTCACACAGCTATTTCTGGTGATACTGATGGACACGGAACGGTGGGGAGGTGATGAGCTGATGTCTGGGACCCTGATGGCAAAATGCAGCGTGGGAGATGGAGTAGAGCCACACTAATGCACAGGCTGCTCCTGGAAAAGGCTGCTCCAGGCTGCTCCTGGAAAAGCAGTGCTGGCCCTCCCCTCGGGATCAGGGCTCCTGGAAAAGCAGTGCTGGCTCTCCCCTCGGGATCAGGGCACCTGGAAAAGCAGTGCTGGCTCTCCCCTCGGGATCAGGGCTCCTGGAAAAGCAGTGCTGGC
>VWZT01001055.1:328957-344629 GCA_013397055.1 Pachycephala philippinensis
TTGGTTCCTTACTCCACTGGAGGGGTTGAAGAGCGGGAAAAATGGAAGGGATGATTTCTGTAGGCCCTACCAAAACACATTGTGTTTGATGTTTGACCTTGGGCTCATGAACAGAGATGGAGCACTGGGCACTGCTTTGGACATAAGGGTGTGGGGATAACTTCTCCTCCACCTGCAAAACGTGGTTTAGCTCAGAGGAGGGAAGGGAAGAGCAGCCTGCAGAGAGCTTTGCTGCTTTCAGAGCCAGAACCAGTGTGGCACTGTCCGTGGAATAAAGCAGACGTGTCTGTGGGCTCCTGATTCATCTTTCCAGTGATGTAAGGGCTCCGGGCCTCTGACATCCGTGGGTGGATGGGAGAAAATGCATTGCTTGTTTGTTCCTATTTCCCTCCTGCAGTCTGAATTTCCTCCAGCCATAACTCTCTCTGCTGTCTCCATAAGTATAGTCTGCCCTTGAAGGAGGAATGAGTACATTTAAGTAACATCCCTTCAGAAAAAAAAAAAGAAAAAAAAATTTAAAAAAAAAGTGGGTGTTGGTTCCAGGAAAAGATGCTTTCATAAAGCTCATCGTGGTAGGAGGCTGAGCCATGAGATGGCCAGAAACCTCAGGAGGAAGGGCTCTGGAGGCCATGGCTTGGAAAACACCCGAGCAGGAGCCTGGAGTGGACTCCTGAGCCCAGGCCTCGGCAGGGACTGGTGGCCTTTGCACAAACCCTGGTACCACGTCCTACCCACGTCCTGGTGGCTGGTGGANAGGAAAAGATGCTTTCATAAAGCTCATCGTGGTAGGAGGCTGAGCCATGAGATGGCCAGAAACCTCAGGAGGAAGGGCTCTGGAGGCCATGGCTTGGAAAACACCCGAGCAGGAGCCTGGAGTGGACTCCTGAGCCCAGGCCTCGGCAGGGACTGGTGGCCTTTGCACAAACCCTGGTACCACGTCCTACCCACGTCCTGGTGGCTGGTGGAAATTTGGGGCTGGGAATAAGGAGCTGGGAGGGGCAGCGAGGCTTTGGGGAGTGGTGTTGCAGAGGGGAAAGGAAAACAGTGGCATTTCAGTTCCATTTTCACTGCTTTCTGTTTCCTGGAGCTGGATCTTCTTTGTAACATACTGGGAGGCAAGGCATTAATCTGAGAACATAAAACACACAGATCCCTTCCCAACCACCACACAGAGCCCCTTATGCTGCAGCTCCGCATCTCCCTGTTCTTCGACTGCTTTGCACACGAGAGGAGAGCTGGAATTTGAGACTGTCCACACCAGCACCAACAAACAGCATGGCCTGGATGCCTGGATCTCTCCTTTCCCGGGAAGGCAGGGCCAGATTTCACATCTGCTGGGTCTCCAGCCCTCCTCACACGTTTTGCCATCCACCTTTTCGTGCTGCAGTCACAGCATCTTTCCCTTCCTTGCTGTCACCAGGGCAGAAGTTTGAAGACATGAGCCACAGCATATGCCATTGTCTCCTCCCCGAGATGAACAAAGTATATTGTTATGCTCCAAATGCGATGGTTTTTTCCCCCGTTCAATGTTTTCTAGCTGCATAGACCAACCATCTGTTTCTCTTTCTCCCCTCCATCATTCAATTCTTTGCACGTTATTCAAATTAATTATCAATTAAGAACCAGAATGTCTGGATAATCAAATTACAGAATGGTAAGATGGTCAGAGTAACACAGCACCTTATTAAAAGCCTCCAGACAGTTAACAAGACAATAAATTCCTGATCTTTTGTTCTCCACATGAACCTTCAGCCCAATAAAGGAAAACAAAGTGACACGTATCTCTTCTTGGTCATTTATTTATGAACGTGGGGAAGGACACTGACTAACCCCCTTCTCGTTGCACATTTCAGATCACAATCTTCTCCTCTCGGATGTCAAACTAACCCAGATAATAAAACAGCTCCAGTCTCCACACATTCCCCAGAGAGATAAGAAACTTCTCTGTTATTTTTCTTTCTGTGCTAAAGGGAATCTGGTTTAAAAGGCATGAAATTAGCTGTCCTTTAGGTCGGTGGTCCCCTCCAGGGGAGGGGTCTGGGTATGGGGGTGCAGGCAGAGCAGCAGCGTGGCTGCTGTGCCCTTGGGCAGCTGCAGGAGCAGTTGGACCGTGGCTCCCCACCCTCCGTGGAGCGGTGCTCGGAGAGCTGAGGGATAATTTATGAGGCTTGGCAGCAGCGTTGGCACGCAGGGCGAGCCGGGGGAAGAGGAGGATGGAGGAGAGCTGATTGTGCCCTGTGTGATACCTGAGAGACTCTGGCTCTGGCCATCTGTACAGTCTGATGTGCCGAAACCTTTCCCGCAGAAACCCCTGCGGCTGCCCTGCCTCCAGCAGGCTGAGCCACGAGGCAAACGGGGTGCCTCATCCTCAGCCAGGAAACTCAGATTACCCGGAATTTAGGCCTGGGAAGCACTGGGAGAATGCTGTTGTCTGGTCAGGAGTCCCAGGGGATGAAGCCCATCTACCCCACTCCTGGTGGCCAGGCTGCCACCTCCAGCCATGGGGTACCTTTCGTCTTCAGCTGCCATTTCACTCGAGGGTGGATTTGTGACCCTGCCAAGAGCCCAGATGCCCCATCAGCCCCCTTTTCTCTGGAGGAGCATCCTCAGGGGGCTGCAGCCTGGCTCAGTTGGGCCCCTGGGGCTGCAGCAGCCCGAAGTCATGTCGTTAACACAAACGGCTTCGTGCGGTTCCCGATGCGACAACTCAGCACCATCCCATCCCTTCTCCTCCCTGCTCCAGGGCCTCTCCCAGCTCCCCGACCCCTCGGAGCCCTGCTCTGCCCGCAGAGCGTCCTCCCCACGCTGTCCTGGTCACACATGGAGAGGTGGCACGTTTCCCTGGCAGACCCAACGCCAGTGGCCAAGCTGCTCGCTCCGGGGAGGGATGCAAATCACGGCGCCGAAAACATATTCCGAGTGGCACGCAAGAGCTGTGCCCACTTTGCCCATTGTGTCAGGAAAACAGAAATGCTTGTCAAAATACCAGCTCGAGTCGGAGCTCGCGGCTTCTGGAGGAATAAAAGAACCATGTTGGCAAGCACAGGACTAGACAGGCAGATGTCCTCCTCTCCACCCACTAGAATTTTATTGGCAATTGAGTTAACAACCTCTTTGCATATGAAAGTAGCAGAGAGGCGCTGCTGCGGCCTCGCTGGCAGGAGACTTGGCTGCAAAACCAGTGAGACATTTGACAAGGAAGCAATATGTTAGCAACATCCCTCCATCCGTGTTATCGGGGCCAAATTGCCACGGCACTTGCAGCCATGTGGAGGCATTAGATGCAAAGTGTTAGACGCCCTGCCATTCTTCCCCGTCATTTTCTCCTTTCTCTTCTCCCTTTTTGCAGAGCAGCCTGGTCCTGACACTTCTCTTCGAGTGGCTCCGGAGCCAATCCTGCCTTGTGCTGCTGTATATTCCTGGAAAATAGGCTGCCAGGTGCTGAACACCCACATTTTGAAGAGATGGCTCATGGTAATAAATGGTTCTGTGATTTTTTTTTTGTTGTTTTTGTTTTTGTTTTGTTGTTGTTGTTTGGTTTCTCTTTGGTTTTGTTTTTTTCCTTTTTTTTTTCTGTCGAAGCAAGTGCATTTCCAAGTTTTCCTTTAGGAGGTCATGTTTCCAAGCTGATGAATGGGAGGAATATACAGACTGGCAAATCTCCTCCCCGCACTGAACACTTGAAGCAGAATTTGTACCCCACAGCAGTTGTCCCCACTCTCTTTAGATTTGCAGGCTCCCAGCCAATCCACAGTGGAAAAGCAGGCTTCCCTGAGCTTCAGGGATCTCTGGTGAGAAGTGCCACTGCAATTCCACATTTTCCCTGGTCTGTGCAGTACTCAGCAGGGCACACACGTATTTATGCATTTGCTGCTGTGTTTGTCTCGTGTTGTCATGGACATTTCCAGCCTGGGATCCAGGAGCACAGGACCAGACATGCACAGCACGATCCTCCTCTTTCCTGCTGTATAAACTGCATAATAATAATAATAAATAATAAACAATAAATATAATAATAAACTGTGTAATCCTCTGTCACTCCTCGGCAAGCAGACACCGAGGTGCTCACCCGGAGGTCTCACATCTGGAGGACCTGGCCTGTAGTGTTGTCTCCAAATGTTGATTGTTTCAAAGGGTTTTGGAAGTCAGATTTCAGCTCCAAAGTCACATCGGTGGTTTTCAAAATGGCACCTTCCCGCTACCCCAGTGGTTTGGAGATGTTGTGTTAAGAGAAGGTGGCTGTGACTTCTCCAAGGGGATTAAACAGTGAGCAACCAAATTCAGGGAATGCCAAAAGGTGACTTGGAGCAAGTCTGGTCTGGGAAAAGGATCACCCAGCTCTGGTGCCTCCTGTTGTGACCTTAGCACTGTGCCACGCTGCCTCTCCCAGCACGGAACACATAAAACACCAGAGCGTTGGGAAGTTTGTGACTTCCCATGACCGGACAAACCTCAGACAAGTAAGGGAACCTCATTTTCCACTTCCCAACCCTCCATCATGAGCCTGCACACCTCCTCATGGCCTGCATCCAGCCAGAGCCTCCCAGCAGCTCCTGGCAGGAGGGTGGCAGCTCCTGGAGCGCTCGGCGTCGCTGTGCCCCATCATGGCACCAGAAAAAAGCACTTTGCTCTTTGCTCTCCGTGAGCTTCTCTGCGCTCGATTTTCTGCGTGACGATTTATTCCAAGCATCAAAGGCTCAGGTCTCTCCTGGTAATTCCTGCTGGCCAGGGAACAGGCAGCTGCTCCCCCTGATTGCGGGTCGCTCCTCTCATGCAACGCTCCGCTGAGACGCACACGCCAAGGTCAGAAATGAGGCTGAGCTCGTTTTGTTCACCCAAAAAACCAGCAACAGCAGAAAAAGAGCTAATAACCTGCCTTTAAATGGACAGGCCAATGTGCCTTTTGTTGTGAGCGATGCTGATGTAAAGAACAGCCAACTACAGCATTCTAATGAGTGTTAATTACTCATTAGTCGTTAGGTTGATACATTTTTGGGTGGAAGGGGATGGAGATACTTGGAGGGAAAAAGGCCTGTTTGGAAGGGTGAGAAGATTGAAGGTGTGGAAAGAGCAGGGTGAATCTGGTGTGACTGGAGCACCAAAAGAGATCATTCCCCCCAAAACCAAGCACCTGATTATCAACAAGCTCTGCATGGATCCCTGGGCGAGAACAGCTTTGTACAAACACCCTTCAAAACCCTCGGAGGTGACACAGCAAAGTCCTCTGGCTTTTGGGGGATGGAAACTTGAAGAATCATCTCCTTCCCTGGAATCCATCCCCTCCTGCTGTGTTCCCTAGGCAGGCCCTTTTCTCTCCTGCTTTTGGGCTTTCACCTCTGTAAGCCCAGTGGCTTCCAATGATGAGCGTGCCCCCCCTGAAAAGCACATGCCAGGCTTTCCGTGTCACATCAGCGGGAGAGCTCCCGGGGAAACCATTCCCTCGGTGACACTTGTAAAGGGGAATTCAGCCCGGGAGGAAGCGCTGGCAGGGCGAGCTCCTGCATGGCTCTGAGAGCAACGAGAGCAACGAGGCGTTCAAATCAAACGCAGGGCAGGCCCATCCCAGCCACCTCAGACAGGGAAAAGGCATGTCTGGAGCAATTCCCTTTTATTTTAAACGCTCTTTCCTTCTTTTTCTCACGCAGAACCTGACGGACTCTGAGCGGAGTGTGGGCTGAGCTCCGTCCCCTTTCATCTGGGTGCTGGAGGCACTGCCACCCCCACAGCTGCCTCCCCTCCCCAGGCGTGTGGGGAACGCTCCGATCTGGAGCACACACCCCGGAGCGAGCCAGCACGCTCCAGAGGCTGCTCAGGAGCTGCCTGAGTGCTTCCCTCTCCTTCCTGCCCAGCACCTGAGGCTCCATCTCCCTGTCCCGGCCAAGACTCAAGAGGAAGAACAGGCCAGGCCTGCGCTGGTCTCTGCCATGTACAGAGAGTTCCTCAGGGGTCTGGGGCAATCCCCAGGATCAGCAGGAGATGGGGGATGGAGGGATTGAGAGCAGCCCTGCCAGGAAGGACCTGGGGGTGCTGGACATGCCCTGGGCACATGTGGTGGCTTCAGAAATCATGTCCTGGTCTGGTTCCACAGCGTGGGCAGCAGGGGAGGGGAGGCTCTGCCCCTCAGAGCCCACCTGCAGAGCTGCCCCAGCCCTGGGGAACAACATCAGAAGGGCCTGGAGCTGCTGGAATGAGTCCAGAGGAGCCACAGAGGTGCTCCCAGGGCTGGAGCCCCTCTGCTCTGGAGCCAGGCTGGCAGAGCTGGGGGTGCTCACCTGGAGAGGAGAAGGCTCCAGGGAGAGCTCAGAGCCCCTTGCAGGGCCTAAAGGGGCTCCAGGAGAGCTGGAGAGGAACTGGGGACAAGGGATGGAGGGACAGGACACAGGGAATGGCTTCACACTGCCAGATGGGCAGGGATGGATATTGGGAAGGAATTAGGGATCCAGCAGACACAGCATGGCCTGTGGGAACAAGCTGCCTCTGCCCCGGGGCTCACCCCAGGTGCCCTGGTGTCACCCCAAGTCCCTGGAGCACCTGCAGGGCCAGGCTGGCTCTGGGTACCAGGCTGGATCTGGGTACCAGGCTGGCTCTGGGTACCAGCCTGGCTCTGTGTACCAGGCTGGATCTGGGTACCAGGCTGGCTCTGGGTACCAGGCTGGCTCTGGGTACCAGGCTGTGGGTGCTGTGTGTGCCCCCAGAGGGCCTGGAGGGGTTGGATCCCACTGGGGATCTCCAGCAGTGCCAGGCTCGGAGCAGCTCAGTGCTGCCTGCACCAGCCAGTTTATGACCTGGTGACGCAAGGCAGAGAGAGCTGAGAAGGGAATTCAAAGCACATAAATTCCTGAGGCTCTCCTGAGCCAAATCTGCATAGCTCATCCTTGGAATGACTACAGAAAGAAACTCCTTCAGGCCCAGCTGCCTGGCACTGGGGCTCACCAGAAAGAGCAGCTGGGGCTGCCCCTGGATCCCTGGAAGTGCCCAAGGCCAGGTTGGATGGGGTTTGGAGCAACCTGGGACAGTGGAAGTTGTCCCTGCCCATGGCAGGGGTGGCACTGGATGGGCTTTGAGGTCCCTTCCCACCCAAACCATTCCATGTTTCTACAATTCAGCCTCCATCCGTGCTTTTAGTCCCCAACCTGCCTTGAGGCTGAAGCAACCTCTGGCTTGTGAAGCCAGTTTTGCACGTCCTGGATGGGGCAGGGGTGAGAAAGGAGCACACTCCTTGTCAGGCTGTGCCATCCCAGCTGGAGAGGCAGCTAACAGATCCTCTCTGGTCAAACAGCACGGATAAAACACACACTAAATGCATGGCCAAAACACTAAATGCAACTCCAGGAGCCTCAGCCACGGTGGCTGTGGTGTGTTTTTAATCAAGGGCACACGTGTGCCCCTGCAGCAGGGTGGCGCAGGCTGCTGGGGAGCTGCTGCCCTGCTCCCCCAGCCACGGGATCACCCCAAGGAAGCAGAGGCACCCCGGAGCATGGCCAGGCTGCAGAGCTGCCACTGCCCCCCGTCCCAGGGGCCGCATCTGCTGCTGCTTTGATCTCCCCCTGACCTTTGCTGTTGCAGCTGGGAAAGCTGATCCTATCGATTTCACGTGGGTTATGATTTTCTGTAGATTGCCCTGAAACCTGCTAATTGTGCACACAGCTATTTATAGCGTCCTGGGGCGGGAGGCAGACGTTTTTGATGGTGTGAGAGGTTATCTGCACACCCAGCCACGGAGCTGACACTTCAGCATTTCCTTTCAAGTGATGGCAAGAGGCATTTCAAAGTGGACATTTTCCGCCCGCTTTGAAAGGCCTCTGAAATTCCCCACCTCCTTTCAAAAGGAAAGACCTCATTTGCTGCTGACCTTCTGGAATTCCTTACTGTGTGTTTGGGGGGTGGGGGCTACAGGATAATTTGGGGTCAGACCTGCTCCTGGCTGGGGTTCGAGCCACCACGTGCTCAGTGCCTCTCCCCACCCGAGCAGATAGGAGAAGGTGTCGGGTCTCCGAGGGGAGGTTTGGCAGCTGCTGTGTGACCAACCCCAGCCTCCTGCGTCCCCATCCCGGCTCTGGGACAGCTGTGCCTGCAGCAGGGGGTGAGGCAGTGGGGTCAGTGCAGAGAGCACTGAGCATCGGGCAGCCTGGGTTAATTTGGGTGCGCAGCGGTGGCTGCACCATCTCTGCTGGCTCCAGCAGTGTGGCTGGAGTGCAGGTGCTAAACCAGCCAGCCAGAGGTGTATCTTCTGCTCAGAAAGCCATTTGTGCCTCTGCATCTGTTCCTTGCTTGTCCTGTGCGGCGTTTGTGTCTCCTTGCCTTTGCTGAGAGAGGAAGTCAGTGATTTGAGCTGCCTGGAAAAATAAAAATCTGGGTTTATCAGAGCTATTGATGCAGGATTCTGTCCCTCCCCACTCTGAGCTATTTGTTCCTTTCCTGGCTCTTTTTCTGCCTCTGCTGCAGGTGAAATTCAAAAGGGGCATCACTTGAGTGCTCCAGTGTAGCCCTGAAGTGTGCAGTGTCAGGGGATGCTGTTCCAGCAGCACCAACCCGTGGTGCTGAGCCCCTCGTTGCCCAGCCCCAGGAGCTGTGCAGGATCAGCTGCTGCCTCATCACGGATGCAGCCCACTGGCTCCTTCAGCGAAAAGAGAGATTTATTTTCTTTGCCGTGCATTGTATTAAGTGCTTGCTCGCAACAGCCTGGAGCAGTCATTCAGAATATTTTAAGAGTGTCTTTCATGCTGTCTGAAATACCTGGCAGTGCACAAAGGCCGAAAGTGGGAGTAATTGACTGCAGGATTATTCTCTGCTGCCTGAAATAAAAGTACAGTGTCTGCGAGTGTGACACGGAGTCAGAGCCACACCGAGAGCTTGGTGGAGGCTTTTGGTGTAATTAGACACAATTATCCCGGTGCCACGGCGCGCTGCTTCCCAAATCCCACGCTGGCTGGGAAATCAGGGGCTAGCAGACAGCAGGCGAGGTCTCAGAGCTCGGGAGCTCGGGAGGTTTGCAGGAGCACGGCAGGGACTCTGGGAGATGGATCTGGACGGGGAGAACCTCCTGGGAGGGTCTCAGAGGAGTTCCCATGAACTTCAAAGGCTGCTCCGCCCGTGCCACTCGGATGGCTGCTGCAGCTGTGGGCTGCTTGCATTTCACAGCCAGCATCCTTTGGGACCATCACCCGGGATCTTCCTGACCCCTGGAATACGGATCCCAGAGCCCCAAGGTGTGTCAGGCCATGCCTGGGTCTTGGGGGTGCTCAGCCCAGCTTCCCAAACAGCCAGAAGCTGTTTTACAGGAGTTTTTCCTCTGCCTCCATCCCTCAGTCATCTCTGAGAGCCCTGTTAAATCAGCCCAGGCTCGTAAAGCGTTACAAAACCTCGCTGAAAGCCTTGTAAAAGGGGAAAGGTGTGTGAGGAGAGAAGGGGTGGGTGTGGGGAGAAAATGCAAAGAGGAGTGTCTGGGCTAGGAGGGGACAAACCAACACCTTCTCAGCAGCAGAGGTGTATCCTTAGCAGGGAATCACGGACTGGTTTGGGGTGGGAGGGACAAAAAAAGCTCCTCCAGTTCCACCCGGACACCTTCCACTGCACCACGTTGCTCCAAGCCCTGTCCAGCCTGGCCTTTTTACAGCAAGGGGCGAATCTGTGAATAGTAAAGGGTTTAAATAGTAAAAAAGGCCTGCTGGAGATGAACCTCCGTGAGCTCTGCCGTGTTGCAGCCTCCCAGCTGTGTTTGTTAGGCTCTGCCAGGTGAATCAACACATCCAAGGACCCCAGGAATAACATGCACCAGCACTGATGCAGTTAGGACAAATAGAGTGGAATGAGGGGGGACAATATGGAAGCAGGCATACACACCATCCATGGAGACGTTTCCCTGGAAGGACAGCTCCTTGGGAACAATCTCCACAAGGCACTCTGGAGTTAAAAGTGTATTTTAAAAGTATATCTGCCAGGTAGCACAGCTTTCAGCTTAAAATCTTCCTCTCCTTTTCGGGATTATGCTTTTATTGTGCGAGTTTAGGGGAGGAAAAATGTGTAAATAAGCCAGATGTGACTCCTGTAGCTTGGAAAGAGACAACACTTGACCCTATCGCTTAATCAAAATGCTTTCAGTGATTTTTATTCTTTCCTAGAGGTAGGCACTGATTGGTGCTGCTGACAGATGTGCACAGAGGCTTTCAGCTTTCCTCGGAGCTCCGAGCTCTCCTGAAAGCAGCCCATGAATTATTAAGGCAGGAGATTACCTTAACTGGAATGGACGTGGCTCTTTCCTCCGTGAAGCTGGGGCTCACTCTGAGGGGCAGGCTGGAAACCCAAAATGGGAAAAGCTCTCCTTGATTTTACAGGAACTTTGCAGCAGCCTGCAGAAGCTTGGGCTCCAGAGTGGGTACAGAGCCTTCAGGTTGGATGTTCCCATTTTTGTGTTTTAAAAAATTCCCCCCAAAGGCTCTCCTTGGTGCTGCTTTTGCTTATTTATTTATTTTACCTTTCTTTTTGATTCAGAGATGAAGGGTTCTGGGGTGCCTGCTGATGGCTTTGGGGTTCTTGGGGCAGCACAGCCCCAAGCTCTTCCTTGCTCTCCCTGAGCAACAAATTCCTTATCAGAGCAGGATCCTTCTGTCCTCCCTGATGGATGCCTTCACCAGGGACCCCTGGAATTAAAGGATTTGAGCGGGGAGCAGGGAGGATGGAACAGCAGCAAAGCCCTGCCAGGGCAGAGCCCAAAAAGCATCTCAGAACCCCCCAGGGCAGCAAAGCCCTCCCTGGTGGGACAGAGAGGGGCCCGTGTGGCTTTAGGGGGGTGGCTTTGGGGGGTGGCTTTGGGGGGTGACTTTTGGNGGGGTGACTTTTGGGAAGTGGTTTTAGGGAAGTGGTTTTAGGGAAGTGGCTCAGACCTTGCTGCCCACCTGCCCCTTCCCAACCTCCCCCCTGGCCAGGGCTGGGGGACATCACTGCCCCCCATCATCTGGGCAGGCTTTGGGGGGATCAGAGCCCGAGAGCCCAGGCTGGCAGCCCCAGGCTCCTCCCGTGTGCTCCTGCTGCAGCGTGGAGCTCCCCGCTCACCTTCCGAATCCATCACCGGGACAAACACCCGGCTCTGCATTAAGGCAAAGCTGTCCCTTGGGCCCCACAGGAGGTGCTAGGAACATCTCAGCTCCGAGTTTATATTCCCATAAATCTTGAAGAAGGTGATTTTTCCGTTGGGTTTTTTTTTAATCTTCTCTCTGGCTCCCTGCTTTAATTACCAGCCGCAGGCAGCGAGCTAACGAAGAGCCCAGCGCAGGGCACGCTCTCCTTGCCACGGAGCTGCCAGCAGAGCCCAGGCTCAGGGAATCGCTGGAATTCCTGACATTCTGCTGCAGAGGTTTCCAAGGACGGCGGTGATGAGCTGCAGGGAGAGCTGAGGGGATGCTGGGCACACCTGGGCACCGAGCTGTGGGTTCAGCCCTTTTCTGGCTATTCCCAGGGCCAGGGACTGGGCTGGAAGGGAGCTTAGGGATCATCTCAGGGACACCTTCCAGCAGCTGAGGCTGCTCTGGAGGCAGAGGGTGCTTCCCACCCTCTCCTCTCTGCCACATCCCTTCACCCCACGGGATTTTCCTCTGGGTGAGGAAATATTTCGGGGTGATAATTTAATGGAATCTTATGCTGAATCAGCCAAACAAAGGCTCCAAAGCCAGCCAGAGCCAGCACACAGCCCAGGACACAGCACATGGGATTCCTGGGGTGTGCAGGGCCAGGAGTGGGGCTCCATGATCCCTGTGGGGCCCTCCCAGCCCGGGATATTCCGTGATTCCGTGGTTTTGCCTCCCCTGCTGCAGGTGCCTCCTGGGAGCTCCACCTCTGGATGCTCCCCAAACCCTGCCGAGGATTCCGTGCTGAAGGGGCACGGAGACACCGAGGAGCACTCTGTGCTGCTTTGCTCTCCACCTCGCACGGATCCACTTAGAGAGGGAGATGTTTGATTGCAAACCCATTTAGGATTCGTTTTCATGGTTTTAGGCTCTTCCTTCGCATTAAAGTGCTCCGAGACTGCAGCCAACCACTGAAATGCAAAACCACCCGTAAGAAAATACACACGAAATGGAGCAAAACAAAAAAACCCTAAACCCACGACTCGGATAAATTAAGTGAAACACACCATAAAACAATAGGAACTATTATAAATCACACCTAACCAACAGAATCAACATACCAATATCTGGTTTGCCAGCACATACTTCTCTGATAAAAATAAACTGTTCTTGGAATGAACCCCTGCTTTGATTTATATCTCACAGTCCAAGTACACACAAGGAGGATGTAAAATCTGCTAATATAAATACCACTGGTCTCAGGCTTTTATCAGATGCTTTCTACCAGGAAAGAAAAGGCTCCTTTTTTTTCCTGCTCAGGTAATTAGTGTGTTCCTTTGAGCCAAGCTCCCGTGTTTCCTCCTTTTCCAAAGCCATAATCCTGGGTGTGGGCCCCACAGAAAATTACCCCAGCGCTCTGTGCCAGGGAGCATCTCTGAGCCCCGAGCCCAGCTGGGCTCACAGAAAGGGTGGGCAGCTCCTGGGGAATCACAGCCACAAGCGAAGGCACAGAGCAGCTGGAGAGGCCCCAAACTGGGCTTACACCCCCCTTGCACTGACTGAACCCCCCAGGGCCATGCTCAGGGTGTGCCAGCTGGGATTTTTGGGGAGATGCTGGGGAAGCACCTGCACAGCCATGGCATGACTGTGCTGGCCATCACGGAGTGGTTTGGGTGGGAAGGGACCTTAAATCCCATCCCATCCCACCCCTGCCATGGCAGGGACACCTCCCACTGTCCCAGGCTGCTCCAAGCCCTGCCCAGCCTGGCCTTGGGCACTGCCAGGGACCCAGGGGCAGCCTGGAGCTGTGGGGTGCTGTGCTTGCCCCTCATCCTTTGGTAAAGCAGCAGGAACGCTGCTGAGCTGCTGCCTCTTGGAGCTTTTGGAGTGCTGCCTCCTTCCTCACTTGATCCCGGGCAAACAACCTGTGATTAATAATTTATCCTGTGAGCTTTACCTCTGCGGCTTAAATCTAATTATGCCAGCTGCAGGCCAGCCAGGCTTTGGGAACAGCACATGGAATGAGAGGGGTCTTATCCCAGAGTTGCCATTTACCCTTTCCCATCTCCTCGGAGAGGCAGCTGGGGTGATGGAGCCTTTACCTGCTGTGCTCAAACTTCCATCCTCTCTCCGTGTTCGCAGCTCTGAACTATTTGTGGGGGGCCTCAGGGAGTAATTTTTGGGAGCTTGGTGGTCAGAAGGGCTTTGGGCTGGTGCAGGGCTGCACACCAGGGGAGCATCATCCCACAGATCCCTCCTGGGCGGGATAATCCAGACAGGATGAGGTCGTGGGTCTGGGCAATAACACACCTGCAGTACAGTGAAAACCACAGCCCAAAGCTGGGGGAGCTGCTAAAAAATACAGCTTTGCCTTCTTCTGCCTGCTTCTCCCTCTGAAGGCTGCGCTACCAGGACATTCGGCATCCCTGTGCCTCCTGCCCCTGGGCTTTCCTCATCGTCCTACAGCCGTGCTGGGGGCGAAACAAACTAAAAACATTAATTTTATTCTCTTGCAGCGAATGTATTTATTATTCTTTTCCGTTCTAAAGAACACGGGCAGCTTGGGGTCCGCAGGATCCATTCCTCTCTCGCCCCTTCCTCCCTTGCTCACTTTCGCCGGGATTTATGACCAGGCTCCGGTTTTCACCGGAGCCAGGGGAAGGGCTCTGTTCCCTCGGTGCCCGAGGATTTACAGTCACGGGAGAGAGAGCTGAAGGACAGCTCTGGGGAGCAGCAGGGCGTGCCCAGCCGCATCCCCCGGCCGGAGGAGGATCTCTGGGGCACGGGGAGGGATGCCTGGCTCGGGTCGGGTTATCCTGCCATTGCCGGGGCTCCTGTGATGTGCTGCCAGCCAGCCCTGCCGAGGCTGCTCCTTCCTGGGCTGAGGAGACGCAGAACTCCCTCCCTCCCCAGATTTAATCGCTGGACACTGCGGGAGAGGCGCGGCGCTGATATTTGTTCTGCTGACTTTCTGGGTGACTCCTCCTTTTGGGGTTCATTTCGTGGTTTTCTGGAGGAAGGGATTTCCAGCTGTATCTCCCGTGCCCGGGTTTGCCAGCCCCAGGGGAGAGGCACAAGGAGCACAAACCAGCGTGGGTCTGTGTCCAGAATGGAGAGAAGGGAGCACACAAACCCAAACTCCTGCCGCCGCACAGCTATCAAGAGCCCTTGACTGTTTTGAATCCTGTCCTGATTAGTAATGATGTTTTTAATTGAAATTTCAAGGTTCATTACTGAATGCGGATTAATTAAATTGCGAGGAGAGATAATGAGAAACGTTCCCTTCGGAGCCATAAAGGAACACACGTGTCCTAGCGGGACTTTCCCAGCCCGAGCCGCTGCTCATCTCCCCAGAGAGCCTCTGCCAGGGTGGAAAGCTGCCCTGGAGGGGGGTTCATCCCCCTGGGCTGAGCACCAGGCACGGGGGGCACGCTGGGCACCCTCTAAAAGCAGGCCAGCAGCATCTGTAAGCCAAACTTGCCAGGTTTTTCCCAGTCCCTGCTCGGGGAGAAACCTGTGGGTGTCCCTGTGGGAAAGGTTAATTGCAAACTGAGGCCAGGCTCGTCACTGTCACCAGAGGAGGGAGTGAGCACCAACGCAGTCTCCACCAGGGCTCCGTGACTTCTGCACGCCACATATTTTCTGGAGAGGTCTGTGAAAATCAGAAAGCTTTAATTGGGCTCATCTGGACCCTGGTGAAGTCTCTCCTGACTGCAGGATGATGGAGCAGATAAAACAGCACTGAAGATATGATTTCCTGGAAGCTTTTCTATTTCTGTCAGCTCTTACTTGCTAGCTCTGCCCTCCCTGGGGGACGAGCTCTGCTTTCACACACTAGTGGGTTTTTATTTTGGCAAAAAAAATTGTGGGTTTTGGCAGAAAAAAGAGACAGTACATCAATGAAGAGGGGAAACCAATTTTTTCCCAAATGCTTCAAAGCTACCAGCTAAGGGTTTCCAAAAAGCTTTGGCGTGGAGGATAAGTGGATGCTAAAAGAGATGGGAGTTGGCTCCAATCCTGCACAACTTCCATGATGGGTTGAAAAAGCGCCGGAGTTTCGTCAGGGTGTTTGTGCAGAGCACGGTGCTGGAGACTCCCTGCTGAGGGACGGGGCTGTTTTATCCAGATTTCACAATTCCCGGGAGCAGGGAGGTGAATAAACCTCCTCAGGGAGCAGGCACAGAGCCTGGGGCGGAGGCTGATGCCTGCCCTGGGAAATCTTGGGGTAAGGCTCCATCTCCCCCATCCAGAAGGAAATCAGGATGGGCCTGTGGCCCGAAAAACCCTTCCCAAGCCTTGCCTGGTGATAAATAATGCACAGGTATCACTGCCCACTGCCACTGGGGGAAACCCCAAAAGCACCTGGAGCACAGGCGCCGAGACATGGTTTTATTTGTGCGTTGCCTGAAAAGCTGCTGAGCATCCCTCTGTTCTGGGATGCTGCTGAAGGTCCCAGGGTGCTGCTGAAGGTCCCAGGGTGCTGCTGAAGATCCCAGGATGCTGCTGAAGATCCCAGGATGCTGCTGAAGATCCCAGGGTGCTGCTGAAGATCCCAGGGTGCTGCTGAAGATCCCAGGATGCTGCTGAAGGTCCCGGGATGCTGCTGAAG
>VWZT01001055.1:345117-374456 GCA_013397055.1 Pachycephala philippinensis
AGGTCCCGGGGTTCGGCTGAAGATCCCAGGATGCTGCTGAAGATCCCAGGATGCTGCTGAAGATCCCGGGATGTTGTTGAAGATCCCGGGATGTGGCAGCAGGAGCCCAGCCTGGCTGTGCCCTTTGGAAGCAGCCAGCCCAGTCCATAACACTTAAGCTGAAAAGGAGACTAAATAAAGATTAAATGGAGACTGATGCTCCCATTTGCATCGGGAAAGGTCTCGAGTCTCCTTTAGCTGCCTCTTCCAGGATAAATCCTGGGTGAAGCTGCTGCCTTGCCAAACCCTGCGCTGTTTTCATCCCCAAGTTTGCCTTGTTTCCAGTAGACCTCTTAATTACAGGGAATTAAAAATTAAACGAGGGGATGGCAGCGAGCGGTGGGGTGGATTTGTCAACAACTGGCCGTGGTGTGGGCTACAGGACCCAGGGCATGGCTCCAGAGATCCCATTTATGCCGAAATAAGGGTGGGGATAAACTGGGGATAGGGAAATAACCCCATCTGGCTTGTTTGTGTATCACTAACCCCAAAATTTTCAGCCAAGTCACTTGCTGTTTAGCCAAAGTGGAACCTTTTCCTGGGGAGGTATTATTGGGATGAAATCCTGCTTTATTGGCAAACAGAGTGAAACGCCACAGTCCTTCCTTTCACGGGAATTTGGGGTTTGCTTTCTTTAGAAACCCCTGACCTAAATGGCAATTACAGAATTTTGAGAATTGGCTGGAACAGAAAAAAAAGAAAAGGGAACGTTCTTGCTTGTCCCGGCACATTTTATTTTCCTCCTGAATGCAGGGAAAATGAACGTGCAAAGCACAAGTCTGGGTTTTGACTTCCCCCGTGCTGACATCTGGAACGAGATGCAAATGCACGTAAACAATCGATCTCTGAAACCCACAAAATCAGGGCAAATCCCTCACAAACCAACACAGAACCTCTCCAGCCTCCGAGAGGAGGGGTTTGGCTTCGAGGGGAGACCCATGCACTTTTCTTGCAAACCCTCTCCTCTCTGCCTGTGGAAAAGCCCCGGCCCGGGGAGGTGCCGGGTGTGTAAATGCAGAGAGCAGAGAGATTGCCAATTAAATGCTCTTTAAAATTTAATCTGAGCATTAAACCTGGCAGAGAGCTGCACTTAGGGCTGTGCCCGCTGCTCACCCCACTGTCCGTGGGGCACAGAGGGTGCCAGGGAAGGGGCCCTGTCCCTCGTTTGTGGGGAGCACAGCTGGCTGGGAAAAGGGGTCCGTGAACAGCAGCAATGAGGGGAGTGAGGCATTTTTGGGGGGCTGGTGACCAAACTGGGACTGCCTGAGAGCGTCCTTCCCTGAAGAAGGACACATTGTCCTGAGATCAGCGTCCAAAGTGTCACCATTTGGGATATTGGGAAGGAAATGTTCCCTGTGAGGGTGGGGAGGCCCTGGCACAGGGTGCCCAGAGAAGCTGTGGCTGCCCCTGGATCTCTGGGAATGTCCAAGGCCAGGTTGGATGGGGCTTGGAGCAGCATGGGATAGTGGAAGGTGTTCCTGCTCATGGAAGGGTGTGGAATGGGATGGTTTTTAAGGTCCCTTCCCACCCAAACCACGCTGTGGTGTGGTGATTCCATGGAAGCTGCTCCGTGATAACAGAACACAGCAGCAGGGCAGTTTGGACACTCAAGCTGGCAGGGATTGGCCGTGGATATAAAAATAAAGGCATTTTGGAAGCGACAAATCTTCCTCTCCATGGATGTTTGGGGCAGCAACCACAACCATTCCCAAGATGTGGGAGCAGGCGAGGACACAGCCGCAGCTCAGGCTGGGAATTCGCATTTTTCACCCGGTTTTTTCGCTGCTGCCGCCGTGACTTGCGAGCTGCGCGGTTCGCAGTGTGGTTCTGCTGCCATTAGATGTCCCTGTGTCCCACCCGGAGCTCAGGCAGGGGGTCACTCCCGGCAGGCAGAGGTCACCGAGCCCGAGCCACGCAGGGACCGGGTTTAATTGGGGTTGTGTGGATGGGTTCGGGCGCTTCTGTTCCCGCATCCCCGGCACATCCAGCGGCAGGAAGGATGGATATTCCGAGCAGCACATCCCTGCCAGCTCTCCGGCTCTGACAGCTCTCCAGGGGACACTGGGAACAGCACACGCCTGTCTGTAGCCGCGCAGGGTTTTTTCCACATTTGTGATTGCAGCCTTTTCCCCCCTTTCGGTTGTTATTAATGTTGTTCGTTTCCTCAAAAATTGCATCTGTTTAGATGTTAATTGAGTTAATTGTTGCCATTCAGCAGCTGGAGCAGCAATTTAGCACCTGCTAATAAAGATGCTGGGTTTGGAGCTGGGTGGAAATGACCATGTTGGAGGCTGGCTGCTGTGCCAGGGTGCCAGGAGTGAGGGATGGGGGCGAGGGATGCGATGGGGGGTGGCTGCTTTGAGCACCACGGCAACTTTCGGGGTCAGGGATCGGTGGAGAAGCTGAGGAACCACGAGAAAACCCCACTGAAGCTGCTGGGGGGGAAAGAACCAGCAGAGAAAATGTGTGGTAAGCACAGAGTCAGCAATAAACACTGTCCCTCTCTTAAGGAAGGGATGCAGCTTCCCTGTGATGGGTGGAATCAAACGAGGGCAGAAATGGAATGAAGACGGACTCACAGCACGTGTGAGGAGACCTTTAACCAAGTGCTTTCATGCCTAATTGTGTGAAGACCTTCCCACAGGGAAAAGCCCGGGGAACAGAGAGGATGGTGCTGGAGCAGAGCAGCTCAGGGATGAGCGATGGTGGCCACAGCGAGCAGCAGGGCCTGGCTGCAATTCCCCGATGCTTTTCCCTTCTTTTCACTCTAAAATCGTGCCATGCCATGAGGCACATGGGCTCTGACCGCTGTGACGCCACCAGTGAGGCACTGCAGGCTTGGGGTGATCACCCCCGCCAGGAGGGTGAGCACATCCCACCTCCTTCCTGCCTGGAAGGGGTTAATTAGGCTTAATTAACCCAGGCTGTACTCGAGTGGCAATTAAAAGCTGTTGAATAAAGGTTGAAGAGGAAGGGCAGGGCTGCAGCAAGGCCTTGGGGAGCATTTTGTGGTGCTGGGTGTCAGAGCAGGGGGCTGTTAATGCTGCTGGAGCTGCGTGAGCCAGAGGTAAGGAGCCCTCTCGGGGTTTTTGGGGATTGTAGGAGGGGGATATTTCCCTGGGAAAGATGGGAGCAGCTGGGGAGGGAGGTGGAGATGGGCTGCTGGGCCTCACAGGGAGGGTGAGGTTTGGGGAGCACAGTGGGGAGTGTTTGCTGCTCGGTGTCACAGAGTGCTCGCCTGGATCTTATACTGGGGATATCCCAGTGCTTTCTCTTTTGTTTTTGTGCATCCCAATTAGCTCATTTCTCTGGGATCTGGACTCTGGATCCCCGTGCTGCTGCCTGCTGACAGGTGTGAATGAAACGTGGGTTTCTGGAGACTTCCAGGAGCCCAAGGAGAAGGAAAGAGCAAGCTCAGCCCTGGGCCACCACGGTACAACCTCAGCAGGCTTGGGGGGCTTTTTGGTGTCAAAGAGGTGACCCCATAGCCCAATGCCAAGAGGGATTTGGGGTTTGCTTCCAGGAGCTGGCTGACCTGCCGTGTCTGTATTTCCCCACTGAGGGGAAGGCGCTGGGCTCCATCTCTGGGCTGGATTGTTCCTCCAGCACCGTGGTTCTGGCTCTGGGTGTTGGGTGCTGAGGATAAAATGGTGGATTTGAATACTTCTGCAGCCCCTGGCATTCCGAAACGCGGCGTGAAATCCCCGCTTATGTTTAAATAATCTGTATGTTTGAGGAAAGGATTATGAGTCAGCGGAGGAGGCAGCGCTTCCTGCAGGGAAATGCAGGAGGGAGTCCTTGGGAAAAGCAGCTTGCTGGAGAGCAGGAAGGGCAATCCAGGGATGCTTCCAGTGAGCTCCAAAAGCGGGAGAGAGCCGGGAGACAGCTGCTCACAGAGGCAGGGGAAGCAATAATGGAGAGAAATGACATTTAATTACTTCTCCCACCAGTCTGGGAAGGAGGGCTCTGGTGCCTGGTGCAAAGGGACTGTGGCTGGGTGTTCTTGCCCAGGTGCCCTCCCTCTGGTGGGTGCTGGGGCTGTGGCAGCCGGGCACCTCCCTGGTGTCACCTGCCCTGTCTCTCGCTTCCTAGATGGGAATTTGGGGAGCACCAGGTTAAATGAAGCACCATCGGGGCTGTGACAAGGGACTGCAGCCACATGGAAGGGAGAAAGAGAGCAGCGCGCACTCGCGGTGTTTACCGTGTAATTACCGCGCGGTGATCACTCTGTAATTAAGCGGTCAGCAGGTACCGTCCGAACACAGAGGGCTTAAGTGACATCCCTGTCCTGAGGCTTGAAATATTCCAGTGTGGTAAAGCATCGATGGAAGTGTGATGGATGTGACAACTCCCCGGCTCCCCTGAGCCAGAGGAGGAAACATCCCATTTGTTGGTGCCACCCTGGAGAACAAGGGGCCGGTGTTCAGGGCAGAAATGGAGATTATAACCCCAGGGTGGGCTGGGTTGATGTGGAATCTTTGAATATCCTGAGCTGGAAGGGACCCAAGGGCCGTCAGCAGAGCCATGCTGGCTCTGACAGGACACACGTCCCTTGTCCTTGAGGTCCATCGGTGTGCGAGCCTGCGGCTGCTCTTCCCCGGGCATCCCGCACACCTCAGCCCCCGTTCCCACTCCCGTCCCTGCCGGCGGCTCCCGCCCATCCCGCTCCCCGGAGCAGCCTTTGGAAAGCTCCTTCTCGCCGCGCTGCGCCTTGTCCTCGCCTGACTCCTGTTACAGCTAATTAGCACCTTGACATTTGCGCAGCGAGCGCGGCAGCCTTGATGTTTGCGAGGGAACAGAAGGCACATCTGCCTGCGTGCGCCGCTCCGAGGGGAGGAACGCGGCTCCGCGCTGTTTAGAGCAGGCACTTGGGGGAGGAATTAATTTACAAAATTTTTTGAATGAAAACAATTCCAATAACTCGAGTGCCCTCTCCCTCCCACGTCAGCTGTTTACAAACTGTCGAGTGGAATCTGTCCCACATGTCCCCTGAACCTACCCGTAACGCGGGGAAACGGAATTGAAATGCATCATGAAAAACTGATTTGGAAAAGGGAGGGGGGGCGGGGGGAAGAAAAAAGAGAAATAATCCTGCCCACGGAGTTCAAACAACTTGTCTTGCTTCAGCTTATCCCGATTTTCATGTGCTCAGACAAATGTCACCAGCGGCAGACTTAATTGACTTCATTTTGATCTTTATCCTCATTACAGAGCAGCGCCGTTGTTCCTCGCTGTCTCGGTGCCCGCCCCGGGAAGGTGCTCTGTGTGAGGAGTGATTAACCCGGGTTCTTAAAGACCTGTGGAGTCTGGGGGCATCCAGACCTCGTGGTGGGGATGGGGCTGGGGAATCTCCTCCTTCCTGGGGCAGCACGCTTGGGATCATGGAATGGTTTGGGGTGGGAGGGATCTCAAAGTCCATCCCATCCCACCCCTGCCACGCCAGGGACACCTTCCACTGTCCCAGGCTGCTCCAAGCCCCATCCAGCCTGGCCTTGGGCACTGCCAGGGATCCAGGGACAGCCACAGCTGCTCTGGGCACCCTGTGCCAAGGCCTCCTCACCCTCCCAGGGGAGAATTTTTTCCCCATCTCTAATCTCAATTTCCCCTCTCTCAGATGCATCCCGTTACTCCTTGTCCTATCACACAGCTCCCGATGGAGGATCTTGCCCTGCCTTTTCTCCCTAGGGAGGTGATGCTTTGTGGTACAACCACGGGTCTTAAAAATGTGTTTGGGGAGAAATAAAACGGGTGGAGAAGCACAGCAGAGGCTGGCAGGTGAGTCCTGCTTGCATCCCAAGCCCGGGCTGCTGTGGAACACCAGTTTTCTTAGGCTTGCCTGGAATTTCTGATTGCTCGTTCCTGCTTTTAAATGGAGGGAAGCTAATTGGAGGGAAAGGGCTGCAATTAACATGGTTTCTTGGAGGTTTTTTTTTGTTCCTTGAGGACATCTCTGGCTCATTAGGGTTGTGTAAGTGTCTCTTGCACGACGTCCCTTGAAGCTTTCCAGACTCGGAGCTAACTCTGCCCTCTGGTATTTGGAGATCTGCTGCAGCCAAGCCACATGGTGAAGCGTGGGGGGAAAACTGGTTTCCCCAGCCCTGCACGCAAGGAGGACAAAGGAAAGGCAAGCCACTATCCCTGCCCAAAAATACATGGGCCAAGTTGATGGGGAACCGCTTTTGTAGGGAGCTGAGGGCACTGACTTGGTTCCCTGCCTGCAGGTGAGGAGCACAAACCCCTCTGAGCGTGGCAGGGGGGCCTGTAACACTCAATTTTAGGATGCTGGACAGCCTTGAAGGGTCTCTGATGGGTTTTGAAGGCGTTTGAGTGGATGGGAGGAGCCCGTGGGTGGAGCCCATGAGGTTCTTGCTGTAGCGCCGGGTCAGGGCCACCCCACGCGCAGAACTCTGGAAGCAGATCCAGGGTGTCACTGAGGCACAGCCCAGCGGTGCAGCTCAGCCCCCTGTGTCCCTGGGGGTTGCATTAGGGCAGCTCTAAAGGCCTTTCCAGCCCAGGCTGTTCCAGGATCACGGGGAAAACGCCCAGCTCTGAGTGAGTGCCCTGCATCCCATCCATCCGAGCGCTCCATGGCACACCTGCCAGCAGGGCTGTGCCTGGGGAGAAGGGTTTATTCACTGGCGGAACGTGACTCGGAACGCTCAGGAGGAGCAGAGCCGAGGGCAGGAACGTGCGGCACAACGAGGAGCTGAGTTTGGGAGGCTCTGGGATGGCTCCTCTCTGTTCCCCGTGCTGCCGGCTGCTCCTAGGCAGCAGTGCCCATAGCAACTGGTGTGATCCAGGCTGGAGCCATCCCGCGGGCATCCCTGCCGTGCCAGGGGCCTGGATCCAGCTGCTGCCCGCCGCTGCTTTCCCCCGAAAGCTGTGTGAGCAGCTCGTGCCAGGCATCCCGCCGGGGGGAGGTGAGGGAACTTTCATCCATCGGGGATGCTGAATGAGAGCCACACCTCTCCCGCCCGCGAATGCAGCAGATTTACAAACCTTCCCCCTTTTTTATTAGCGACTTCTCCCCATGTAACCACGTTCCTGTGGGCTGGGGTTGAATGGAGAGAAGCTCCTGTTTTAATTTTTGCTGTCAGGAGTAACGGGTAAGTGTAGGAGGAGGAATATTAATCATCCCCAGCAGGCATTCTTCAAACTTAGAAACAGCATAAGGAAGGAGCCCAAATGGTTTAAACATTGCGGGGACCATTTGTATGGGAGTCTCATGCTCGGAAACGTGCAGGGTACTCTTTTCATTTCTTGCTTTCACCCTGCTTTGGTTTAAAGGGGAAGTTGTTGCTCTCCCACCTGCTCCCTGCAGCAGGGACCAGGGCCCGAGGTGCCTGCAGGGACCAGGGCGGAGTGCAGGGGTCATCACTGCTGCTGTGAAATTCTCTGTGGCATCAATTAGCTGCTGCTGTTCCAAGCTGATTTGCTATCTGGATGCAACAGAAAAGGAGAGGGAACACTGTGGGTTTTGCTGTTCCAAATCTTTGCACTGGTGTTGTAGCAGGCGTAGCGCTGCCATAGGAAAATGGAGCTTTTTGCTTGTTTGGGGCGATTTGAGGCACCACTGGAGGTTCAGAGGGGACCTGAGTTGTGCACCATGTGTTTTTATGGGTCCACCATGTGAAGACAGGGTGGCTTTAATCCCCCTCTGGGGCTCTGGGAGGCCCCCAAAGCTCATCCCCTGCCCCACAGGTGTGCAGGCTTGCTCACATCCTACCCGTGACTGAGGAATTGCTCCTCACCGGGAGAACTGCAACATCCCGGTGTGACTCTTTCCCTTCCCTTTTTGCTTTCCTCTACCCTATTTTGGGGTTTTTGGGGTGGTTTTGTTTCTTTTTTTAATACAAGAAGCCCCTGGGGAAGGGCGCAGGGTGAGGTTTTGCATTCCTGGAGGCTGGCTGTGTGTTCTAACAGAGCTGGAGCCTTCACACCTCCAGCTGAAGGGTGAGAGCTGCCTGACTCGGGGCTGGCAGCCACTAAGAACAAATCCTGCTGAGCCAGGGTGCAGGGGCTCTTCCCTGGGGCAGGACAGGAGCTCTGGGCCTTACCCCAGCCCCTGTGCTGTCTGTCCATCCCTACAGACGCCTCTGTGGGGCCGGCAGGAGGCTGCAGGGACGCCGCTGTGCGAAACTGCTCCTCTCCCGCGCTGCGCCGCGGCTGAAATTGGTTAAGAGCCTCTGACTGGGAACCAGATCTGCTCTCCATCTCCTCGAGCACGCAGGAGAGATTGCTTGGCAGCCTCCAGCGTGCCTCAAACGTGGGTAAAGAAACGAGGGATGAGTTGTTTGTCTCGGGGTGAGACCCTGCGATGAGTTTTCCTGAACAAAGCGCGGCGGTGCCGGTGCTGAGCCGCTTTGTCTCGCTGGGCAGCGCTCAGGAAGCTGGTTCCTGCTTTTTACCAGGGGCTCACCCAAAGGGATGCGGGACAGAGGTGGTTTGGGGACCAAGCTGTGTTCTCCCAGCCCAACCAGCTTCCCTGCAGCCCTCCCTGGTGAGGCATCCTTCCCTGCAGCATTCCTCACCCACAGAGGCCTGGAGCCTGCTTCCACATGTGCAAAATGAGTTTATTCTTCTGCAGTGCTCTTCCAGCCACACGGGGTTTGTTTGGGTAGGGAACACATCCATTGAGGATGTTGGAGAGCAGGGCAAAGGGAAGAAAAAGCCCTTGTGCCACTGTGGTTGGGCATGGCCTGGCAGCGAGAGCCGAAAGAATTGTGGCACCTGGGCGTTGGTAAAACTCCCCGATCCTGTTGTCTTGCCCCAAACCTCTCTCCAGGGGGTTTTGGGCCCCCCGCCCCACGTTTGTTTCCCCCCCGAGAGCATCATTCAGCGCAGCAGCATGAAGAGCAGCAAGCTGTAATTTGCCAATGGGGCCGTGTCCCTCAATGAAAGCTTCCTACGTGTCTCTTGGAAGATTATCCTATCAAATCCCCTCCTGCTCTGAAAGGTACGCATTTGAAGCATGACTAACGCCGAGAGATGCTATTATTCTATTTTATTCTGCAGCTTGTGAGTAATGTCTCATTATGGATGGGGATGCATTCAGAAAAACATCATCTGCCTGCCGGAGCGTGGGCTCGCGGCACGGGCGCCCTGTGCCACAGCAGCCAGCGCCCGGCGGCACGTGGAGGGCTCCGGGAGGGCTGGCACTGCCCCGGGAGCCCCGAGCCAGCACCCCGGGCTCTGCTCTGGAGCCCACAGCACCCCAGTTCCAGCAGGGATATCTGGGTGGAGGTGTTTGGTGACCTCCGTGAGGTCTGTGCTTCCCTGCTGCTCTCAAAGCATTGCTTTTCCTGTGGCTGGGTATCTGGGAAGGGTCATCTCAGTGGGATGAAGGGGCTCCTGCCAGCTTTCCTGGCTCCCCAGCCGGGGTGTGGGTCTGTGCTGCTCCTCTTGAGGCCACTCAGGTGTGGAAACTCCTTGTCTAGGGATGGGCACTGTTATCCTGCTCTAAAGGGATCCCGTGTGTAGGGGAGCTGGGATCCTCTCCCTCATCCCATGTCTGCTGTCCCCCACTCCCTGTATTCCTTCTGTGGTGCAAACCACTTGCATTTTTGGGGTGTTCATCACCAGGTGAGTGGCTGGTTCCACTGCTGAGTGTTTTTGTGTGGGAAGGTGTTGGGTTTTGGAAGCCCAGGGGGATGCCCCGGCGGAAGTGCAGCCCTCGCACCCACGGGCTGCTGTGGGACCTGCTGGGGCTGCTTGGAACCACCCAGCAGCCAAAATGCCTCCTCTCACCCTGGCCTGGGCTGTGTCTGCCTGATTCCCATGCCTGGGCTGGTGTGCCAGCTCTCCAGGGGACACAATCAGAGGGCAAGCGTGCTCCAGGCTGCCCAGGGCAGTGGTGGGGTCACCATCCGTGGAAGAGCTCAAAAATGAGCGGATGTGGCACTCTGCAGCAGGCGTGGTGGTAAATCAGACTTGGTGACCTTGGAGGTCGTTTCCAACCTTAAAGATGTGGAGAGTCTGCCTTTGGAAGTGCCTGTGGGGGTGGTGGCAGGAGCCACTGCTGGGGGCTGCCAGGGCTGGGGGCTGCCACACTGCCCAGCTCTCGGTTCAGCCTCTTCCCAGGTGTCCAACCTTCCTCCTAAAAGGAGATCCCAAAAGCCCCGGTGCCCCTGGTCAGTGCTGGCCAAGTGGCGTGTTTAGTTTAGGTGCCATCCTGCCCAGTTTTGTGGGGTTTGGTGGAGTTTGGTGGCACTGACCTTCCCCCAGGACGGGTGCAGCCCGATCCCCTTGTCCTGTGCTGCTGCTCAGCATCCCTGCTCCAGCACCTCACCATCAGCCATCCATCCTCAACAGCTCTCTTTTCTAGGAAAAAATCCTTCCCTGTGAGGGTGGGGAGGCCCTGGCACAGGGTGCCCAGAGAAGCTGTGTGCCCCTGGATCCCTGGCAGTGTCCAAGGCCAGGTTGGACGGGGCTTGGAGCAGCCTGGACAGTGGAAGGTGTCCCTGCTCATGGCAGGGGTGGGACTGGATGAGCTTTCAGCTCCCTCCCAACCCAAACCATTCTGAGATTTATCTGCCTCACGCAAAAGAAAATGAGATTCAATTATTTATTGATGTATTTTTTCCCGACGCTGTTTTTTCTTCACCTCCTGCTGCGGAGATTTCAGGGTAGGGTTTTTTTTTTGGGTTATTTTTTTTCCCTTCCATTTCAGCTGATACTGTGGGATCATTCATTTCCCCTGCTGTTTTCCCCGTGCCCCTGAGGTGCCATTAAGCCGGAGGGCTGGGATTTGACTGAGGCACGCTCGCACCTCCCACACCCGTGCAGCCGCTGACGCACGCCGCATCAATGGAGAGGGGATGAATAAACCCAGCGCTGCTCCCAGAAACGGGGGGGTGGAGGAGAGAGGGAAAACTGCTCCGGGCACGCAGTTTCGGAGCTGTTTTCCCTCTCCATAACCAAGGGATGCCACAGCATCCCCATCCTTTTACAGGGAGGGGGGCTGCTGCGAGTGTGGCTTTGGTGTCCCTCACCCCAGCAGGCTCTTTTTGGAGCAGCGGGCTCTGAGACATTCTGGGCTGGTCCGGGTGGCTTGTGGCTCTCCTCTGCTCCTTGCAGGTGCTGGGAGGATGGGAAAGGGGCTTCCAGCTGCTGCACGGCTCCCAGGATGCCAGTTTGGGATGCTGAGTTCAGTAACTCATCTCCAGGTGCTGTAATGGTCCTCAGCAGCACATCCCAGACTGGAGAGCTCCTCCTTCCCTCCATGGGATGCCAGTTTGGGATGCTGAGTTCAACAACTCATCTCTAGGTGCTGTAATGGTCCTCAGCAGCACATCCCAGACTGCAGGGCTCCTCCTTCCCTCCATGGGATGCCAATTTGGGATGCTGAGTTCAGTAACTCATCTCCAGGTGCTGTAATGGTCCCCAGACTGGAGAGCTCCTCCTTCCCTCCATGGGATGCCAGTCCCAGGGCCCTGGAGGAATGGAAGTGGATCCTGCCTGTGAAATAGGGATGTGCTGGGGCTGGACAGGGTGGAGGTGATGGTGCCGCTGCCCTGAGGGATGGGAGGTGGGGAATGCTGATCTCCAGGGTTTGTGCATCTCCTTTCTGCCTGAGAGCAGCCCCCAGAAACAGAACAGGGGACAGGACCCACCTGGGACCCTCTGTGCTGAGTGAATGGCTGAGCTGGAATCGGATGCGGGGCTCCAGAGGCTTCCACAGCACTGAGAGCACCAGGCCCTCCTCCTGCTCCTCAGAGTGTTCTCCAGCCCCAGGAATTCCTCTTTTCTGAGGGGAAAGTAGCTGAAACACTGAATAATTAACCACTGCCACTTGGGTTTTTTCCTTTTTTTCCTTTTTTTTTTTTTTTTAAAATTCTTTCTACCCTGCTCTTGCCTTCCTGCATGTGCATGATTTCCCTGTGTGACCTCGAGCTCTTCCCTGTGGTGCTGGTCCTGTAAAATTATGGGCCTGGAGTGGGATGAGAGGGCAGGAGATCTCTTGCTTCTGGTTCAGATCATGCCATCCACAGTTCAATAGGGCAGCATTCCTCTTTGAAAGACATCAGTCTTTGTTGTTTTATTTTGCTTTTTGGGTTTTTTGTTTGTTTTGGGTTTTGTTTTTTGTTTGTTTGGGTTTTTTGTTTGTTTGTTGGGTTTTTTTTGTTGCTGCCCCTGTTAAGTGTTGCATTTTCAGTCCACCTTGGAAAGCTCTGCCTGGAATGTGCTCCCTGGTAGCTTGTCACCTTCCAGAGGCTGCTGTGGTGCCTTGGGAGCTGTCCCACTGAGGAGGGAGCTGTATCACAGCTGCGTGCCCCTCGCTCATGGGCCAGTGTTTTTATGCCCCGTACTGACCCTCAGACTGATTTTAATAACTGATATTAACACTCTTGTGCTGATACGGAAATGTTTTGTGGGCTCAGTTTGGCTTCAAGGAGCCCGAGGAGGTTTCCCTGGATGCCCACCTGCTTTCTCCCTGCTTTCCTTCTCCTGGCAGCCTGTTGGGCAGAGAGCAGGGAGCAGTCCCAGTCTCTGGTTCCTCTGTGCTTCTCCTCGAGCCCACCCTGGCTCAACCCTGGCACTTGCCTGCCTCTCCTTCCACAAAGAAGGTCACAAAAGGAAAAGCCAGACCCCAAACTGACCCAAACCCCCTGAAATTAAACTCTTTCTGGCTGCACTGTGGAAAGGCAGCGCTTTCCTCTCCCTGCAGCTCTCACAATGTCCCTCTGTGCTGTCTGCAGCACTGAACCCTCTCTCCTGATGGTTCAGTGGGTCCCTGCAGGTTTTAGCTAGTTTCATGTGTATTTTAAGGCCCTCTCTGCCTTAAAAGGATATATTTAAATGGCCATTTTGTTGGTCGGACGCACAGAAAGCCAAGCTCCCTGTGCTGCTGGCTGTGCCAGTGCTGCTCCTGAGGCAGGGGGCAGGCAGCGGTGGGGTTGGCACTGCTGAGAGCTGGAATTGCCCCTGGCAGGGGCAGCCCAGCTGTGTGTTCCATCTCTGCTGATGGCAAGGGGCTGGGTGGGAGGGCAGGCATCAGTGTTTGTGTCAGGGGAGACAACAGAGGGAGGAAAATTAACTGGGGGTGTTTTGGAGGTGCTACAAAGAGCAGGAGAAACCCCTGCCATTGACATCCTCTAACACAGTTTAGCTTCTGCTTCCCTTGGTCTTTCCAGGGACTCCTGCCTTCTCTCCTGAGAACCAGAGCAACATCTCTGGCTGCCTGTGAAGCAGCTGCTGCCCTCAGTGTGGGAGAGTGGGTTTATTTAAGGATGCTGCTGGAACTGGGGAAGACAGCCCGGCTGGTGAGATGGAGAGAATTGATCTCGGGCTCACAGCAAAGGGCACTTGGCTGTGACAATCTGCTGGGGATGTGGCAGGGGAGTTCTGATTGCAGCTGCAATAACCAGCTGAGAAGTGACAGTAAGAGACTGTGACAACATCCCTGGCAGTGCCCAAGGCCAGGTTGGACGGGGCTTGGAGCAGCCTGGGACAGTGGAAGGTGTCCCTGCCCATGGCAGGGGGTGGGATGAGGCGGTTTTTAAGGTCCCTTCCAACCCCAAACCAGTTTGGGTTTAAAGACAGCAGCATTATGTGATCTGGGTGTTCATAAAGGCCCCATTTCTGCCATCTATTTACAAAAAACACCATTACCTGCTGCAAGGTGCTGTGGCTAGCAGTGATCTGATGAACTGAACTTGTTTTAAGCCATTACAGATGGTTTAAGCCCACGTGGTGTCCTGGATACACCCTGGAATGTCAGCACCACCGACGGCAGCTCCCAGCTCCGGGATGTCTTCATGGCAGCCTGCTGGATGTGTTATTTTTCCGAGTGGTTTCAGGTAATAACAGGGTAGGAAGTGTTCTGCTGTCAGTGAAACATCAACACAGGCAGCTCTCAGCAGGTAGCTGGTAATAAAAGAATCAATTGCTGGGAGTTTTAACAATCTACAGATTCAGCGCTGAGCTGCTAAAACCAACATGCTAATGCTAAATCTGATTTTTTCCTCCCATATTTTTAGATATCAGTGTATCTCGCTGTAGTTTTAATTAATTTTTTTTTGGGGGGGAGGGAGTTCTCAGTAGAAAATAGAATATTAGCAAATCCATCTCTTTATCCTTTAACAGAGAGGTCCAGGTACGTTGGGATACACACAGGTTGTGTACATTTTCTGCTGTTGGGGTGATCTAGAAATGATTTTTTTTGAGGTCACAAATATTTGTGGCCAGAAGTTTTGGTAAAAAACAGTCAGGGGCTGGTGGCTGTGGGTTAAACAGCTCAGCTGAGCGGGGAGGGCAGTGCTCCCAGGTGAACCCCCTGATTTATCCCTCTGTTCTCCCCGACCTCCAGAGGGGTGCTGGCTGCCTGAGGAAGGAGCTGAGCAGCCCCCAGCCCTCTCCTGTAATTAACTCACCAGGCAAAGGCTGTTTCTCAGCCGGCTGGGACCGCTGAGAGAGCCTGGATTCCTACAGAAAGCAGGGAACTGTCAGGGAATAACTGATCACAGGAGACTCCCTCTTAAAAAAAAAAGCTGGAAATGAATTAACTGGGAGGGAAGTGCTGCTCTGCAGCTTTCGGCTTCTAAAGAGGTTTCTCTGCCTCGGAGCTCCTGTAACAACTGTGATTGCTGCAGCTCTCAGGGGTGGATTATTTTCCAGCCTGGCCTTGGGCACTGCCAGGGATCCAGGGGTGAGCACCCTGTGCCAGGGCCTCCCCACCCTCCCAGGGAACAATTCCTCCCCAATATCCCATCCAAATCTACCCTCTTGTAGCTTAAAGCCATTCTCTGTGTCCTGTCCCTCCATCCCTTGTCCCCAGTCCCTCTCCAGCTCTCCTGGAGCCCCTTTAGGCCCTGGAAGGGGCTCTGAGCTCTCCCTGGAGCCTTCTCCTCTCCAGGTGAGCACCCCCAGCTCTCCCAGCCTGTCAGTTCCAAGTCTTGCAGCTCCTTGGGTTTGTCTCAGTCCCATACAAGGGGTTGATTTGATCCCTTGTCCCCAAATTCTCAAGCCCTTCTCCCTTGCAGCGTGATTTCCTGAATTCCCACAAGCACTCAGCTGCAGCCCCTCTGTGAGGGAATTCGGATTTGAATTAAATGTGGTTTGCTGTCTTGCTGAGGACAGAAAGGAGCAGTTCTCTCAAGGGTGGACAGCCTTATTTTTAATTTCTCGGATCCTGTGGTTTGTAGAGCAGCACCTCATCCTGTGGGCAGGGATCACAGGCTCCTTGATAATATCAATCATCCCATCAGAGGAAAAGGGGCTGGTTTTGGTGTTAGTGTAATGCTATCACCTTTCCATCACCGAGAAATACAGCCCTGTGAGTCCCAGCTGAGCCTCCTGGTCAGCAATAACCCAGCTGAGTGCAAACAAATCTCCATAGAGCTCCCCTACACGAGTCAGCTCCTTAAACAGAACCCAAGGCGCAGCAGCAGAACACCAAAAGGCATTGCAGGCATTAGAGCAGCTTCTCACAGGGCTGAAATGATCTTCTGGGGCCATTTGGCTCTCTTCACTTCTCGAGGGAAGTGTTCCCCTGGCTGAGGTAATTCCAGCGCTCTGGTCATTGCAGATGGATGAAGAAATTGCTTTGTGTGGTGAAACATGGAAAGAAAATAATCCAGCCACTCTGGGAACTTCATGCTCTAAGGGGAGAGAGTCTGATCTCGCTCCAGGAAGCTGTGATGCTCCAAAGAGACACAGGTTTTTAAACAGTGGGTGTTCTCTGGACCAGGCTGTTAGCAAAGTCTCTCTTTTGGGCTGAGACTGGTCTGGGCAGGGCTGTGCTGTGTGGCAGGGTTGGTCCAGTCCCTCCTGGTGCTGGCACGAGGGTGTTCCACTCCTGGAGCAGGGACAGAGCCTCCCTGAGCTCAGCCCCAGGGATCCCTGAGCCCGCTTCTCCCAAACCCAGGAGCCCTCTTCTGCTAAAAATCCCTCCAGAGCTGTGATGGCCCTGCCAGAGCACCCATCCAGCCTGAGGTGAGAGGAGCTGTTTCAGCCTTCAGGGAACTTCAGCGCAGGTTTTTCCAAGCTTCCAGTGAGATCTTCCCCCAGGAGCTGCTTTCCAGATGTGCTCTCTGCACTCTCCCAGCCGTGGGCAGAGTGCTCTGCTGATTCTCTGCTCTATGGATCTCTGAGCTCTCCCTCTCTCCCTCAGGTTCCTCTGCAGCCAGGGACTCTGCTTTTGGTCCCCTCTCCCTCGAGCCATGGGCAAGGAGCCAACCTCTGATCCCACGGCACCTCCGAGCCCCCAGTGAAAAAGACTGGAAAGGTTTTGGGAAATCCAGGGAGATCAGAACTGATCCAGGTGTCAGCTCCTTCACAGAACCACCATGGCTTGGTGAGGCAAAACCTCCCTTTACAGGGATGCTGCTGATTCTCCAGGGCTGTGTCCCTGCCCACCCATGTGCCCTCCCTTTTTAAATGTAAAATTTGGGAAGAGGAACCAAGCTTAGGGTGATCGCTTACAAGTTCAATTATTTCATCTTTAATTTCCTTTACGAGGCACAGATGACTTTGTTAATGAGAAGTAATTGATGCCAGCGACTTTATTGTTTGTTTTATCTGTCTAAACTCTTTTCCAGACACTTTAACACACAAGGTTCTCTCCCTGATTGCCCTCCAGCAAGGAAGCTGTGGGAAAAAAAAAATCCTCTTGCTCCTAACTCTCTTTTTCCCTACCCCAGCAGCATGCCTTGGAAGTGACAGCCATGCCTAAATGCTCTCGCCATCGGGGCGTTTTTGGGAGCTCTGTTTGGAAAGGCCTGGCTGCATTAGGGACGCATGCTGGACATTCTCTCCCAGGCTGCTCTCAATGTGGCCCTTTCTGCCCCGATTAGGGCCGCATCCAGCCTTAATCTGTGAAAGGCAGGAGCAGCTGGCCCGAGGCTGGGCTCCTGGCACTGCCTGGGAAGGGATCCTTGATGGAAGGGGATGTTTAATGGAATATTTGCACGGGAAAAGGGCCTTGTTTTGGTTTTTAATCTGCATCATTTCAGTACTGTGCATTAAAAGCGCTGTGGTACTGTTAGAAGGAGACACCTCCACGCACCTCCTGATTCCCAAGGGATGGAGGGACAGGACACAGGGAATGGCTTCCACTGCCAGAGGGCAGGGCTGGATGGGATATTGGGCAGGAATTGTTCCCTGGGAGGGTGGGGAGGGGTTGGGATGGAATTCCCAGAGCAGCTGTGGCTGCCCCTGGATCCCTGGCAGTGCCCAAGGCCAGGTTGGATGGGGCTTGGAGCAGCCTGGGACAGTGGAAGGTGTCCCTGCCATGGCAGGGGTGGGATGGGATGGTTTTAGAGTCCCTTCCAGCCCCAACCATGCCATAATTCTGTGAATCCCTTGCGCTCTGTCCATTCCTTTGCTCGCTGCTTGGGAGTGAACTGAGGGTTGCTTTGGACTCTCTCTTCCCTGAGTGGGAATACTGAGGGAGGGGCTAAGGTGAGCTCAGCCTGGTTTTGTGTTCCTGCACCTGGGGCTCTCTGTTATTGCCATGCCCCACAGTCCTTTGCAGTTTTTTCCTAATTCTCACTGATTTCTGCTACTCTAAGTCATTACTTTTTTCCTTTATCCTCTGAAAATTGCTCCAATACCCCTTTTCCAGATCCTTTAGGCTCTGAGAACAGCACATGCCACAGCCCAAATTGCTCGGGGATTCCACTGGGATTCCCTCTGCCATGAAAAATAACCATTTATTCCTACCTGTCCCTCCCCGTTTCCTACCAGTTTGGAATTCACTTGAGAACCTTTCTTCTAATCCCAGGGGAGATTAATTTCCAAGGTGCCCCCAGTGAGGGAGCTTTTGAGAAAGCAGAGTACGTGGTACCAAGTAAATTGCCCCCATTCTGCACGCACTGGTGGCCACAAAGGATTCCCCAGGAGCCACGGTTCCAGCTACCAAAAGAATGGTTTCCCTCCATCCCGGTTTTCTAATTATCTGTAATGTTGTTGCACAGCCTCTGCTGCTTTGCTTGGTGGTGAACTCAGTGATAAGTGGCTCAATTAATTCCTCTTTGGATTTTTTTTTTGTTTGGTCTTTTTTTTTTTTTTTTTTTTAAATTTGTTTTGTTGTTTGCGTATTTTAATTTGTGGCTTTTAAATTTTATTTTTTAAACTGTCCACTTCCCTCTTTCTGCAGCTGATAGCCCCAGAGTTGATGTCTCTCTATTCCTAGGTCATCCCTCATTTGCCCTGGTGAGGGAAAAGGTGACAGCTGGATGTGAAATTGTGCTTTCTGCAATACTGAGGGAGAATATTTGACCTGTGAACGCTTAAGGTTCATGGGAATCACACAGAACAAGTACTGGAGACACTTCAAGGTCTTTCAGATGTTTTGGTGTGAGGTGCAGAGGGTGAGCACCACGTGCCCCTGTCCCTCTCTGTGTGATGCTGCCAAACAACCCTTGATTTTTTGGGCTACCTCTGCAGAAAAGCTGATGCCACAGGAACCAAAGCTGGCTCTGCAGGCCCCGGGAGCTGCACAAAGCTGCTGTCCCAGGATCCTTCCTGCTCCTCTCCCAGCAGGAATGGATTTTCAGAGTACCCTCCGGCCTGCCTCTGCAAACTCACAGAAAATGGCCCCGTTTAGAGGTGATTTTTTCCCAAGGCAGTGCAGGAATGCTGTTAAGGTTGCTGAGCTATCTCAGCTTGAGGAGCTGAGCTCTCCCTCAGCCTGCAGCGGGCAGCCCGCCAGGCATTTCTTTTACAAATATTTTCAGCATTTCTTTGAAGCCACACATTTTGGGGGGGGGTCCACCCCCCTCTCCTCATTCCCATTGTCCCCCCCGCTTCATGTTTTCTCCGTGGAGGACAACTTATGGTTTCAGGAGAGATCCAACCGAGGGCTGGAGCCCAGTGTGGAATTCCTGCAGCCCTGAACCACTCTCTCAGTGTTCCCAGGGCTGGATTCAATTGACAAGAGGCTCTGCAGCCAACCCCCTTGGACTGCACATGTGTTTATTTAAATGTCAGTGGCCCACACAAGCTGAATACCTATTAGCTGCAGCATGCCTCAAATCCAAAGCAGAGCTCCAGTTCGTATTTATTGTTCAAAGTACAGATCCCTTTATTGTTGTCATTTCAGTCCCCTCGTATTTATGGAATTATTCAGGCAGCTCTGAGAAGTTAACTAGCACTTTGCAGTGTTCCTTTACTGCCAGGGTATAATATCTGTCTGTAACAAATATATAGGTAAGGGATTTCGGAAACAAAACAAAACAGCAACAACATATTGCATGTGAAAACTTTGCTAAGCAAATAAAACACTCCCTGCCAGAGATGCAGAAAAAACACCAGCAAACTGGTACCATCTGAAGCCAGTTAATGAGCAGGGGATGGGTAATTCCACTCCATTCTTTTAACTCTGTTGTTTTCTGTCAGTCTCCAGGGTTTCTGTACCCTGCTCTCTGCAAAACACCCAGGCAGGCTGGAAATAAATTTCTAAGGGTTGTAACAAGGGGTTTTTTAAGGGAGCTGAGGATTCTACAACTCCCTGACAGGAGGGTGCAGCCAGGTGGGGGTCGGGCTCTTCTCCCAGGGAACAAGGGATAGGAGAAGAGGGAACGGCCTCAAGCTGTGCCAGGGGAGGTTTAGACTGGATAAAAAAGAATATTTCTTCATGGCAAGGGTTGCAAAGAGCTGGCACAGACTGCCCAGGGCAGCGGTGGAGTCACCACTCCTGGAAGTGTTCAGCATTGCGTGGATGTGGTTTGGTGGAGAGCGTGGTGGTGGTGCTGGGCTGGCAGCTGGGCTCAGTGATCCCAAATGTCTTTTGCAACCTAAATGATTCTTTTGTGACCTCAAGGCAGCCGGGCTGGGTGTAAGTGCTGCTCTTCTGGCATTGGGACTTTAACACTGGAAATGCCACTAGCTGCTATGAGCAAAGCAGCAGTGACAGGGAGCGTTTGTCTCCGCCAGCAGAGCTCATGGTGGCCCTGGGAACCAGGGGAGCAGCTGTGGCAAAAGGGATGTGTTTTGGGCATGATCACCCCTCCACGACACGAGGAGCTGCAGCATCCTCATTTCTCTAGGCTTAGTTTATCTCTTCTGAAGGAGGAATGCAGACAGAAAACATCTTTTGCACTTGATAGTCTGAAAACCTGCCCCACTTCAGTTCTAGCAGTTGGCTTGGTGAAGAGGCATCCAGCAAAGAAAAAAAATGTACTTTCTGCTTAAAGCAAAGCTGTCCCAAGTCAGTTTTTAATTTCACTGGCAGCATTCACCTGTGATCTTTCTTAGTTTGGAATGAGGAGAACGCTTACATTTGATTTGAGAGAATAACAGTTTAATTAAAGGGGAAGGGAAAAAAAAGAAGAGAACTTTCTGTTTGGCTGGGGTTGTTCTGCTGACGTGAATGTGAGTTACTCCAAGCGGGGTTTTGGGCTCAAGTCCAGAAGAGCAGAAATGCTTCTTTAAACCCAACTGTAAGGCTGCTGTTCTGTAACGGGGGCTGTCCTGCTGGCTCATTAAAACCCACGGAAGATGGGACGCCTTGGGAGCAGGGATCATTTCCCTGCTGGTTTGAATCCTGTCCAGGCTGGCAGCGAGGGGAAGCTGTGAAACTCCCCTGGTGTTCCCTGGTGGCCTGGTCCCCGTTCCCTGCACTCAGGTGTGTGCATCCCAGAAACCAGCACTTCACCTGGCATCCACAGAGCCCACTGACTCCACGGAACAGGCCTGCAATCTTGGGATTAAGCCTTGGAGGCTGCCGCTGAGAAGGGCTGGCGAGGCAGGCGGCGGGAGGCGGCTTTGCCTCTGAGGCTGTCAGCTTTGCATCTTGGATGAGCGAGGGATTCACGGCTTGGAAAGTTGATTTCCAGGGGAAAGCTGCCTTGCAGGCATGCAAGGAAGTGGTGGGATCGCTGTCCCTGGAAATGGTCAAAAACATGAATGTGGCACTCGGGGAACGTGGGTTAGCAGTGGGCTTGGAGGTGCTGGGTTTATGGTTGGACTCGATGATCCTGGAGGTCTTCTCCACCCTTAATGATTCCATGATTCTGAGAGCTGCAGGTACATATCCTGCCCAAGGTGTGACCTCACACTCTGTCCAGTCACATGCTAAAGACTAAGGGTGCTTCTGAAGAGGTTTCCAGGTCCAACTTTGTAGGAGAAACCTCAGGAGAGGTTTTTGGGGTGTGATTTCAGAGATGGATTTGTAGACAGTCAGTAACTGAGGCACCCCAAACTGATGGATGCTCCTGGGAATTCAGCTTGGAAGTACATAACAAATCTTCAGAGAACTTCTTCTTTCATGATGGCACAGGAGCCCACCTTCCAAAATCCTCATTCTTGTGGCAAGATCCCTATGGCCAAGCATGGGAGAATGTATCACTGCAGATCCCTGCCTCATCCAAACTCTATCTGGTACCTGTGTTGGACACAGCTCCTTCCTCTGCTCTGAGAATTGCAGTTCCATTAGTTTTCCAACCTTGGGAATCCTTCTTTTGTCATGTGAAGGCTGTCCAGCTCCATTTTATTTTTGGCTGGCTGCAGAGCACCAGCATCCAAGCCAACACTCGATGGTAAATCTGTGACAGTCTCTATCAGGAAAAAGGATAATGACGGCACCCAGGAGTTTTATCAGCCACAGCTGTTGCACTGTTCGCTGGAGAAACTGTTCTTTGAAATATACGACCAAAATAAAGAGCCGAGCATCTGCAGCACTGTGGATAATTTAACAAGTAATCTCCCCTGAAAGAGCTGTCTGGCTTTACCAAAAGCAAGGTGATAAAAAGTGTTCTTCTGCTGGAGATAAGACAGGAGACAAGCTGGGAGTGTTCACCCTGGAGTAGGGAGAAGGCTTTGGAGAGAGCTTAGAGCCCATTTTAGTGCCTAAAGGGGCTCCAAGAGAGCTGGAGAGGGACTTGGGGCAAGGGATGGAGGGACAGGACGCAGGGAATGGCTTCCCACTGAAAGCTCCTGATAAGGATGAGTCAAGGTCCATGTGCCTCACCTCCTCAGGTCACGGTGTGAAGATCCCAAACCAATCCCACTGCAGTGCTGCACACACATCCCATGGCAGCATCACCTCTGGAGCAGCCTGTAGAAACCCTTCCTTTCCCAAAAGGAGGGACACACAGCCCTCATGCTGCAGGTGGGTGTTATTGATCCGTGTATCAGCTCCTCACCTTCCAGCTCTGGGCTGCTCCCCATGGCCTGGCAGCGTTTTTGGAACACCTCTTCCATCGATCCGTGTATCAGCTCCTCACCTTCCAGCTCTGGGCTGATTCCCATGGCCTGGCAGCGTTTTTGGAACACCTCTTCCGTTTATCCGTGTATCAGCTCCTCATCTNACCTCTGGAGCAGCCTGTAGAAACCCTTCCTTTCCCAAAAGGAGGGACACACAGCCCTCATGCTGCAGGTGGGTGTTATTGATCCGTGTATCAGCTCCTCACCTTCCAGCTCTGGGCTGCTCCCCACGGCCTGGCAGCGTTTTTGGAACACCTCTTCCATTTGAGTTTCCATTCTATCACGTTCACTCCTGCCCTTGGATCTAGTCCAGGGCACCACAGGGTTTCTGTGATCTGCTCTGTTTCAGAATGGGAAGTCTGCCTTTCTTCTTCCTTTTTTTCCTCGTGGAAGAAAGCGAGAGGGACCTCCTGGTCTTTCACAGGCCTGATCTTGCCTAGTGATCCTGGAAGAGGGAAGCAGCTCTCCTTTCTGCCCGTGTTTTACAGTCACACACAGAGACATTTCCAGGGCTGCAGAGGTTCTTGACTCCTCTGACCTCTCATCCTAACACATTCTAAACTTTATTTTTATCATTAACGGGCCAGCACTCGCTTCTTACATTTCTGTTAAACAACACATCTTCAAATGAGGGCCGGATTCCAGCGTCCCACCCAGCTCTTTACCAGGGGCTGAGTGTAACCCTTCAGACTTTTCAGACATTCCTCTCATGATTTCGATGCCACTGTTGCTATTCCGGACACTTCTGCTGGCACGTCCTGCCCTGCTGTGATGCTTTTTAAGAACTCGGTGAAGGTGCTCCTAAGGAACACGAGTTTTTAAGATACCACATTTCAGGAGCTTTAATTAGGAAAAAACTCCTTGCTCCTTGATAAGCAGATACAGAAAATTTGAGGTATTTTAGTGCTTTCTAGTGGATTCCAATCCAAAGCTGGCTGCGGTTTTGGTTTTGCCATAGGAAAGGGAAAACTGGTCGACTGAGGTTTTGCCAAATGCAAAGCACAGGTGCCTTTTAACAGATATTGGTATTCAGGAAATGCTGTGACCCACATGAAATGAGATTAAACGACCCTTAGAACAGTGAAAGAGAGGACGGAAAAGCTGAGAATTTGAAAGGTCCACGCAATTCTGTCCCCACACATCATCTATCAGTGCAACTTTAGTCTCAAGTGCTTAAAGCAGTGAAATCATCTTGGTACCTTATTACAAAGGCAGCAATTAAGTGGTCTTGGCTTCTGGAGTGCTGAGCTCTAAAACACTTTGGTGCTCTGCTGCTGGTTCCCTCAAAATATAGACTCAGATCACGGGAAGATGATTTAGAAGGAAATTCTTTAGTACAAGGGCAGTGAGGCCCTGGCACAGGGTGCCCAGAGAAGCTGTGGCTGCCCCTGGATCCCTGGAAGTGTCCAAGGCCAGGTTGGATGGGGCTTGGAGCAGCCTGGGACAGTGGAAGGTGTCCCTGCCATGGCAGGAGGGTGGGACAAGATGAGCTTTAAGGTCCCTTCCAACCCAAACCATTCCATGATTCTGTGCTGATATTCCAGAACCCAGAGATCCCTCAACCCTCTCTGTATCAGCTGAGCATGTTAAAACCCTGCCTGCTCTGTCCCCTCGTGCTGCTCCGTGGGCTGTCTTTGCAGCAGGAGGGACCCTATCCTGTGCCCCCACGGCTATGGCCCCTCGGGAAGAGGGATGTGGCCTTGGATCCCCCCTTCCGTGGTTGCGTGCTCTGAGCTTGAACGTGCTGCAAGCCCTGGGCATCTCCACAAGCAGCCCAGGGACTCAATAACTGAGTTCCTGAATAGGAGAGTGAGTTGTGGGTCCCTGGTGAGGGCAGGACCTCCCTGCAGGCCCTGGTGACAAGCTGGATTTAAGGCTTGCTCCTGTGCCCAGCGCTCCCCGCGGAGCAGCTGCATCCAGAACACGCCGAGTCCGGGCTGCTCTCCGTGCTGGCCGTTACGGATCCCATCCTGCCACATCCCAAACGTGTTTGCACGCTCTCCCAGAGAGCCCCAGCTTCCCTTCCGGGGGCTGCAATTGTCGGCTTGGCTTCTTATTCCAGCTTTGTCCCAAAGTAGATTGGACCCGCGACAGGAAAGGCTCCGAGCGCGAGCTCTGCCAGCTGCTCCTCGTCTGCAAAATCTAAAAGTTGCTGCTCCTGAAGCCAGGCATTTTTATTTGCATGAGAAAGCTGGAGCTGACTGTAAGATAGTCTGTGATCTGATTTTAAAAGAAAAGGATAAAAATAAGTCTAATTGTGTTCTCGTTCTGCCTCAATTTAGCTGCTGGCCGTTCTCTTTTGTGCTCCCCACATTTCTGGAGAGCTGGTTGACACTTATTTAGGTTGGCACAAACTAAATATAACCAAGTGTGTGTGAAAGAGCACGGACTGGGTCACAGCTTCCAGAGCAGCAGAAAGAAGCATTTTGCCTTGAAATACGAAAATCCAGCTCTTCCGAGGTGGCTCAATGAAACACACACAACCTGAACAAAAAGTAAGCGTTCCATTCAGCTCCTGAATGCTGCTGAATTTTTTTTTTTTTTTTGCCAGCTTTTACAGTCCACAGCCTTCTCATTCAATCCTGAATAATAGCTTTGAATCGAGCTGTAAAAGCTTCCGAAGTTTGAAGTCTTTTGACAAGTTAATTTAGCTGTATGGTAAAAAGTTTTTCCCCCAGATAGAATAAAGCCATCATCTCATGAATGTAGTAGTCAGCCAAGGGAAAGAAAACACCATTAGGATTAGAAATGATGGGCTTTCTGGAGATAGTTTGTGGTTTAGTGTAATCTACCATCAATATTTCAGTAGAAAAATATCCTACTCGTCATTCAGCTGCAAGTCAGTATCTTCACGTAAAACCAACACCCAGGGGCCAGGCTGCGAATATTTTTATTTCTGTTTGGTTTTTTTCATGTTTTTCTTACATTTATTTAGATTTTAATTGTTTTTCACCCTGGGTGATGTATTTTTTTCTTTTCCTGGTTGAAAGAGACAGAATAGAAAAATGGATCAATATTTCCTCTAAGGTTCCCACTATAGAGAGACACACCCCACATTTTGCTCCCAGCAGCTGCCATGGATGAAAATAAATATAATAAATTGATACCCATTTCCCTTATTTTTACTATTAAGAATCAGAAAATGAGCACTGATAAACTACATGTATCCAACAGTTATTCTAGCCTCGACTTCACAAAGATTCCAGATTCATTTTAGACTTATTTCTGCTTTTTATCTAAATTTAAGCCTTAAGTGTGCTACTAAAATTGGCTGAATCAAAAAATCAGTTGAAGGGGGGAAAAGAGATTTCTTTCATACTCTTAATTCTTCAGTTTAATTTAGAGGGATGATGACACCGTAAGAGCTTTTGGGCAGTGGTTTGTAAGGGCCCCAGAATAATTTTTCTCTCTGCAGTAGGAATCCTTGTGGATCCCTTCCAAGTCAGGATATTCCATAACATAGTTGAGAGCATAGCTGCTAAACAAATAGGAAGTTTATAAAAACCCAGAAAAATATTAAAAAAAACTTGAGCAAGCAGTTTTGTATTAAAAGTGAGTTGTACTCAGTCATTGCAAAACAACTGCCATAACAATCCAATGGACCTCCATCAGCAAAAATACAGTGTAAATATGGAGAAGAAAGCAAACTTTACGTTGTGACCTTCATTTTGAACTCCACTTGCTCGTTTTATCCCCCAGCTGGGGGACAGGGACTTGCTTTTGCCCAAAACAACAGCAATGACTCGTTTCTGAGAGTCTGGCTCTCGCTGCTGCAGGATTGCAGCTCTCAGGCCCTGAGTGCTGCGGATTTGATGAAGTGTTGGGTGTGCAGCCAAGCTGGGGAACAACTCCTGCAGCCAAGCACGGCCGTGGGGGGCTCAGCAGCGGGGGAGAACCACCTTGTGCTGCCTCCCAGCTCGCTCCGAGCCACATGGGGCTGCTCGGGGATGGATTGTGCAGCAGGGTAAGCATGGCGTGTGTGTCTCTGAAAGAGCTGTGCAAGGAGAGGAGTTCCAGCTGAAGCAAAATTCACCAGGATTAAATAAAACAATAACAACAGAACAAAACTCCACAATAAAAGGCATGTTGGAGGAAAACACAGGAGAGGGGAGATGTAAATTTAACATTGCCTGTCCCATCACAGCTGTGTTGTAAGTTAGGTGGGCTCGATGGGGTTTTCCTTTTGCTGGCAAAAAGGAGTAAATCAGCGTGCTGTGGGAAAGATGGAGAACAGGGAATGGGAGATTAAGCACAGAAGGGTGATGGGTGGGACAGGAGAACCAAGGGAGGTCAGTGATGGAGACTGAGGGATCAGGAGGAAGAAGAGGAAGCCATCACCAGGTTGGAAGTTGTGTCTAGGCTTGACTTTCTCCACGGAACCAAGCGGCACCAGCACATCTCTGGTGTCTAGGCTCCAGAGGAAGTTCCTGCTGGCTCTCTTCCTAACTTTATCCTCCTTTTTTTTAGGCTGTGGAGTGGCAGGATTGGAGTGGAAAGCTGAGGCACCCTATTTTACTTTCACCAGCTCCCTGTGACTAGCGAGGGAAATTAGCTGGAGTGTTGTGATGGCTGTTTCCTGCTCGGGAACAGAAAAAAATGGAATCATTCCTGACAAACAAGGAGTTCAGCTAAAGATGAGGTGGAGGTAGGCGGGAAGTTCTGTAATTGCTTTTTATTTAAATCTTTATGAATTAGCTCTGCCAGGGTTGTTTTTTTTTTTAGATTTTTATTTTTTGCTCCAACTGGCTCCTGAGTAAGTTTTTCAGCTGCGATTACAGTAAAAACAGACTATATACAGCCATAGCCAGTGTGCTGGGTTTAACATATAGCAAGGAGCCTTTCCCTGGTGAATCTCTGAGGTCTGATTTCCAGGAGCAACGAGGAAGGTTTAATTTTCTGCCATTATGCACAGGTTAGCCTAGACTGGGTATTAATAGAGACACGTACTCACACCCACAGCCACAGGTACGGCATCAATCAAACCCTGAAGGTAAAGCTTACACTCCATGGCAACTTTCAGGGCACAGTTTGCTCCTCTCGTTTCCTGTCTCCAAACTGCTCCAGCGGTGCAGAGAGGGAGGGAAGCTGGAGCGGCCAGGAGAATGCTCTGCACCACAGCACCCAGCTCGGCTGGGGACACGGGTGGGTCACACTCACAACCTGCAAGGACCACCGGGGCAAAAATATTGGTTGTAAGCCATGTTGAAAGGGTTTGGGACCAAATCCCCCCCAGCTGGAGCAGAAATGGGGACCACAAGGGAGGGCAGGCACTCACCTGGCTGCCACAGGTGTGTCCTACGCCAACCTCCAGCAGTAGAGCTGTTGCTGTAGCAAATATCACCCTCCTTGGTAACCTTCTGGCCCTGAAGCCCTTCCACCCGCAGCTCTCTTGACACTCAGAAATAATTTGGGAGGTTATTTATACACATATTCACCCATCCATCCAAGAACACGAGCTGGGCCCGAATAAAGAGGGCAGAACAACCACGTGAGGAAACCCAAAACCTCACCAGCCAAAGAACAAGAAACAGACCACGAGCCCGAAGAAGCTGAAAATGAAACAAAAAGGGCTTCAGCTTTAGGCAGAAGTGGCGTTCTTAATGCCACTGGTGCTCTCAGGTGTGTATTCCAGGGAAAATACCCCCAAACTCCAGGGCAAGCCATGCTGCCCATGTGCTCGAGCAAAGACCTATCAAATGTGATGGTTGTAAATTGATGGGAATAAATAAATATCTTAAAGTAAGATGGAAAGCTGAAGTTAACGGGATGTTATTGCTGATGGGACTGCCAGAGTCCACCCCCTGCCATGGACAGGGACATCTCCCACTATCCCAGGGTGCTCCAAGCCCCATCCGAGCTGGCCTTGGACACTGCCAGGGATGGAGAAATTATTGATGGATCATCCAGTCCAACCCCTGGCCCTGCAGAAACACCCCAACAATCCCACCCTCTGCATCCCTAGGAGCGGTGTCCAAGCGTTCCTGGAGCTCTGGCAGCCTTGGGGCCGTGCCCATTCCCCAGGGAGCCTGGGGACAGCATGGAAAAAAAGCAACTTAAAGGGTCGGATCAATATGCCAGGGATTTTTATAAGGGCGGCCCTTTCAGATGAAAATTTAAATGCTAAATATCTCAAAAAAAGGTAAAAGAGAGAAGGAGCAGTGGTTATATACTAGCACATATATGCAGATTCTGAGAGAGGGACAAAGTTGTTAGCAATTCCCATCAGGTCCCAGAATTTATGTAAATCCAGATGGCTGAACGACACGAGTTCATTTTTTTTTTTTTTTCGCTTTAAGGGAAATCTGGAAGTTTTAAAAACAATTTAGCCAGAGCCAATTAATCAAGCCCACCACCAGAAGCGTGCTGGGATGGCTGCCTGCGAATAAGGAATGTCATGTTTCAGCTTGTCTTAGGCAAGGATGGGAAGAAACTCCTTGGAAGCTGAGCAGGAAAGTCTCCTTTCCATCATCCCAGGCTGCTCCAAGCCCTGTCCAGCCTGGCCCTGGACATTTCCAGGGATCCAGGGGCAGCCACGGCTTCTCTGGGATAATGGGATAACTCATCCCAAGCGGGATGTTCCCATGGGATTGTGTCCCAGATGCCACAATATTTCGCTTCCCATCATCGGGAATGTTCGGAGCAGGACTTGGGGAGTTTTGGGCAGTGCGCGAACCGGAGGGGAAACAACGAAATATGAGCGAAATGAGATGTGTCAGTTCAACGGGGTAATTCTACATGCAACTGAAAAATCAATTAAATATTGAATGGTCGCCGCGAAAACATGGCTAGTGGGAAGCGTGCCGGACAACTCCTTTTTGGTTTTTATTTGTATTTATTTATTTTCACTCGGTAATTCAGGCAAAGACGTCGAACCAAGCCCTGCCCTTTCTGTCGCTTATCCCTCGCTTCAGCTGTTCGCTGTTAGGGACGGCACCTGAGGGATAAAACACAGCCCACTCGGGAGCGGCACGGCGGCTGCGGAAAACCGGGGGGGGAACCGCCAAAGTTTCACGTTTTATTGTAATACTGTCTGTACGGCACGGATTGCTTTTGCTGTGGGCTCGCAGCCCGCCTCGGTGGGCCAGGATCCCGGACCGCGATCCCGATCCTCGGTCCCCATCCCGATCCCGGCGGGGCCGCGGGCTCGGCGCCAA
>VWZT01001057.1:0-11799 GCA_013397055.1 Pachycephala philippinensis
AGCTGTGTGTGAGCTGTGTGAGCCGGGGCAGGGCTGGAGGCTGAGGGCAGCCAGCACCGTGCCCAAGGCAGCCGCAGCTGCAGCGCCTGCTCGGGACGGCGGCCGACCCTGCAGCCCTTCGGTAAACAGGGGATGATTGGTATCTCTTCCATCAGGGCAGCAAGATGATTTCCCAGTAATTTAAGTACAGAAAGATAAAGTTTCAGCTAACTTGTTAACCTGATTGGTGAGCACTAACTCCAGTGTCACGTTTCACCTCCAAATAATTGGGGAATTGTGGTTTGCACTCATTCCCTCTTCACCTGTGGGTCAGAGGTCCATGGCATGTCCTACAGCATTTGAACAGCTGGTTTGAGGTAATGGTAATGCGTCAGTACCTCGGAGTCACCCAGGCAGGTTACATCACTGTGAGCAACCTCTCCATCCCACCTCAGGAGCATGGTGTGGCTCAGTGTTCATTTCTTATCACGAACAATTATGTGACTCTATAAAATATTTGCAAACCTTTTGTTGATACATGTTTTATGGGCTGATATTGCTAGAAGATTCTCTGTCCGTAAAATGTATTTCTAAAGAGAACACTGAAAAAAAACTGTCTAAAATAGAAATGCATGTGTGTTACAGGAAAATCCCGTTTTACTACCAGAAGTTTGCAGATTATTATTTAGGTCTGTTTTCACTTGATTTTACATGATGTGGATTTATTAGGTTACAATTAAATATTGGGGTAAAATAATTCTGCAAACAAGTGATTTACTGTGCTTAATAACCCCATGATCTGTATCTATAGCAATTAGTATGCTGCAATTTAAGTACGATATTTACTTTGTACTGAATGTAATCAATCCCAAATTCCATCATCTTTCATGAAATAAAATCTGTCTGCAAAGGGCAGTTGAAGTGGCTAACTTTATCTAATCTAAAAATGAACTACAACTTTACACTACTAAGAACCAGCTCCAGTTTTCCAAGTAGAAAGCACATTATTTCCCCAAGCACCAGCACGGATGAGATTCCAGGGGGTTTAGAAGACGCAATCTACTACAAACCCAGGAAGACCCACGTGAGTTAGATTGACCGTAATTAAACATCAATATGGGCTAAGGTAGGCTTCCTCCTGGCCCTGGGACTCCTGTTCACGAGCAATAATTTCATGCCTGGTTCTTCTCTGTCAGAAGAGTGCTGCTGCTGCCCTGCCCGACACGGGGCTGGAGGCTGGCTGAGAAAGGCAGGAGAGACTCTTGCCGGGCAGGGCACGAGTGATGCCACTCGGGCTGGGGCCTCCTCCCCGCTCTGGGTGCCCTCAGGGGCCTGAGCTGGCACTGCCAGGTGACATCAGGGTCCGTGGGCAGACGCTGTGAGACCTGCTGGAGTCAGTCACCTGCATTCTGGGCTAGGCTCATGGGGTGCCCCCTGCCCACGGAGCAGTGCGGGGTGCCAGGGACAGGTGGGCTGGGGGGAGCTGGGGGAGCTGGGTCTCCCTGCCACTTTCCTGATTGCAGAGTGGTGCTTTATGCAGAGCCATAGCATAGACAATGTGTAAACTGTTGGGAAAGAAGAAAATGATTTGGGGTTGAGCGCCTTGTCTGAACTTTGTCCTTTTCTCAAGCAAAAGAAAATATTATTTCACCTTTTAAAGAGCCACACATAATAAGAGGCAAAATGTCAAGACCAGTGTTGATATAAACCCCCAAGGAAAACAAACATCTATGTGACTTCTCCAAAAGGTCTCACTTCCTCACCCCTCTCCCCTAGTTTAAACAGATTTAGTAACTGAGGAGGAAGGGGGGAGGGAAGGCTCTCCTCTGGTCACTGCTGAAGGTCCTGTGCATGGACCCAGTTCTGCAGCATCCTCGGCGCAGGGATCCTGGCAGGATGCATGTCCAGGGTGGGAGAATCTCTGACTCTCCCACGGGAAGCTGGCTGCAGGAGGCAGAGCAGGACAGAGCCACAGCCCAGTTCAGCTCGTGGGGCCGTGCAGGCTCTGCCCCAGTCAGGGCCCCGTGCTGCTGGGGAGGACAAGGGCTCTGTGGGGTGCTGCTGTCCAGCGTTGGGGGAGATCTCACCTGCACAGCTGGGCACACGGACACCCCCAGGCTGCTGCCTGTTTGGATCTGTTGGCTCCTCTAAGGAGTTACATGAGGTTAAAGCTGTTGGCAGCTGGCACTGAGGAATGAAAAATGGCTTGTATGTAGGGTCATCCTATTCTTGTGTTATCTTTAGAAAGGGGTACAGCGAAGTCTGAGGCCACTCAGAAGGTGAAAGCATGCTGCACCTTTGCAGAGCAAGTTGCCCATCTGCTTCCACCATGTGCCTTCACAGCTCCTGTTGGTCTCACCTTCCCCCTTGGGCTCTGCATTCCCCAGCATCCTGATCCTGGAAAGGATCTTGTTTTAAATGGCACGTATCCCCTTCTGGGGACAGGTTAAAGTTCTTCCAAAGCCATTCAGCAGTTAGCCTGAAAGATGAAATTCCCGATGACAATGTTGTTACCAGGGAACACAGACACAGTAATTCCTACCCACAGCACAGTAACTGTCACGTGGTGCAACACAAAGTACAGAAATTAATAATTAATAGCCTTGAAGAGGCTTCAGAAGAGCTGTGTTATTACGTGCATCAGAACCAGGATAAATCACAAGCAATTCAGAAGTATATTCCCAGGTTCACTCATAACCATCATGGTATTTGGAGTCGCTTTGGGAGCAATAAATGACAGAGAGTCCATATTATAAAAATAAACATGAACTTAAGTGGCAAGAATTCATTTAAACCAAAAGGGAAAAGACTTCTCTACTTGCACTATCAGTTTAACATAAGTAGAGCAAGTTTTACCTTGGAGTATCTGCCCCATGCTGGGAGGAGGGGACCATAGCAGAGGGAACTGGCTGACACCGGCTGCTTCACCTCAAAGGTTTTTAACTAAATTCTCCAAAATATGAGACTCAAAGTGCTGTTCCAAAGTGAAAATAAAAGGCAAAATGCAGCTCTTTGTCTCATGGCACTTTTACTCAGTCTTTTCTTAAATAAGTGACTATGACCCCCCTATACACAATATTGGGGTTTTATCTTGGGCATCATGGCATTCAATATTGCCTTTAGAACTGCTGCTCCAGGAGCCCTCAGGGAGATTCCCTGCACTGAGATTCCAGTTCTTGCACTCACAGCCAGAGCTGACAGTGCCACTCACACTGCTCCAAAGGCAGGAGGAATTCAAACTTCATTTATTGGTATTAGTGGTTTTAAGCCACCTGAGTGGATTTTATGAACCTGGTTTGAAGCTTTTTGCTAAATAAGAATTTCGGCATTTTGCCTGAAAATGCTTGTTGAAGTTTATATGATGACAGACTTTTCCAATCTGACGTTCCCTTTTTATTCCTTTGGTAAAAACAATCTTGCCGTGTCCTCCAGCACAGATGGGAAAATGCCAATCAAACGATCCAAATAATTAGTTCGGTCAAACCAAACGTGAAATGCCGTCACCCCTCTCTCGGTGCTGGGAGGGGGCACAGCCCGGCTCTGTGGTCACGTTCTTGGCACAACAGGGAAGGCACTCGGAAGAAGCAGGAGCAGGCAGTGCCAGCGCTGGTGCAAGCAGACCTGTATCACCGCTCAGGGAAATCACCCAGAGGCTTGAGCAAACAAGCCTTCCCCTGACGAACCAGCTCCCGATGGCAGCCCACCCCGCCCAGGGGGAACGCTGCCTGGGTGAGGGCTACCAGCCTCGGCCCGCTGCTGGCTCCTTCTGCCCACAAACACCGCCCGCTCTCTGATCTCAACTGCATCTCGCTTCTCATGTCGGCTCCTCCTTACGGGCTCCGTTTCAATTAGCTCCCTAAATAAATACAATTTTGATGTGTGGTCTCATAGTGGGTTATTAAACTGGCTCCAAAATGCTTTTCAGCGAGAAGCAGCTCACTTTCCACTGGATTATCCTACTTCACACTTCTGATGTAAAAACCCCGCGGGGTAAACACACACAAGCACTTGTCTTTTCCTTCATAGCAGATTTTTTCCTAATCTCTTGAACAATTAGCCTTTAAACGATTCTTGGTGGCAAGCAGAGCAGCGCCGGTGCCTCAGCCGTGTGCAATCTGCGGCGGCAGCAGTAGATGGAGCCAAGCGAGAAAGGAAAGGTTTGAGGATGGCAGCATTTCTCCCACGGTGCAGGTTTAGCGCTTGACTTAACTCGATTAAGAAAAAAAAAATCATTTAGTTCCTGATGCTTTGAAGGTAATACAGGGAATAATTATGTGTAGCTCTGCCAGCACAATACCCGGTGGAAAACAGTGACTTTTGGAAAAGTAACAAGTTGGAGGCAGTTTATCTTGAGGGATGAAGTATGTAGTAGAAGGGAGAGAGGATAGTTGTATTATTTTTCTGGGAAGTGAGAGATGAGGAGAGTAATCTGGGAGGGTGGCAATAGGGTTTTGAGCATTGAAATATTCCCTCCTCTTCTGTGAGTCCTGAAAAGTTACTCAGCTGGGCATGAGTTATCCTCAGCATCCCAAGGATGCACTCAGAATGTTGTTGCTGATTCAGAGAGGGTGCAGCACTGGTGCCATCCCCCATTGTCCAGGGCTTCCCCAGAGACACTGCTCTCTCGTCAGCAGTGGCAGGAGGTACATGGAAGGGGACATTCATGTTCTATAGTGGGCTGGCACAAGCTTGTTCTGAGGCTCTCTGGACTGTGGCTGGTGCCCTAACCGTGGGCCACACAGCTCCCCGAGCTGTGGAGGTGGTGTGTGCTCAGCAAACTCTCCTGCAATGGGTGTTGGAATGATAACATTTTGCCCAAGGCGCATTCTAGAGTATGTGCTGGCTTGGTGTAAGAAAGTTTATATCTGTGTTTTGGGGGAAATGGAAAAAAACCTCAAGTCAGGCACTCACAACAGCCTCTGGTTTTGGTGTAGGATCACCAGTCAGTGGCTACCTGACCTGATGGTTCTTCAGAACTGTGCTGCTTGGGCTGTGCCTCACTGAGGGGGCAGAACTGCCCCCCACCCAGGGCTGTCCTGTCGTGTGCTGGCTGCTCTGCCTTGGCCAGCTCTGGAGCTCTGGTGTTGGGTGGGTGAATGTCCAGGTGAGAGCTCAGCAATGCCAAAGAGAGCATTTCCCCAGTGACCCTGTGCCAGGTGGAACTTGTCTCGGCCCTGGGAGCAGGGGATGGCTGGGCAGAGCAGCGAGGGGTCAATCAGCACCTGCACACCTCCAGCAGTTCAGCAGGTTGTGTGAGGGGCAGTTACTGCAGCTGAAACAGGAAAAGATGAATGACTCCATATTGAACCCTCCCTGCAACTCTCAGAAACTATTCCCTTGTTTAATGTCTTTAGTTGGGTTTAACTAGTGCTGAATGTTGCTGTGTGAAATTGCTGTTTATTTGGAAGTTGCTGCATTCTAGTGGTCAATGAATACATCTCTGTGTGCGCCAAGTTCTATTAAGCATCACATGGAGAAACGTGATGGAGAAAGATGTCATTTAAGTCTGGTTCTTTCTGTTTCTGCATTTGTTTTGTTTTCAGCATCAGAGGTTTAAGTCCTTATCAGGAATACTTTGTATGAGAAGAACAGAGAAAGACAAATTGCTTAATATTATTCCCATCTTCCTCTGCTCTCACCTGTCCTTGTCCCTTCCTGGGGCTGCACTGGGTGTGACAGGGCCAGGACTGCTCCCCAGGCAGGACACTCGAGACAGAAGTTGGCAGGCAGCTCTGAATTCTCACACAACACTTTTAGTACATGTCCAAAGGTACCAACAGACCCAAAGGAGATTAATCAGATGTTTTAAAGAGGTACAGAAAGCACACAGTCTGCACAGTTTAATAAATACTTGATGCAGTATTTGGGGGGGTATGTGGGGCCCCTTGGTTGCAGGAGATCTGGGGAAGGAGGGACCATGGCAGCAGGAGGATTGCTCCCTTCACAGCCCCCTGGGCAAGTGTCTGGCAAGGGCTGGCCAGCCCTCCTCCTTCCCATGCCACTTCTCCATGTGCTGTGACCATGCAGAGACAGAAACAAATGAGTACGATCTTTTCATGCAAACAGGAAAAAAATATGAAAATATTCTATTCCTCTGGAAGTATTCAGAAGGTGAATAAAAAGCACAGAATTGTGGTTTTAAAAAGATTTAAAACTCCAGCCTTTTTTACAGCCCATTTCTACAAACACATTGTGCCTGTGGTGCTCCAATGTCAATCAGTCAAGGCAACTGGCAAACAAAGCAATGCTTTACTGTTGTAATTACCCAAATGTTCTACACTTAGCACATAAATATTAAATTCTCATAAATAATGTTGTCAGATCTATTTGATTTCAACTGTATTGTGTTGTTGTTAAATGAAACGAACACTATATTTAAATTTATTCCCCTTGCAGTTCCATTGTTCAGCTTTATTTTGATTTCTTTTAAAAGACAAAGAGAAAAGCACATCCATCCTATGAAGAAGGCTACAGCCAAAACAAATGCACATCAAGTAAGTTTATTTAAGCAGATGTGCTCATAAAATGTTAACAAGACACCAAATAATTACAGGAAAAGGCTAAAGTCCAACTCAGTATGGAGTCCAAAGGTCTGAGTTTTATTTAAGACTGAGATCAAATAAAATATGCACTGACAGTGTAACACCAAGTCTTCTATCAGTAGTGATGCAGCCATTGTTTTCAAGGCCAATAAACTTTAATGTACCAGTGAGTTGTATCCAAATCACATAAAAACCTTCACCATAGAACATGTAGAATAGACTAAAATGGGGGTTATGGTTCAAAATATTACCCTAGAGCAGATTTATTTATTCCAACTCCCATTTTAACACAGGGGCTGTTTCTTACATCTAGATGGTGCTTCAAATGTTGGTGTTTCTACTGCAAACACGGCTTTGTTCTTTGTAAACTGATTGTCTCCGCTTGCCTAAATCAGCGCACAGGTGATGCAGATCCCTTGGGATCTCGCTCAGGGCTCCTCATCGGGCAGCTGATGTGACCTGTCACGGCCTCGGTGACTTGGATGCAGCCCCGGGACACGCAGGGAGAGGGCTGAGGCCTTGAGGAGGGGATGGCTGCAGGGCTGGGGCTGCGTGTGCTGCCTCTCACCCCTGCACATGAGCCCTTGCGCTTAGAGGCGCCGGTTCCTTCTGCTCCACTCTTGTGCAAGGGGCTGCCCTAAGGCTCGGTGGAAGCTTAAGGGCCAAAGAGGTTCTTTGACTGAAGGTCTTCAGGCTCTAAATAAATGGCTTATCCTCTCTTTGTTTCCATCCTTTACTCATGGAACGAGTTGGAATGCTCTCCCCTCGGCAGAGAGCTCAGCTCTCCTCTCCCTCAGTCTGTTGCTGCCGTCAGAGTCTGGCAGAGCAGTGTGTGCTCTTCCTGGCACAGAAAGGAGGAGTCCCTGGCATCTCCCTGCCTCTGGGTGTGCTGGGATGTGAGGTGCCCACGCCTGGAGAGGATGGGGTCCCTGCTACAACCAGAAGCCTGTCCTGGAAATGCAGGTATTAGTGTTGGTTCTGGCTCCGTGCTCAGGGATGTCTCCACTCAGTCTGTGCAGAATCCACTTGGGATACTCAGTGGAGAGAAGTTTGGCTTTTCCCTGCACACAGATACATCCTGAGCAATGCTTTAAGGTTAAGAAAATTCTTTTTCTGGCTGCAAAGAAAACTTACAAATGTGACCAGAAAGGACCCTCTGCTTTAGTCACTAGGAATGAAAATAAAGGATGGTTTAAGATCCCGTGCTTTTAAACTGCTCTTATAAGCTCTGTAAAGCTAAGTGGTGGATTTTGAGCACCTTGGCTTAGTGCTACTGGAACCAGCTTCCCCTCGTTGGTTATTTCATTTCTATTAATTCACTAACAACGAGCAGCATTCCTGCCTCCACCTGCTGGAGACGTGCAGGTCTCGGAAAAATTCGGGTAACATCTTTCACTTCATTCCAAATTACGGATCCAACAGATAAAATTTGCATGTGGTATTGACTGTAAATATTCCAAGTTGGTGTTGTAGGATGGTGACCAAAATGTGTGTGTCAGCAGATGCTCCTTTTTAAGTGTTTCACTGTAGTGAAATTCATCCTTTTTTCTTTTTTTTTCTTTTTTTTTTTTTTTTTTAAATACCTTCTTTGCTTTTTTATAATTTTGAAATTTATAAACAAACTTTAAATTGTTTTCCCTGGACACTGTCGGGATTGGAACAGCAGTCTCAGAGGTGAAAGTCTTGTAATTAATACAGCATGCCAATCAAATCCCATCAGTGACACACATTTCTTTAATATCTGTGTTTTTATTGTTGAGCGACATTATAAACATTTTAGCAGTTCACATCAGTCTCCCATAGAACAATTGTAATTGAAATTAAAATGCTATTTTTTTCCAACATAATTATATTTTAGAAGGACACATTCTTGCTCGAGGACACGATGTTTTCAGCTACATATCTCATGGTGCTGAAAACTCTGTTTAACCACCAATCGCATCTGTTCTATACGTCTTTCACCTGCCACAAGGAAACAAAATGTTACCCTGAAAATTCCTCTTCATCTTTACCGTGTTTTGCCCTCTATATCTCCTGCTCTAGCAGCAGAGATGCTTTAGGACTTCACAACAAAATGATAAAGTGCAATGTTTCTCCATCTTTTTTGTGGAATTGAGCTTGAAAATTCAAAATCTTACAAGCTTCACACCTGGTTTTTTCCCATTAACAGCATCATTTTAATATCTTATCAGTAACTCAATATATCTTATTAATGTCTTGTTTAAATATATTATTTTGCTAATTAACCACAATTTTTCTTAGCATTTTTGACTGCAACTCCTGCTTCCCACACGAAGGCAGGGAAAAGATTCTCTAGCATAAAAGGTGTCAGAAACGGAATTCTGCAGGCGCTGCAGGCTGTCTGTGTGTGCTGGTGGCTGCACCCAGCTCGGGGAGGAACCCTGCCCTCCGTGTGCTCTGCGGCGAGATTCCCCCGTGCGAGAGAGGGAGCCCGAGGTGTGACCCCCCCTCACCTTTCGCTCCACCAACTTTCACAGCTGAGGAGAACGGGGCTTGGGTGCCGCTTTAGCGGGTCGCGTTGGCCTCCAGAGTAATCTCACAACCTTCATATCCATCAACATACTCGGTCTGCCCGCGCCTTTATGAGCAGTGCGTTTATTCCTTGGCACTTATAAAAATTAAGACCCAGGAGCTCATGTGCTGTTGATGCGTAAGAATCTGAGCTCGGTGTCTATCCCACCAGATACTGTCTCCGCCGGCGGGGCAGGACCGGAGCCGCCCGGGCTCCCGCACCGCCGGCCGGGGCTCCGCACGCCGGGAGCCTCCACTGGGGGAAGGTGCGGAACCCGCCCGGGCAGCGGGGCAGGCCGGCTCTCTCCTGCCTCTCCTGCTGTTAATTCTCCTGCTGTTAATTCCCCTTCCGAGCCCCCGGGGCCCCGAGCCGGGCGAAGCGGCGCGGGCTGCGGAGCGGGGTGGGTTCGGGTACGGGGCTCGTCCCTGGCCGCAGAGCGGAGCCTGTGCTGTGCTGTAGTGCCCCTCTGCCTCAATCGCACCGCCGCCGCCAGAATCAGGAGTGTAATGCATTTATCGATCAGTTATATGATGGGCTGCTTAGGACTGAGGGGTTGCGGGGTTTTTTGTTTCCTAATTCGGGTTTAAGCAACCGTGAGGGGTTGAGCACGCACGGAACTCGTTCTCTGTGGGCAAGTGATTGAACAAATCAGAGTTTTTGCTACGAAACTCGCTTCTAAAGCATAAGACCATTTCCGCGAGGGTGGTATGCTGACCCCGACCGAGCTTTCAGGTGACCGCGACTGAAAACGCGAATGTGTTCATATCCACAGGGACCACATCGAAAATCACACATTGAAGTTCTCAATCCAATATTTCAGTTCTCTCTTTATAGTCCCTTTCACCCAGGTTGGAAGGATGCTCCAATCTGTAGTAAATGTGACTGTTTGGGCACGCCTGTGTCGCATAACCTGTCTGTTCCTGGCGAACATCTTTCCCCGTCTGTTATGCAAATACTGAACTTCAGAAATACCCAGGGAATCCCTACGGGAAGAGCAAAGCCAAAACTGGGCGAGGAACGGGGACCCTGCTCCATCGCCCTCTGGCTCTTTCTCCCCGTTTGTCACACGCGGAGCCACGAGATACCAAAACGCCTCGATTAAGGCAGAATCGGTCACCGCGACTCCAGCGAAAAATATGCAGGTCCCTCGTTTTGAGATGAGCAAGTCTGTGGTGCGGGAAGGGGTGTCATACCGAGTCTCTGCCCATAACTAACTGAGGCTGAGGGTGAAAGTGTTTATTGTCCACGATAACTTTTTAGCCGCAGGATCAGAGGGGTTCTTTCAGGAAAAGACCTTGTGAAAGGGATTCCTCAACAATTCGATGCCATAGCTGAGTTTGTATAAATTTACGTCTAGAGATAAATAGAGATAGTAAGCAATAAGCTGGGCTTATTGATAATGGGAGAAAAAATTGACCGTGTTCCTCTATGGCCGCCAGCAGGAGCGGCCGGGGCAGCCGGAGCGGGGGGAGGCAGCCCCCCGACCCCGGAGCCCTCCAGGCACCGCTCCGGGGTTCGCCATGCCGGCACCTAGCATGGCAGGTAACTCAGATACGCAAGAAAAGGAAAGAGGACAAGGAAACGCTGCCAGAAGAGCCTGCAGCCTCACGTGCGTCTTCCGAGCGATCAGCTGGCAGCAGGTGAGGAATCCCACGCTGGGAATTGCATCACGCCCGGCTCGGCGCGACGGGCTGCCAGGCGCGAGGTGCTGGAGAGCAGGAGGGTCTGAGGGGAGCGGGGCAGGAGCAGCCCCCGGGACTGGGCTCGACTTGGGGGGGTAGGAGGGACGGCCTCCCCCGACTCCCCCTTAGCCTCTCTCGGGCTTTGCTCAGCGTTATCCCCGCTTTCTGTGCGGCACGCAGGCTGCAGCGTTTTGCTTCTCTCTTGTACCGCGTGTGTTTCGAGTCCCGAAGCAAATCCTTCCACCCCTGCATTCCTCAATGACAGCACAATAATCGCTAATACAAACCAGAGCGGAGCGCTCCGCTCAAGGCAGCGCTGCTTATTCGCGCGGCTTCTGATATTTCTCGTTGTACGTGATGGTTTTCTATTGACAAAGGCAGCTCCGGAGAGCCTCAGCAGCCACTGCAACGCCGTCACCCCTGGCTGCAGCTCCTGCTGTTCGTATCTTTACGTAAAAGCGACGCCGTCTGCAGGCAGAGCCCTCTCCTCTCATCTCCTCTCCTCTTCCTCCCAAACGCGTTTTTTCATGTCTCTCTTCAAGAAGCGCCGGGGCAGCGGCGCTGCGTGGGCGCGCAAAGGGCGCGGTAGCGAAGCGATGTCTGAGCGGTCCTGCCTGGCCCACGCACTTCATTGGCCTCACGCGGGACTCTGGGCGGCCCCGGTGGGAGAAGGAGAGCTACTCGGGGCGGCCGCGGCCCGCGCTCCCCTCAGCACGGCGGGGGGAGAACTTAGTCATAACGGAGAGGCCTCCCAGAACCAAAAGGAAACGATTTCTCGTTGTTGTTATTTTTTTTCCACTGAAAATAGAGCTGTATTTAGGTTCCTCGATTAAACCTACAGAAACGATCCCGCAGCGCCTCGGAAAAGCAGAGGAGCGGCCAGTTCCCTCCTCCTCAGAGGTGCTGGCCCTCTGACGGGAGCCCGCTTCCGTCCGGCGAGCGGTCCCGCCGCGCTCGGCAGCCGAGTGGGCGCTCTCGCCGCCCCCCGGCCCGACGGCTCCCGGCGCCACTCGGCACGGGCAGCCCTCCTGCATCGGGAGCCGTAGACACTACTCGGGGGGCG
>VWZT01001057.1:18734-65712 GCA_013397055.1 Pachycephala philippinensis
CTGTCGGGAGCGGCCCCCGCCGCGTCGCGGCCCCGCGCAGGGACGGAGCCCGGCCCCGCGCCGGGCCGCCCTCCCCTGCAGAAGCCCACTTCATGCTTGTCACCTAAATTGAGGATCCTTTTTGTGCCGGGAGGGGGGCGAACATGGGCATTTCAATCACTAGGACATAATATGGCTCTGCTAGAAGTCTGGCAACAAACAAAGAACAACAACTATTGGTTTGCATCAACTTTTGTCAGGCATTCAGCAGGCATCCAGAAAGGCCTGAAGTGGCTTAGTGGCAACAATGTGCATTTCATAGCTACAGCATGAAAATCCATCTCCATGGAAACGGGTAGTAAATGCTAACATGACATGCTGAGTATAAATATTGTGAGGGTTATAACTCTTGTATAAATGGCCCAGATAAATGTCCCCCTGTTTAGGAATTACAACAAAACCTGTTATTTCATGCTGCAGCCCTCACTAGCTCCCAGAGAGTCCTCCATGGCCCGGGCACTGTGCATGGGAATAACCCGAGGCTTGCCCGTGGGCTGCTGCCATCCCGCCCTCGTGGGGCTGGGGCTGCGGCACCTTTAGGGTTTTCTCGTGCCTGGTGCAGGGAGCCCATCCACGGGCTTTGCCTTTCATTTCTACACAAAATAAACCACCCTGTCGTAGCTGTAGTTGTAGGTCGGTGAAACTTCTTTTTCTCTAGGTAGTAGCACCTTACATATTTTTGTTAATTAGTAAAGAACGTAGAATAGTCTTCAGGCTACCTAAAAAAAGCATTATTTGGCAATGTAAATATTTACATGAGTTGCAAATAAATGTACTCTCTAAGTTCCCAACTTCAGTTTCTGTAAAATAAAGAATTGTATTTAGTGACCTAAAAAGCAAGATCAGAGACTATTGCTTTGTAAAACAAAAATACTTTTCTGACTGAAAACAATTGTTACTGCTTCAGAACTTCGGGTATTTCCAAAAGCGTCCAATTGTAGAGGGGGAAAATGGGGTATCCAGGCTGCCGAGCAATAAAAAGATATCAACATGTTGGCCTTTGTTGAATCCCAGCACCTAGTGTGACATGACATGGTGCCCTGCTGTGTGTGCCCCCGAGGACTGACAGCGGCAGCGGCTCACGGGAAGGGGAGGGGAGACACGGTAAATCAAAATTTGTTTTCTCTGAGATTTTATTAGCCCAAAAGAGCAAACATGTGAAACTGTGCTGACAAGGATTGTGCGCCCTTTCAGAGCTGGAGAAATATTCGTTTATGGTAGCTAGAGGATAAAAATAGCAGTCTATCCGTGCAAGTGGCCCTGGGCTGTGCAGTACAGAGGGTCAGTTTTATTCATCAGATTGTGGGGAGTGAAGCCATGAGCGAGCTCTGCGAGGCAACTGCAGCAAGAGGACAGAGCCGATGCTGGAACACCGGGGTGGGAAATGCCTGTGTGCTCAGTGAGCATGCCTTGGGGTAGTGAGATGGAATGGAATCGGTGCGAAGGAAGAGAGGGATCAGTAATATCAGATGCTTTTTGTTATCCTGAGTCCTATTTACAGATATCTGGGAAAAATAAAAAAAAGAGAGAATAAAGTTTACTTAAATATCTCAGTTCCTGAAATTTGCCTTAAATAGATTTTTCTGTACGTAGTAATGTAATTTTAAAGGTCAGATTTCTCCAGAACTCCCAGGACTATAATCAAGTGCTGTGTATATATCTTTGGGAAAATGGTGTCTCATCTTTCTAATGAAAGCAAGCTTCTGATGGGTCAGATATCAGACCTTACACCTTTCCCTGGGTCAGGAATGATTGCTGCCCATCCTTGGATGAGGGCATTTCACATTAGGGGGAAGGGTGAAAACAGTTTTTCTTTTTCTTTTTTCTTTTTATTTTTTTAAGAAAAATGTTGGCTGTGTGAAGCTACCCCTATGCTTGGAATGTTACAGCAAGTCCTGGGGGAGGTGGATTAGTAGCCCAAGCCCAGTTTGAAGTAGTCAGAGGTGCCTGATAAACGTAATTTATCACAAAAATATCATCAGTATGTCAGTGGGATAAGCTGGGCATGTATTTTGGTCTCTTTTTAAAGAAGGAATTCAGCACATTCTTGCATGAGTACATCCTGATGTTTTGAGTTAATGCAAAGTACTTATTTTGCTAAAATTTAGGATTTTGAGGGTCAGGTGCATTTGATGGCAAGGTTTTTATGGAAAAAAAAACCCAGAGCAGTGGCACCAGGGAAGGCTGGCTTTTGCAAGCCCCAGTCAAGCAGAATCTCTTTGATTTTAATTAGAACTTTTCCAAATTGCTGCACTTTTGGAACCTTGCATTTATATTGTGGTTTTTTTCTTTAAAAGAAGTTTTCTTTCTGACAAACTGAAACCTTCAGAATGAATGTTTTTTCAAAAATAGAAGGCTTGTGGTAGTTGTATTTTGGTTCTTTGCTTAAATTAATTTACTTATTGTATCACTCATAACAGTGCTTTCTGCTACAAAATGTTAGTATTTATAAATACTACATTTCTTTTCCATTAGTGGTTTTTTTTTGTTTTGTTTTGGGGTTTTTTTTGTTTTTTTGGGGTTTGGTTTTTTTTGGTTTTTTTTTTTTTTTTTTTCTCCTTTTTTTTGTGATTGTGCTTTTCTGGTTTGTTTTTCTCTCACTGCCCAGTGTTATATAACGATTTGCCCTAGTTATTGCTGATAGTGAAAAAAGATATGCTATGAAAAATAACTGTTACAGGACATGTATTTCATACATAAGCAATGCATATAATTTAGAGAAAGATCTGTATTCCTATTTTAGTTTTGGAAATAAAGGCTGTAAAAGAGGTTTTTATTCAAGGGACCAGATGGCAAACACCCACAGTTGCTATTTCATAATTTTTCATTAATGCATTCTAAGTTTTGCTTAGGGTGAGAAAGAGAAACATTCAGGCTTTTGTTCTTTTAGATGTGTCAGGTATTGTTTTAGCATCACTTTTGGATGCTATTGAAAAGAACCCACCATGTATTTCTGTTCTTCATCTTGGAGTCCTTTCTTGTCGGTGACTGGGCTTGGTTTTGCTGTGCAGTCAGCACGGAGCAACACGTCCCTCGCAGGAAGGAAAGAAAACCCCATGAAGCCTCGGTGCTGTGGGGAAGCTTCCCCTCTCCAGATTTTGGGAATGCTTTCACGCGAGCGTAACACTGAGGCTGATGTTTCCCAGTTCAGTTGCATTTTAGATTCAAAATATAACAAAAGCTTTCCGTCAGAGAATGTCTCTTGGTTTTGTGACTCTTATTTCTCGCAGAGCACGGGCTCTGGAATGTGGTAGGAGCCCGGTGCAGGAGGGACCAAAGCTCCCGGATTCTGCTGCATGCACAGTGGACAATGGCAATCTGCTAACGGCAGGATTTGATGTGTTTCCAGTTTTCCTGTTTTATTTTTAAAGGAGGAGCTGCTCCGCTCATGGGTGCAGCCGTGCAGCACTGTGAGCTCGGCAGAACCGTGTGGATCGGGGGATGCCTCCAGCTGCCCTCGCCCTGTGCTGGACGGGCACTGGTCCTTGTGTGCGGGTCACTAGGAAACAACATAGAAACCAGGTGAAACTTAGAGACAGGAGTAGCCTAAGCACATGCCCAGGACATGGAGTAATGATTAAAGTTATGTCATCCACTAAAAATGCTTTTCAAAGTCACTGAATTACTCCGGCATTTTTTCTGAAAATCCCACCAGCCCCGCACCATCGGTCTCATCAGCCCCCTAAAACAGTCCTCTGTACGGTGAGACTTTTGTGGCATCTCGAAGCAGCCCCAAAGCGGCAGCGCTGAGGAAATGGGGCTGTTGTTTCAGCCGGTGACGTCAGGCGGTGGCCGTGCTGGGGCCGGGCCCCCGCGGTCCCCGCTGTCGGCGGGGCTCCGGCCCCGCGGGTGGCAGCGGCGCTGGCCTCCGCGGCACCTCGGCAGCGCTGGCCGCGGGCCACCCGCTGCGCCGGGGCTGGGCTGCCCCAGTGCTGGCGGGGATCCGGGATGGAATGTGTTTGGAGGATTTGGGGAGACATTTTGGTTTGCTGCTGCGATCACTGTAACATTGGACAAAATAATTGCAATGGAAAGACGCGATTTGCACTGATCCGTGGCGGACAACGATAGGGAAGATCTTTGTGCAGTATAGGCAATATGCAATTAAATTAACAGGAGTATAATTTATAATGCTTTACTACTACCCTGAGGAAAAAAAAAATCATAGATGTGAAATACATGGCAAAAATTTCTTCACTTGTTATAACGAACAGGAATATTTTGCATTCTGTTTAGAAACTGGGTCTGTTGTTTTTTGGTCTAAACTTTTGAGGTAGTTCAAAGGCATACATCCCCTTTCCAACTATCAGTAATATATCATGATAAAACGGCTGTATTAGAATGTCTCTTTTTAAACTAATTATGTTATTAGTGTATTTCAATGGTAAATACACACCCCTGTCACTTCCCTCCGTTTTGGAGTAGCCTGTAAAGCCTGGTATCTCCTAAAGTGCTCACTGCTCTGGTGAACCTGAAAGTGTGGGGGGGCAGATTTAGCCAGCCGTTGCTTCATTTGGTTGGATATCTGGGCATAAATATTCGGGAGAAAAAAGGAGTATGCTTTTCCTAACGTAGCTGTGATTTTTATTTTTCATTCCAGACAAAATTTGGATTTATACTAAATCTGCTATTTCTTGCAGTAACAGGAGTTGATTTAATTTTATTTAATATCTCTTTCTTCTGGAATGGCGAGTGCGGCAGATAAAGGGATTGATTAGCGGAGACCTGAGCCCCCTGCGCGCTCGGTGTGGAGGCCAGCGGGAGGTTTGGGAGGTTTCGGCGCTGGAGGAGCGAGTGGGGCCCTCCGGCTGTAAGGGAGCTCTCGCCGGAGCCCGCGCCAGCGGCCGCGCCGGGGCTGCGCGGCAGCGGGACCCCCGCCCCAGAGCGCACCCCGGCACCCGCGGGCGGCTGCTGGCCCGGCTCCGCGGGGCGATTCCGGGGCGGGAGAGAGGCCTCGGTGAAGGCTCGGTGTTTGTTGTCACCGCCAGGCTGGGAGCAGAGCCCGCGCCTGCCTGCCGTGCGCCGAGCTCCCCGCGCTCCGCGGGGCTTTGGGGAGAACGGGGACTGTAAATACAACAGCAGCATTTCATGGCAAAATTGGAAAAGGATTTTACGCTGCTTGGGCCAGCTTGGACCATGCCACAAGTTGCATAAAATGCAGAGTCAGAGAAAGGCTGTGGATTTTAAGCCCCAGCAAGATGGAAAAAGGCCATTGCTGTGTCCTCTGTAGAATGTGTACAAGGGCAAATGCCAGACTTGCAAAAATCAGGGAAAGATTCTTCTCTTTGCCTACATTTTTTTTCCCCACATAAGAAGTCATGTTAATGCTCAAGTGAGGTAAGAACGAAGCAAATAAATAAATAAAACTGTGAAGTGACTTGATCAGCAATCTCCAGTAGAGGTAAACAAACCAGGTATTGCTCTGGGATGGTTTGGTGTGGTAGGAAGGGGTTTTGGCATGATTTGGGGTGATTACATTACTCACAAGGCAAAGATTGACTCATAATGAAATGACAGTTTCTTGTTCATTGCAGAACATAAAATTTCCACATTTGTTTTGAAACAAAGGACAAGATTAGTTATAAGTAACAATGTGTTGTGAGCCCCGACAGCTGAGTTTGCAGCAACCAAACGAGGGAACTAGAGGAGTCTGGAGGTAAATGGGTGCAATTAGGAACAGAACTTTTCTTTCTCCAGGTGAATTGAAATAACTAAATGAAGTGGGCAGGAAGTTTTTATTGAATATCCACCTTGCAGACTGTGTAGTTGTGGTTTGGTATAGCCAAAGCTATGAATGAAAACTGATCTTTTTGATAAAAAAGTATTAGAATTTATCTAGAAAGCAGAGGTGTTTTCTGAGTTTTTATAAAATGTAACACAGAGATAACCTGTTTAATTTTGCAGCCGTGGGAGCCTTAACAGCACTGGTTACACTTGGGAAGGAGACATCACTTGGTTACACTTGGGAAGGAGACATCACTTTCCTCCATTAGTAACTAAGTAAAAAAAATACATTAACAGCTTCACATCTAACTTAAAATAAATGTTGAAAGTCAAGCTAGACTTCTGAGTCTGAGAGGAGAAAGTATAAAAGAGAAAAAAATGAAAATACTCATAGGGTAAAATGAGCCTGACTTTTTGTTTGAAATGCAGTGTTAGTGTTTCTAACATGCATGCTAATATAGATCTGAATTTTCAGCGCCTTGTTCAGGCAAATTATTCACTGGTTTTAGAAGCCGCTTTAAATTCAATATAAAATTGAGGCAGATACTTGACTTTTTTCCTTTTAAAAAAAAAAAAAAATTACATATCAACCTTACATTTACTTTACATTCCTGGACTTGTTTTAGCTAGACTTCTATTTCTTAAATGAAACGCTGTCTTACCCTTGCTTTGCTCTTGGGCATACCTGCAGTTTCTCTGGCCACACCACGAGAGCCGTGTCCAGCGGCCGTGGCTGCTGCAGCCCTGAGCCCAGAGACAGCCCCTGGCACCAGTGGCACTGCCAGGGGCAGGGTGAGGGGACAAGGGCTCCTGCCCCTGGGCCTCAACAGGCTGCTCTCAGAACAGCCATTTTGCAGAATAGACTCTGGTTGTTAAAAAACAAGTTACTGGTAACTGTTTTCTTCTTTTATACGACCAACATGTTCCCCGAATAGATGTGCTGCCATGGCCCTTTTTCGTGTGCTGAATGTACCTCGTAAGTAGAAACACCATGTGTGGTACATTGTGCGGTTCTAATGCAGATTATTTTGAAGCAAAACCCTTAAAATGAAGTATTTGCAGTCACCATTAAGTATCTGCTGTCTCAGGAGGGTGCAGTGTTGAGGTGAGCATTGCCAGTGGCACACAGGGTCTGTTGCACCAGGACCCAGCAGCCCGGCCCAGCCCACCTGTGCATGGCTCATCACCTCAGCCTCACAGAATGGGGTTTTACCTTTCAAAAACTATTTGCCTGTGGGCAGCGAACAAGTAGACTTTTCTGAGGTTGTATTACAGTAAAGGAATTGTTAATATGACTAATTTCAGTTTGTTATTTTCTTGGGTTTGAAATTTTACAGTGATCTTCCTCACAAATACAGCAGAACTGCTGTAGCACAGATTGATTAAATGCCCTTGATATCAGCATAAACAAGGTATAGCACATTTCTTTGGGACTTGGTAAGGGTTTGTGCTCTGATTCTCCTGTAACAGGCAAATAGCACACTTGTCATGGAGGTCATTTGCTTCGCTTCCAAAACATAATATTTTCTTTAATATGCTCAAAATTTTCCTCTGCAAACATTGACGTGAACTTGTGAACATGCAATTCCTATTGGCTTCAGTGAGAGCCATCCTCGCTCATCAAAGGAGGGAATTTGGCTCTTGATTTTACTGCAATCAGTGTTTTATTTATAATGTACAAGAGTGCACGTGCACTCTCCCAGTAAGAGCTGATGGGATTTATGTGCACATGCTGAGGACCAAATCTTCCCGGTAGCTGTTAGGAAGTTTACTTTCACATGCTTGTTCCTTGGTGTAACCTGAATCACCATTCACTGACGACGAAAACAAAACAAAACCAAACAAAGAAAAATCGTCCATATCAATTTTTTTTTTTTTGCTGTTGTTGCTTTCATCATGTTAGTATTATGATAGGGAGCAAGCAAGCTTGAATTTGCAGAAGAAACTATGAATATAGTTTTAAAGCATTTCTGGTTACAGCCGGGGATTACTGCGATTGAGGGAAGCACCACTGCTCCTTCCAGGCTGGCCCTGGTGCATTCCTTGTGTGCCAGGGAGGGAGCACGTGTGTTGCAGCCTGTGGATGGGGACAGTTTGGTGGGGACAGCTCCAAGCCCCAGCAGAGGAGCTCGGCAGGGTGCTGGGCTCTGCTGGCGCAGCTGGAGCCGAGCTCCTCGTCAGCTCTGTGGGGCCGGACCCTTGGGCTGTGTTAGTGAGAAAGGCCGAGTTCTTCCTAAACACCAACCCCCGGAACAATTGTATCCAACCTGTGAGATCCTGGCCTGTAACAGAACCAGCCTGACAACAGCTTGCATTTTTCTGTCGTCTGATAGCACAGTTCCTTCCTTCCCAATGGGAACAGCTTCTCTCTGCTCTGTTTTTTTCTTTCATGTCACAATATTAATCTCGTGTCAGGGGGATGTAGGTGCATTTGCTGAGGTTTCCTTTGATAGTGCATATCAAACGAGACAAGTGTTTAATTTGGTATCATAAAAAGAGGTTTATGAGCAAATCACAGTAAATCACTGTAGAAAATCATGAAACCAAAACAAAAACCTCAAAACAAAACACTGAAATGACCACAGAAGAGGTGAGCTACCAGGGTGAGGGGGATACCTGCTACAGTGAGGTCCAGCTGTATGTGACAGTCTGGTAACCCCAGCATGGTTCTTAAATACCCAGATCTCCTGCATATTTTTCTTGGTAGTTGATGTTCTGTGGTGACCCGTCTCGAACACCTTGGCTGTGTCCCTCTGTGGTGCTGTGCCCTGGGTCTGTGGCAGACGGTGGCCAGGAGCAGGCCCCCTACCAGCTTACGAGCCTTGTCCCAACCTTTAGAATGGTCAGGAGCCACAGAAGAGGTGTCCTGGGTGCTGTGGGGGGCAGTGGCAAGACAGTAGGCAGAGGGAGGAAGGGTTGAGGCAGCTCCCCGGGTTCCACTGTGGCTGCACAGGCTGGAGCTGGCAAGGCACCCTATATCCTTCCCACCAGTTAAATGGTGTGTTCAGGATACTGGAGCTGTGGTGGTGTGGCTGGGAGCTCACAAGGGTCCAAAGCCACGGGCTGTGGTGGATGAATGGCAGCTGCCATGGGGGAGCAAGCTGGTGCTCCCTGCCTGTGTGGGGTGGGGTCATGCAGGTTACCTGTACATGCTGGTCTTCCAGCATTTCTGACTTTCCAGGAGAGGAAGAGCTGATCCTCCCCCCTCCTCCACCCCACTCTTAATAATCATGGTTTGCAGACTAAATATCTGTTCCATTAATGTTTGTGTGTACAAGCTTGAGTCAGTACCTGTCATCCCTCTGGAGCCCTCCTCGATGAGCCGTGTGAGCAGTGGGTACGAGAGCTCGCGGGCTGGCAGTACCTTCTCCAGCAGCCAGGGACGTTCCCTGTGCAGAGGGGCTGACTGCTGCTCCACAGGTCCCGGGCGGGGGCTTAAGCCAGCAAATCCCTGCTCCCAGTAGTGCCAGTGCAGCCAATTGCCCCGGCGTGCAGCAGCTTGCAGTGTCATGCAAGGTCAGTTTACCTGACAGCAAGTGTCTAGCGAGAGCTCAGTGGAGCTGCTCACTGCAGTTTTTGGGGATGTGGCTTTTCACAGGCCTAAGTTTTTTACCCACCCTAAGCAGAAGTCACAGTTTAACATCATGAGTTTTCTTCACAATTGGATCTTGGCATGGGCTTCATCTGGTGATGAGAAAAGTTTCCCCTGTGGAGTTTGACCCTGTAGGGTCAGGTCCCACTCACACTGGAGTCGACACAGAAGGTGTTGTGGGGCCCTACATGAATGCTAGCACCAGCAGTGAGGTTATTGTTAAGCGTGCAAATAGTGCAAAAATACAAACAGAGTAAAACAATTTGAGGGAAGAAATGGCGGTGTAATGCTGCAGCGATGCTATCTCTGCACGGCATTATTGGTTTGAACCTGCCAGGCTCGGTGCTTGGAGCAGCAACAAACAAGTGATTCAGCTGATGGGAGCAGAAAGTGTTAATAACACTGACAGCTACTTTGGTAATGGAGGAACAGGCGGATCCTACTACCAGGGATTCCCGCTGTGCCAGGGCTGCTCCTGGCCAGAGCTGCTGGGGAACAAAGTTCCACGGAGGAGGCAGAGTTTGTATTTCAGCGGCAGCTTTCCTTCATGTCCTGCACTGGGGCTGCAGGGGCATGCGTGACCTTTGTGGGGTCCCTGAACTCCTGTGGGGGTGTCCTGAGCTGCAGGGAGCCGGCACTGCTCTGGGGTGCACAGCTCCCAGCAGCTCCTTCCATCGTGCTGCCCCGGCCCCGCAGCCCTGCTGGGGCTAGTTCCCAGCATGGTTTTGTGAGTGTAGAATAAATTAGCCATGATGGCGCCTGCATTAATTTTATGTGGGAGAATCCCCAGGGATTCCAGAGCAATTACAGGGAGTGCAGTCTTGCCCAGTGCAGCGTCCTCCCCATCCTGCTGCTGTTCCCCACAGAGGGAAGCAGCAGCAGGAAGGGGCAGGAGGGCTGGGTGATGCAGTGCTGGTACCTGCAGCATCCTTCGTGGCAAAGCCAGTGCAGGGTGGTCTGTGGTCCCACTGCACCCCACAGCTGGCCCAGGGTGCCAGGACTGAGTGCCAGCAGCAGTGGAGCTCGCTCAGCTGATGTGTCCTAGAGAAAGGCTGGAAAACAGGCCCAAGGCAAGTGTGCTTTCTTGGCTTCAGTCATGTCCCTCGAACGCTGGTTGTCTTGAGTAATTGAAGCCTGTCCCATTTGTGGCTTTTTTCTTAAAAAATCAGCTCATACTTTGGCAGGGGTTTGTCTGAGGGCGTAGAGGATACATTCAATGACAAGAGTTATAACATTCAATTTGTTGGATGCCACAATTAAACCTCGGGTTTTTCACCCAACCATCCAAAAGCTAATTGGACCTTGTCACTCAGGCAGGAATACACACAAACAAGGGCAATCCATGGCCCCGGATCCCAACAATGTGATTTTCATCACCTTACCAGTCTTTGGGGAGTCTTCAGCTTCCATCTGGAAGTACCTTCAACCCTTTCCACCTACAGATCTTGAAATAGCTATAACAGAGAGAAAACCAAAATTACATGGAGTTTATTGCCATTTCAGAAGGAAAAAAGTGTTTGAAAAAGTTTATTCAGGAAGCCAAGGGAAGTTAAGTGGGAGACATTTGCCATTTCATCAGTCTGTTGGTGATAGCCATTCATGTCATAAATGGCTTGTGTCATTTGATGCCAAAAATAACACAATTTTCCTCCCCAAAGGCCTATAGGGTTTTTTTGCAATAAATGTTTATTTGTTAATAATATACTTTAAACAGTCCAGCCTTGACCTCAAGTCTCCAAAAGAATCCATCTTCTCTCTGAAAAATCCTGCAAAGTTTGTGTAATTTTTTCTCGGAAGGTGTAATTGATGGCGCAGTGAAGGGCAGTGTGTTTGCTTTAACTACTGCAGCTGCGTGGATTAACTGTTTATAAGGGCCTACTGTGCTTTGAATGGTGACTTGCTTAGATTTCAGGCTTTAGTTGACAGCACTTCCTAATTGTTCCTTGGATTTGCCTAAGTTCAATCAGTAAAAATAAATTTCTGCACTGAGTTCACCCATCGTTCTTCCCTCATCGTGGCTTCAAAACCTTTGAAATGCTCGTTTGTAGGAGTTTGATTCCATGGATCACCCTGCAGCCTTGAAATGGGGGTGACCAGGACAGCGGCTGAGCGGAGCTGAACTTGTTCTGTGTCTCCTGTTGATTTCAGAAAAAATGTCAGAGGAATTTGGGTGCCGAGCAAATAATCTGTATGCAAATATTTTTGACAGGCTTTCAGTGTACTAATGGGAGTCTCTAGAGTCGAACATAGAACTGACAGATATGAAATGTGATTAAATATTCAAAAATGTAACAAAAGGTTTTGTAAATACCCATGATCTAGAAACTGTTATTTTGAGAGAAAATAGTAAGTAAGAGAATTAATTTACAGTATGTTGCACTGTTTTGAAATTGCCCTGCCAAAAGCTGGAGTTGGATTTCCACTGGCAAAGTGTTTGTGGCATGCCAGTGACATGTGACCAGTACCGCAGTAAGGCAACAATTGTCTCTTCACTGAATCACCAACTACCACTGATTTAACCAATGTTTAATCACATTTTTCAGCTGTTTTTGTTCTGCCATCAGCCACTCTGATCCTTCTCTTACGATTTTTCATGTGAACTTTCACTAAACAAGCAAGGTATTAAGGCATTTGTCAGATATTTTTTTGTTAGTCCTTAAATGAAAATGTGGTTTTCTAGAACTCTGGAGGGCTTATTTCCTTTAAGATCATCTGAGTTATGGGAGAGAGTTACACATTTAATTTCTCAAAGCATTTCAGCTCCCAGTGCTAGTTTGTTTTCAGTTCGACAGGCACTTGGATAAAATAAAGAACAGTATGTATAAAATGAATGGAATTCATTTTTTCTTTGAACATTTCACATTTGTGGAGCTAAATTATTTGGATAACATGGACACTCAGGTGCTTTGTGTGAAGCTTATCTTAGTGGGACTCCATAGCACTAAATGTCACTAGTTGTTTGCTGAGAATATGTCTGTAGTTTATTAATTGTAACTATTATATGATGCTTTAAAAATCTGTATTTTGAGAATCAAAGTTTCCAGCCTATGCTGTGGTCCCACGTGTAGAAGTTGGCTAATTTTACTCAATCTCCTCGAGTGCAATTTACAAGGCAAAGTTACACTCACAACTGGTTGAAGAACTGGGGGCCTTCAGGTGCCCGAGCTGTGTGGTAAGTGATAATTTACTTCCCAGGGGCATTTTCTGGGGCAGTCTGGGGCACAGCAACCTGAGCAGTTTCTCTCCTGTACCAGCAAGGGTTTGGCTGTTCACAGAATCACAGGGTGGGCACGGCAGGAACAGACCATGGTGGGTCACCTGGTCCAACCTCCCAGCTCAGGCAGCGTCATCCCAGAGCACATGGCACAGGATTGCATCCAGATAGTTCTGGAATAACTTCAGTGAGGGAGACCCCACACTCTCTCTGGACAATCTGTTCCAGTGCACGGTCACCCCTGCAGGAAGGAAATTCTTCTCACGTTCAGGTGGAACTCCACATCCATCAGTTCCTGCCCATTGTCCAGGGCAGATACACACGCGTAGGCTCGTGCAGTGGCTGCACAGCCGTGCAAGTGACCCAGCTGCAGGGACACAGGCAGTGTAGCCTCCTCCTCTGCACCAGGGTTTGAGGTCTGTCCTGTCCTGTCCTGTCCTGTCCTGTCCTGTCTTGTCCTCCTCCTCTCTCCTAGAAGTGAGTCCTGTGCAGACCTTGCTGTCCTCTCAAGCCTTCCTGGGGCAGGGGAGTGCCGTGCTGCCAGGGCTCCTCTGTTTCCCCTGGCCTGTGTGATGCAGGCTGACCCTGACCGCTCCTGGCCGAACCCACAGCATGGCATGGGGGGCCCAGACGCTGCAGAGGGCACACGGGGGGTGCAGACACTAACGCTCCCCGAACTGCCCCTCCTGGCTCTGTGAAGTTTATCCTGATTCATTCTCAGGTGATTCATGCTCTCAGCATCAGCTGCCTGTTTGTGAAACTGAAAAGAAGCAATCTGAAAGTGAAACAGTCACATTACTGAGGCTAATATGGATTCGCTCCTGTAAGAGGATATTAGAAGACCCTTTGTTGTACAGACTGAGCTTTACCATGTTTTAGTCTTTTTTTCAGCTTTCTTTGGTAGTAAATCAAGTGACAAAACATTTAACTATATCCCTGTGCGTGAGCACTCGTGCTAATTAATGCAGTAACTCTTTTGACCTTCTGTTTAAAAGATCACAACTGGTGCTGTTCCTGCCCAGACACCACCATCCCTCAGCACCCTCGGTTGTTCATGTATTTAAAGTGTGGCTGTGGTGGGGATGGCTGGCATCCGTATGCTGTTATATTCTTGTAATAGCAAACATTAAGAAAGTTAAATGGACAAATGAATAAGAGAAAGAGTAGAAAAGCCAAAGAGCAATTAAATGTAACTTTTCATCATGAAAAGGATTTCACTGGTTTATCTTCTAATAAGATTATGTCACTGACACAAGTACCTAGGAGCCTGTGATTGACAGCCTCCTGTACTTTTATCAGGCAGTGTGACACTAAACCTCGGGGCCTTTTGTCCGATAGAGTGAGCTCACGGAAACTTGCCGTCCTAATCCCCTTATTCATGTCAGGCACAGAAAAGAAGTTCTGATCAGATGGCATCTTACAACAGTGTCACCTCCACCCCCTCGGTGCTGGATGGACATGGGACATGGGACGCTTTGTTCGGCGGCTGTGCTGTGCTCCTGCCTGCGCACTGCAGCCCCGCTCCTGGCCCGGCTTCGCGTGTCCTGCCCAGCGCTGCCCCGCACCGTGCACAGGCTGGACAGCTGCTGCCCGGGGGAAGCTGTGTCTGCAGGGCAGGAAAATCCCAGAGAGGTGGTAGATGATTTACAGGCTATCTGATTTTGTTTATATTCTGTTTTTATTTCTCTGAAGAACGCAAGGCCTTTAAAGGAAATTCTTCCTTTTGTGTTGTGTCTGTAAGATCATGTAGTGAAATGTCTCACTGAGCTTCTTCAGACTTTGCACCCAGGCACAAGAGTGAGTGCAACTAAACCCCCTATCTTTTCAGAAGCATAGGATCAATGTTGTAGAAGTCAGCAATCGATCCCAGTGCTGGTATTATAAGTTTCATAGCTCCAGCCCTTTCTTAGTTGTAGGAATTCCTTTGTGCATATCCCTGCGGTAACCTATTGCAAATAGTGGTTCCCTGTGGTGCTTTATTTACTTGTCCAACTGTTTGGAAGTCTGTTAGTCTAAAGATCAGATGCTCTGAAACAAATCTTATTACCTTAACCAGCTCTGCAAATTCTTCTTTCTCCATTTTTATTGACTTCTCTTCAGCTAGAACTAATACATGTGCAGCAGGTGGGCAAGTACATCTTTCAAAGTTTAGCCCCTCAGATTTAACATGAGAAACTATAAATCTTTTTGTTTTCCTTGGAAAATGTGGGAAACCACAGGTATTTGAAGAGTTGCCTCCTCAGTGGATTTCTGAAGTTTATGCTGGTTGCTGTAATTTTTGAAACAGAAGTCTGGGAAATTTTGAATGAATGCTGCATTCTGGGGCATAGTCTAATGAATTACTTTTTTCCTTGCATTAAGTATTTTTTCAAGCTGTAATCAAAAGCAATGGAATGGGAAAGTTTTAAGATTTTTTTCTTTTCATCCAGCCTGGCACCCCTGGCAGAGAAACTGCATCAAACTTCCTCCAACTCATCTGCTACAAGCTGGTTCCGTCAGCACTACTCACCAGTCCTCATTTGAGAAGGCGTGTCCAGCTCCTCTGTATTTTTCATCTCTATGCACATTTTTAAAGTAATTTTAGATGTAAAAAGTCAGTGCTAATTAAATGTTTTAAGAAATCATCCTTCAGGAATTCCCCTTTCTCCTCCCAGTCCCCCACCCCGGCTCCTGGCGACCTCATGCTCCCCGGTGGGTGCTCACATCCCATCCTGGGCAGATGCTTCATCTCTTGTGGCACTTTGCTCCAGCAGATATCAAAGTCCTTTGCAGAGCGACCTGCCTGGGGTTCCTGCAGGCTGGGGCCTGTCCCAGGCACGCTTATCCCTGGGACACACAATTTCTTCCCATGTCTTCTTAGGACCAGGCTGCCCCAGGAGCCGGGATGGGAACGTTCTCATGTCTGGGGTGTGCGGAGCCATTCGCTGCTGCTTTGCCTGCGTTTGTTTTTCCACTGTAAGCACCAGTGGCTGCCAACATGAAGTGCAGAAGGGAGCATACACAGGATCTTATTTAAAAAAAACAGCACGCAAAGGAACCTGCAAGGCTGCGGCTTTCCTGCAGCAGAGCATGTTTGCTTTGAGCAGCCAGCTCTGCTGGGATCCTGGCAGTGCAATCTGGTGTCAGTTTGCAGCACGGACAGGGCTGGAGGTGCTCAGCTGAACACAGCATTATGTACCCTGGAAATCCATGAGGTTGGTACAGGAGTCCATAAATATCTGTAAACTTCTCAGGTCAATTAACTGATAGGTGAATTGAGCAGACAGTGTGATGTCAGGGTGAGCCTGGGGAGAAGGTTCAGTAAAACTGTAAAGGGCATCAAAACATTGGCAAAAGCCTTACTGAAATACAGGAGTGTTAACACATCTGAAGTGTTAAATGCAAGCAGAAGCGATGTGGTATGAAGCTGTGTGTATGTCAGAGAAGGGGACTTCAGAAAGCATCTGAGATCCTGTTAGTATCATGGGTTTGGACTTGAGGGCTGTTTACCACTCCCCTCGGAGCTCCGCCAGCTGTGGTGCCAGTTTGGGGTGTCCTACCCTAACACCAAACACGTCTGCTGCAGAAAGGTGTAGGAAATACAGCATATTCTGCATCTTCCAGAGGGAACCAAGCCTCACTGTGTGCCCTGACACTGCATACAACAGCTCCTCTTGCTTTCCTTGATGTGTCCTGCCCTTCTCTGAGCAAGAGGCTCAGTAAACAGGGAGAAAACATCCACAGACAGTGAGTTTGGGCTGGTGTTCCTGCATTAGCAGTACTTGATGCTACAGCATTCTCATTGAAAGAAAAATAACATTTGTTTGGACCAAAAAAAAAACCTTTGGGGATTGAATTTCAGAGCCTCCCTGCCTTACTCTCAGCCCCCTCTGAAGGCTGAAATGATTTGTGAGCCAGGGCCTGTGACCCAGGGAGGCATCAAGCAGCAGAGAAGGGAAACATTTGGAGTTCAGAGGGACAGTGGGTCTTGATGACCAGTGTAAGACAATGCAGATGTTTCAGATCATGAGGTCTCTGATGATGATGAGAAAATGCCCCTAACAGCCTCTGGACTGGGGTCTTCTCTGCAGCCCTTTTCCCTTGGTATAATGTTGTGACATCTCACAGGATTGCATTTTTAGGATTTATTGTGGAAGAAACTTGGTGCTTACTGTGTTAGGTAATTCTGACGAGCAGGGTGGAATTTTCATTTCCCACTGGGAAGTGGGTTATTGGTCTGCCCCATGGGTGTTGGCAGGGGCAGGGGCACCCAGAGCAGTGGTGGTGGGGCTGGCCTGTGTGTGCTGCCAGCCCTGACAGTGGCCCATGGAGGGTTGTCTGAGAGGAGGTGAGCCAGAAGAGCGAGTTTTTGGACAAGAGTCCAACAATAATGGCATGTCCCATTGTCTTTCTTGATATAGACAGAGGTTTCCTGGAAGGAGGACAGGTTCTGGAACAAGGAAGGAAAAATACTGATGGAGGAGGAGGAGGAGAAATCATTCAGGATCCTGACTCAGCAGTAGATCAGCTAAACATCTAGGCACTGACCACTGGCCATGTTGGCTCTGTCCAGTCCCAGCCTGTTGATCTTGGTGCTCCTGCCTTGGGAGGAGCGGAGAAGACCGAGTGGGGCAGCACCCACCCTGCGGACAGGAGCTCTGGGACCTAGCCCCGGCACAGGGATTTGAACCTGCTCTGCATCCAGGGCAAAGCATCCCTCAGCATCACTGCTGGGCCAAAGAGGCGTGTGAGTCTGGCACCCAGGTTTGTGAAAAAGTAGGCCAGAATTATGTACTGAACACATGTACAAGCACCAGGAGAACAGTGTAGGCTGTGGAGCCCAAGTTGGAGAAACAAACTCTGATTCTATCTGGTCTAAAGCTTAATACGTGAGAAACAGCAGACACCAGTCCTGTAGTGCTTGGGTGCACACTGGTGTCGCTGCTGGTCAGAGACCATGTCCATACCCAAGCTCAGTGCAGGGCTTAGGTACCAGAGGCCCTGTGGGGCTTGAGGATGGCTTTATTCCCAGGCAGGAATCACAGTGAGAAGATGCCTCAGAGACCACGCTGAGCACCAAGGTAGGCACGGGTGCAAGTGCCTCGCGCTCTCACCAGTCAGTCCCAACGCAGCTGGAAGTGACAGTGGGCACCTTTCCCTGATTCCATGGAGGGAAGCCCCATCCTGTGCTGCTGCCAGAGCATGTGAGCAGTGGGGCTGGGTCTGGGCTCACCTCACTGTGTCTGCTGCAGCCACTGCTGCACCAGCAAATCTCAAATTACATCTGCAGTGAGAAAATAGGATACAGAATTTAAAACACTGTTTTGTTAAAAAAAAAAAAAAGCTGACTGCCTGTTGGCTTGGGGGAGTGCAGAGGCTCTTCAAGGTCTTCCTGACATCTGTCTTGTCGGGAGGAGGGTGTGCCCTGCACGCTCTGCAGGAGGGGATGGTGAAGGGGCTGCGGCAGACTCAGCCAGAGCTGCTGCCTCCAGCGCGGGTGCCTGACCCTGCGCGGCCCCTCACCAGGCAGGGCTGGGGAGCACCGCCACTGCCAGGGCCAGGCAGCGGCAGCAGGTTTGCATCTTGGCACTGCTGCCAAGGGGACTCTGGCTGGAACGATTCCCGTGGACACTGCCAAGCTGGAGCCTGGCAGAAGAGTGAGAATTTCCTAACTGTGACAAATGCCTGCCTGAAAAAAATATGTGTTTATTCATCAGCGGTGCGTTCAATTAGCCTGAGCTTCGGAAAAGCTGTCTCGTCGCTCCAACAGTCTCCCCTGCCATTTGAACCACCTCTGCTGAGGAAAAGACTAGATAACGTTTTGCTTTAAAGAAATTTAGGAACTGCTTATTTCTGGTGCTCCTCTTTGCAGCCCAGGTTTGACTTCTGATGGAATTCTAACTGGAATGGGAACATGCCTTTGTGGTTGTGTTCGCTATCGAGAGCCAGGTTTTTGGGGCCTTTTGTATCTGATGGTAAGTTACTGTTTTCTTACTGGGTATAGCTGAAAAAATGAAACCAGAACTTAGTCCCCAGAGAACTTCTGCCACAGGGGGTTTAATTAAGAAGCCACTTCCATGATCTGTTGTGACTGTGATAAAAGTAACTTTGTGATTTTGAAGAGGTGGCTGCCACCTCAGTGTGGTTCCCCACCAGCGGGACAGACACAGTTTTGCCTTTTGACTTTGGCATTCGGCATTTGGCTTATGATGGAATCTGAGCATGGCCTTTATTGTCATTATGGTTGAAAGAGTGTTGTTACAGGCATAACTGGAGTTTTGTAAGCATATGCTGGAACATACACTTAAGATATTAAAAAGACGTTTTCAATAACAATCGTGTTTAGAAACAAATGACCTTGGTTTTCCATTTCTGGGCTGTTCTGTGTGAAGCCAAATGATCAGTCTTCCAGGGATGCAGTCTGCTGCATTGACTTTGGGGTTTCAGGCACAAGAGAAGCAAGCTGCCTACTTTAAAATGGTGCTGAGCTAGCAACAATGCTTCTCCCTCCAAAACAGCTCCACAAAGTACCATCTCTGGTAATCAGCTGATTTTTTTAGGTCATATGTAAATTAAGAACACATCTGCTTTCCATATGTCTCACATACACAACTTACATATGTTTTTGGATGTATTATCTTAATCATATTTATTGGCCAAAGCAAAAAAAAAAAAAAAAGAATTTAAAAATATTTTTGGATTCCTAATATTATAAAATCAACAACTATAAAGCAAATGAGTCATGTACTGCACTGCAGTTACACTGTACAATTGCAACAAGTATTTAAGAGCTGTATTTCTTCGCTGGATCAAAATCTATAGGCAACATTACTATCTCTCCTGTATTTTTGTCTAACAGAGATCTAAAGAAAAATTAATTACGCTTCTCTGACTGATTGTTATTCTGCTGAAGTATGGTTCTAATCCTTATTAACATTCTCTAAAGTCATGCATGAAATATGACTTTTGCACCACACTCTGTGGCATATGTTTTCTCTTTCCAGTGTATTTTTCAAACTATCTTCAACCCTCACTGCTGTTCATTATTTTAAGATAGGTTTAAAGTTTGCCACAGTCTCAAAACTGATCCAGTACAGAGCATTGCAAGGAAAAAAAATGACACATCATTCTGCTCATGAACACAAATTGCTTCTGATTATTTAGCTTTGAATGTTCTCCTCATACTGTTTTTATTAAAAGCCCCAGTATATTTATTCTTGATAGTGTCTTCAATTAAGTTAAAAAGAGTCCCTTTTCTATAGCAGTATGTAAAGAAAATAGTTGTTACAACCGCAAAATTACCGAAAAAACCTGGTTCTAGTAAAGTACTACTTCAGTTCAACAACCACAGCACGAAGTTTGCTGTTTTCTTGTAAACTTTCCAGCCATTAGATAAACAGTGTCTGTGTCTTCACACAGAGCTGCACCCTTACATTGTTTGAGGACAGTTGTTTTCCTGCAGGTTTCTGCAAAATGTATGCTCCATTAATCCATCTATCAGTGTTGGAAAATTTGTCTGTTTGGATATAGAGTGACTCTGGCCAGTGGTGAGTAGGTCTCTGCTCTAGGAGCAGTTCTTGTAAGAAATTGCTGGAGGAGATGGGCAGAGCACTCCAGTTCTGCTCATTGCCTCCCAAGTGCCATTAATTTGAGCTGTGACAAGGGGAAGGAAAGTTGTTACAAGTGGGATCCTGTGACTTCTGCACACATTGCACACAGCTAGGAATGTTTTCCTTTTCCTTTTACAAAATAGTGATTTAGGAAAACGGTCTAAGTTTAGCAGTTTCTGTAGCTTCTGCCCTGTTGGTTTGACAATAACTGATTTTTTGTTTGAAAACACTGTCTTTTAGTGCTGTGATGTCATAGCCTAATATTGTGCAAAGGTGTAACCGGACCAAACATGTCAGGAACATGTCAGTAACTTTCCATAAATTATTCAGTCTCTTTGGGAAAACCCCTAATTATGTGTTAACTCATTTTCTACTTCAGAGAAGTTTTGTCTTGAACTTCAGAGTCCAATTGCTGTGAAGCTTTTATTTATTTATCTATTTATTAAACTTCTAAAAAATTTTTGGAGGTTACTGTATTTCTGCTTAAAATTCTTTGTGTGTGAGCTCTGACAGAGAACTGCAAGGATCTGGCAGAAATAGGATGTCAGAAATCAAAGAGTGGAGTCACTTTAAACTCATTTACAAACAGCCCTGAGAGCGCAGGATGCAAAGGTCCCTGCCGAGCTCTCCGTCCTCGACTCAGCGACTGCCACACATCCCCGAGCGGATCCTCAACGTGCTCCAGGCAATAAAGCTGTTTGTGCTTTGAAGGCCATGGGGTATGGAGGAGAGGGCTGTTTGAAACATGTCACTTTGAACTGTGTTGGAGGGTCCCAGGGAGCTGGCCACCTCCGTCCGTCAGAGGTCTGGTTCCAGTCTGCGAGCCCTGGAGCCAGCCCCATCGTCTGCTCAGGTGGCCCCACTGTGAGATGTCAGGCTGATAAGTGAAAGTAGAGACTTTCGAGAGAAGATCAAGAGTTTACTGCTTGCACTGCATCCCTCTCTATGTGTAAGAGTTCAATATGGCAACAAAAGGGGTTTCCTGCCTGCAGGCAGATGCTGCCTTTTCAAAATGTTGCTTTACATTTGAAGCCTCAGCATATGCTGTAATAAAGGCCATCCTGAAACTTCAATGGATTGCATCATGAGGAAATTCAGAGAGGAAGGAGCTTTAGGTGGAGCTGTGGAATCTTTTATGAATTAATCCTCCATGAAAAAAATGGGACTATCAAGTTGGGGTCAGTCACGGCTCAGGATCAGTGCTGTCTGGTGTTTTAGCTCGCTAGCATTCCTGCCAAGATGACTGGGTAGGGAACAGGGGCTGGAATGCTGCTGAAACACCCGAAGTGCTGTGATGCAGAGGGGAAAAACAGAAAATGTTGATGCCACGTTTCCTGCACAAAGAGTACACTGTCCTGTTAGCTGATCCGCAGAACTTAAGTAGGTGCAGGACGATGCCACAGTTAGCCAGTTGCTGTACCAAGAGGTGGGAACTAATTGAATCTCCCCTTGGAGTGAATCTGTGTGCATTCTCTGTGTCAGTGAGGCTCGGGTGGCAGATGTGAGCATTTGGCTGTTCTGTGTCAACTTCAGTGTAGTTATCTCTCTTTTTCTCACCATCTCTGTTCTTCCAGACAAGTCACAGACTAGCAGCGTAAGGAAGCAAGTGGCCAGAGGCAGGGACATGATCCTGGCTCCCTCGCTGAGGGATGTTAGGTCAGCACTCCCTGTGTCCCGTGAATGGGGAATGGGAAAGGGGGAAACATTTCGCTTGACTATTTCTTTTAAAGCAGTTGTTTTCAATATGCTTTTGCATCCTGTTTCTGAAGTGGGCTGGCCATTAAGCTTTACTTGTACACGTGTTTATGAAAAGCAAAACAAATAAACTATTGTTTATTCTTGAAAATTAATCTCACAATGTGCATTTAGTAATGCTGGAATGGTTGGGAATAGACGTTGTCTAAAGCAACACATGGATGTAGGGTGCGGTGGCTTATGGTGAATAATGACCAGAGTACAAATACTAGGGTTAGAACATGGAAAATGTGCAAAAGAGAGACAGAGTAATTGTGGTGAAGAACACTGCTCATTTTCAGCAATTTGCTCAGTGACAATGTTGAGTGGAAGAAAGGCTGTAAATTCCTGTTGGGTTTGGGACTGACAGTAGGGAGCAGTGCTAAGCTGGCTGCCAGCAAGGGTCACATGGGCTGAAATGGATTCTTGTTTAAAAATGTAAGGATTTTTAAAATAAAATATTTTGTGCCAGGAATTTTAATTCGGCTTGTGTTATGGTGGGATTTTTTAAAGATTGGATTTGTAATTTCCCATTTTTACATCTAAATTTTTGTCTGACAGTAGTGTAAATCGACAATACTTTGACTGATGCAGAGCGAAACTAGTGCAAAGTTTATGCAACTTCATCTAGCTCAGACCTTCCAGAAAAGGGCTGTCAGATAGATGAGTGTGAACTCTCAAGCCCCCAGTAAAGGCGCTGTTATTAAGTATAAATATAGAGTAGCTTTTAATAGCTATAATTAAGATGTGTTATAGTTTTAAATTAATAGAAACAGGTTTTGGTGGCGGTGAGCAGTTCGGCCCAACTCAGCGCGGAGCCAGAGGTGTCGAGGTGGTTCCAGAGGGAGCGGGTTCTGGGCGCACGGGTGCGATGCCTGGCAAGTGCCCCTTGCGCCAGGGTTGCAGCGCTCTGGGCCGGGACAGCACTCCCTGGTGCCGGGACAGCACTCCCTGGGTGCCGAGACAGCACTCCCTGGTGCCGGGACAGCACTCCCTGGGTGCTGGGGCTATCGGCCTCTTCAGAGGACCTGGCCCCCTCCCAGCTGACTGCTCGCCAAGAGGAGCTGCCGCTGCTGCGCCCGGGCCCGCGGGGCTCGACGCCGCGGTAGGCATGCAGGAGCTCACCGCGCACGCTGACAAGATCAGGTTTCGCACAAAATGCAGCGGCAGCCAAAACCTTCTCTTAAAGCAGTGCCGGAGGAGGAGCCGATGGTGCACCCCGCTCTCCTCCCTCCTGCAGCCCCCGCAGTGCTCGCTGCCGCCCTGCTCCCATGACAGCAGCCTGGGCACAGTGGTGGGCAGCCTGGAGCAGGGATTGGTTCCTGTGGCCTTGGGCAGATGAGTGCCCTCGCTGCTGTCCACCCGGAGCACACCAGCCCCCGGGTGCTCACCCGGTGACTCATCTGTGTGGTGGAGGGTGAAGATGGGACCTGCCTCTGTCACCCCCTAGCTCACAGGTGAGGGTGTTCTCCAGGCTGGTGAAAGGTGTGAACCTCTCAAGGGGAGGGGAGATCTGATGTCTCCCACATCCTTAACCCACAAACTTGCAGTCCACAAATGTCATTTTTGCAGCCTGCAGGTGAAGGCCTTTCCATAGGACCGCGCAATTGAGCCCTAATTACTCTTTACAGTGTTGTAAGATAACATACATCAATGTGTGTCCCACAAAGGAGGAATGAGCAGCCCCTTTGGTTCTCAGGTCTGTGTGGAACTGTCCGCGTGTGGTGTGCAGGTGACGTCCCCTTGGCAGAGGCAGGGCTGCGTGCTGCACACTGAGGTGTCACACACACCCCTGCACTGGGCACAGATGCCCGCAGTGGAACTGGAGCAGTGGTGTGGTGTAAAGCTCTTCCCTTCCTAAAGGCTGAGGATGCGTGGGGTGAGGAGACGATTCAACAGGCTGGCCTGGTGCCAGCTGGGGGTGACTCTCCACTTGAATCAACACTGGCACTGGGACTGCTCCCACACACAAGCTGATGGGATGTTGCTGCTGCTGCTGCTTCAGTCCTGGGGGAAATAACTGGTGTGCACGTGTGAGCCTGCCAGGCTGATCCCTGCATGATACTGAAATGGATTCCTGAAGCTTCCTCAGGACAGGTTGAGTGTCAAACAGCCTCTGTCAGCATTTCCCAAGCTGTTGTACCCCCTGTCCCACTTCCAGATAAACTTGACTTTTACACCCCCACATTTCTCAGCCTGGGCACAGTGCCGTGCTGACATGGCTGTTCCAGCTCCAGGAGCTAATCCAAAGCCCCCAAGCATTCCCAAATCCTGTCAAGAAGGAGTACCCACAGTTGGAAAGTATTGGCATGTGTGGAAAATACTGGTTCTGTGGTCTGGAGAGCTCCTGGAAGTTGTAATTCCTGCTGATGTGCACCAGCAGTGCTGGCAGCCTGTTGGAGAGGTGCTCATGAGGTGAGCAGGGGCAAAGCCAAGAGCCTCCTTGTCTGAACCTGTGTGCTGGTGTCCATGAGCATAGCGAACAGCACCCTGACTGTGAACACAGGGGTTATGTTGGTTCAGCCATATCCATGCATCCACACGGTCCAGCCCATGCACCCCTTTTCACCGGAGCCCCATTACACCTGCAGACAGTTTTGTCTCCCCAGCTCCTGCTTCAGCAGTCTCTGCTGCAGTGTCTGAGTCTTAGGGCACGTGGAGTTCAAAGGCACACAGCCCTCTCGCCTTCCTGATGTTAGCAGGTAAATGTCTCAGTGTTTAGAATCTCCAGACCCAAACATCATCTCGCTGTGTGTCAGCACTGTGACTGCCATCTGTCATACGCTGTTTACTGTGTCCTTCCAACGAGGACACCTATGGTTGCACTGTGTCCTCTTTTGATGAGGTCCTCAGACTGTCAGCTACAATTTCACAAGAGGCAAGGTTGAAAAAAGGTGCATAACAAGAAAAAGAGCATTGTGTTTGTCCTTTTCTCTACAGAAGATCATGACGTGTTCACTGAGAAAATGCTTTCTTCTCTCTTGTTCATTGACATCATCACTACCTTATTCACTTGTGGCATGACCTAGCTACTGACTTTATAAATTGGCAACATCTGGGCACAGACTTCCTCTGGACACAACCTACACAAAAGTTTAAACTTTATTTGCCTCTTTTATTTCGAGCCATCAATTGTTTTCCATATACTGAGGCAATGAATGTACCACGTACAGAAAGTGTCAGGGATGGAGCTAATCTTTGCAGGGACTTTAAACAAGGGATCCAGCAGAGTACCATGAGTGCATCTTGGAACCGTCCTGGGGACAAACACCTAACCATTTTATCGCCCTTCCCTGAGCCTCTGTGCCTCTCCTCCCAAAAGGCACAGGTGAGGGCCAGTAGCTCCTCGTTACTGGCTTCACCTGCTGCCAAGTTCCCCAGAAGTCTGAAAACGGCAACTCCACCCTGGCTGTTTCCTGGGGGCTGGGCTGGGCTGCAGGGCTGGACTGGCTGCAGGAACAAGGGTGGTGCTGCTCTTCAGGGCACCCTGAGTTTCTGGGCAGATAAATGTGCTTAAGTCTAAGAATGCAGAGAAGTTGTTTTTGTGATCCCATTGCAAGCGTTCCTTAGGACCTGTGGGCTTGCAGTTGTTTGACTGCTGTGGTACCAAGGTGGACCATCTGTCCAGACAGCACCGTGCACAGACTGCCCTCCTCACTGCTGCATGGACCAAGGTCAGCTCGGCACCAGGAGCAGGACCACAGGAGGAGAAGGGCTGTGGGGAAATGCTGAACTTCAGGCTGGTGTGTGGTGAAACCTCCCACGAGAATGAGTTGTGGCATTTTGCTGCTGCAGACAAGGTACCTGTGAATTTCTTGGTGAATCCTTTAGTCTCTGGTGGTCTGTAAATAAGCATAAAATGCGTGTTAGTTTTGGCTTAGGTTTCTATTCTCAGATGAATGAATTTGAATGAACTTGTCTTATCTGTGGAATCTCTCTTGGAACTGATGTTTGCAGAGAAGATAAATGTGCTGCTGCCTGCCTGCTTGTCCTGACTTAATCTGTGATGCACCGAACAGTGTCCTGGGGGAATTAGGAGGGCTGGAAGCAAGCTTGGGATGTCAGGCTGCCAGAATCTGGTGCTGTGACCTGTATCTGTTTCTCTGTCAATGATAAGGCTGGGGATTGCATGTTAGCAGTTGAGCATCACGGCTGCAATGTTTTCCAAAGTGTTTTTTTGGAGGGCAGCACTAGACACTGGTGTTCCTGTTATAACAGCATCCTAATGAAGATATCCAAATTTGTGTAGGACAGGCCAGCATACCTGTCCAGTACAGCACACACCAGGCTTGTCTGCCTTTGGATGGAAATGTTTTTCAGCTTGTTTTTAGGAAATGTTAAACCACCTTCAAGTTAACTGGACTGTTTTTCCAGCTCCTTACTTAAATTTTTGCTACCAAGAGCTTGTGAAAATCCTAAGTGAGAGCATGCTGTATGCTGCAAATATCATTTGCCTAAGTTAAATTTGTAAGTTGTAAACTGCAAAAAAACCCAAACTATTGAAACTGTTTTATAATCTGAGTCCTTAATGATGAATCCAAACTTGGATTCAACGTCCTTAAAGATGCAAAATGAGCAACATGGTCTCAAAATTTCATTGTCATATAAATGAAGTGTTTTACCAGAGAATTGCTTAAGCATCTTTTAGTCCAAGGATTCATTCAAGGTGGAAATAAAAAGAACTGAAAATGACTGAGGGGTGAGCAATGAGCAGTCCCCATAGGCCAAATCTCAGTAGGAGAAAACACTTAAAGTTTCTTTAGTGCTGGCAGGTTCAAAAGTCAGGGCTGGTTTCAATTAGCCTGGGAGAGTCTCAGTGATAAACAATTCCTGTGGTCTTGAAGCAAAGGGCCTAGCTGCATGCAGCCATCCGAACTACTTGAGCTGGCCCTATTCCCTCTGCTCTGGGAGTAACTGTCTGTTTGAATGAAGTATTTGTCATCGTTTGTATATGAATTCTTCTGAGTTTTTGAGAGCAAGGAAAACATGAAGTTTTCTGGTTAAGGCATTTTTGGTCTGAAAATCCCCCAGGGTATCAGTTTAAAATATGCACGACACTCATGCGATTTATTTTCTTTAAGGGGCTGGAAAATGTGAGTGTGTGCAGATGTGTTTGTGTGCACATGTGCTTATGGCTGTGTGATCCTCAAGTTCTGCCTGAAGGGAAGCCCGTAGGATGATTCCCTGTGCCCCTGGGCAGTGCAGCCCCACAGGTGAAGGGGGTGGCAGTGCCCGTGACACGTCCTGCAGGCAGAATGGCCTCTCCGGCACACCTCGCTCTGGGAATCTTGTTCACCTCTGCCCGTATTATTTCTAGGGAGGGGACAGCAGTTGCAGGTTGTTCCAGCTCTGTGTGTGGCACAGGAGCCCATCCAAGGCTCCTGGAGCAGCTCTCTGTGGCTGCACACACGGGCAGAGCCCATTGCCCCAGTCCTGCTGGCAGACGAGCACGAGCATCACAGTGACCAGAGCATCACTCCATGGTGCTCCGAGCTCAGAAACTGCTGGGAGAGTGCTTTATGTCTTGTACATGTTACAGAGGGGTGAAGCAAGGGGTTGGGATGAGAAATGTTCTACCTCTTATTCAAAAAGATTGTATCCTCCACGCACAGTGCTGCTTGGGCAGGTAGTAAGGTGATAGCTCATCTATCGTTGCCTTGAGCCTCACTCAGAGCTCATGCCAGTTGCATTTTTCCTGCCTATAGTGACTGGATGTGCCTTCTCAGGTGACCAGAACAGCTTTCTTAAAAAAACCCTCAAACTAAAATCAATCAAAAATATTTCAAATAATCCTAAGAAAAGGTCCTGATACCCAAATCTGTGCCTATCCAACTCTCAGAAAACATGGGGCTGAATATATTTTTTTAGAATCACCATTACAGCTTTTCAATTTTAAGAGCATTAATAGCCAAATCCATCAAAGAATGCAAACAATAGCCTCTAGCCTCCTGATGGAAATTTTTAGCATGTTTTGGACATAGCTGTTTTGATTGTAGACTTGAAAAGTCTGAAGTCACACAAAATACTACTCTGTGAGTTTGGATACCTCTGTTCAGACTTATTACTGTTAAAAGATTTATGGTAGCATGCTTAGGGATGGGTTGTATAAAAATTATGAACCACCATATGCTCTTACTCCTTAAAACTTTTATTTCTAGACAAAATGCTAAGAAGCATAAGCTTTCCTTTTACATTTGGGAAAGAGAGGCTGTTTTTTCCCCTCTGTGGCCAGTACAGCATCACCTATTCAAATGAATCTTGGGGAAAGAAATTTTTGACAAATACGATTTTTGTGCAACAAAACAAACCGCACAGGGTAGTTCAGTGAGGGCCCTTAAATCACGCTCAGTACAGATCCTGTAGAGCAGGAGGATCTATTTTTATCATGTGAGTTTCCATAGCAAAAGCTGATTTAACTCCTTAGGGTGAAGTTCACGCCAGTGCACGTCTCAGTGAAAGATCAAACTCCCCTTAGCACATGAGTGAGGGACCTGCAGGAATCCCATGTGTGGAGTGGAGAGCAGATGTCTGTACACAACCACCCAAACGTGCACTGGGAAGCCTCTGTGCTGCTGTGACAAGGCTCCTGCCCTGGCAGCAACAAGGTGTCAGGGAACTGTGCTGAACAAACTCTGTGGCAGTTCAGCTGTGAGAATAAAATCTTCCCTCCGTGCTTTTTTGAGCCGGGGGCCTTGCATGAGACAGCTGAGAAACTTTATTCTGCGAGGGGGCAAGACCAGTATGAAAGTTCAGCAGAGACAAGATGTGTGAGCATGCAGGTGTCACGGAAGGGAAGCACCTGAGGGGCAGAGGGCTCCTGGCTCTGGGCAGGTCTGTGGAGCGTGGCCATCCCGGCCGCTGCCCAACCTGTGTGAGCAGAGGGGGCTGAGGGGTGCAGACCCCCCTGGGGTGCTGCTCTCTGCGGCAGGGTGGGCTCCTGCAGCGCAGCAAGAGGCTCCAGCCTCTGTTCCAGGGCATGGTGTGTACACCGTCATTTCCCTACAAGCTGTGATCCTCTGAATCACAGCACAATTTCCCTTTTTATCTTCTTTTTTTTTTTCTTTTTTTAAGTAAGTTTCTTGGTGCAGCTTCCGCAGAAGTAAAACATGGGGAGGGGTGGGGTGAGCTGTGACACTACCATGGCACCTCAGTCACCAAATTGTGGTTGGTGAAGGAACCTGCACGGAAATCCTGTTTGGGTGTTGTATTCTCTCCTCCACGGTTTAACACAGGTGCTGCCAATTCACACTAAAGATGGATACTTGTAATTAAAATATTTGCTTGAACTCAAAAATGTGAAAAACAATAAACAAACAAAGATCTGATTAGCTTTGTAAACAAATTCAGATAAAAGTTTGCTATTAAATAAATACAGAAATTAAAAGAGAATTCCTCCAGCCTGGATCTTGCCCCCCTCACTTCAGTAGAGTTTGGTTCTAAACTTTATTTCATGTTGAACTTCTCCTGAAGATTAACTTTAGTCTGCAGAAATTCTTTGGGGAGTTCTGCATAAGGTCCCTAGAATACAAACTGGTTTAAAACAGGAGTTGAGTTCCACGATTTCTAATCAAGCAGGATTCCCACAGAGTTCAGGGTAGGCTGTGTTAATTTTAAAATGCACAGGATTAATTCCAGCTTCAAAAATTTGACTTGTCATGAGTAGGTAAGAATTCAGAGCAATGTGCAAGCTCTGCTGTTAAAATGGCTCGGGGTGTCAGTGTTGAGTTGTGGAGAGTGTATAAATCATATGTGTGTGTTTCTCAGGCTGGTACCTGGGGATTTGCTTGATATGATTATACGCACTGCTCTGCTCACTTAGTTCATTTCACGGCTGCCTCAGGAGCGACCTCAGGAGGCGTTTACATTGATTATTTCCTTCACAACAGCCAACACAGTTCAAATAAAGCAGACTATGCATAATTAAAGGCATCATTGCTTTCTCACTCAAAATAGTAATGGGGCAGTGGATCTAATTTCCTCCTTAACACAGCAAAGCTGTGCTTATTAACTATTCCTCTGATTATTGTTTACTAAACTAATTTTAATAATGGCTTGTTGTGTGTTTTTTCTCCTGGAAGACCCAAGCTGTTCTGCATGTACTGTAAGAGCATGACAGGGCAAACAGCGGATCGAGAGAAGGATCATGCACAGCCCCTCGAAAGCTGGGCCAGCCAGGGGATTGGGCAGGTGCTCAGCTGGAGGTTTGCTCTGCAGTCTCATGTTGATGCTGTGCTGCGAGACATGCACTAGTAAAAATTGCCACACATGAAAGGGCCAAGCAGAAGTGTGTGTGTGTGTGTGTGTGTGTGTGTGTGTGTAAATGCCTTTGTTAGAAATGCCCAGGAAGGCAAATCAGCCCCTTGCCTTTAGGAAGACAGACAGGGCAACTCTGGCATAGCTCAGCTTGGTGCCCTGCGTATCCTCGCGGGTGCTGGGCTGTGAGGTTGCCAGCTCAGAGCTTGAGGAGCTGCCCTGTGTTGCAGGGGAGCAGCACGCTGCAGGCACTGACCTGTCAGCACGCCCGAGGCAGGCCTGTCTGAGCTCGCTCATGTGGTGGACAGCTGTGGTTTCTGACAATGCAGTGGTTAGTGTAGAAGACGCCCACTCTCAAAGCCAGCCTTGTATCTGTTTTTCCTGTGGGAGAAGTTTTTAGCACTGCCCCTGGCCTCTGGCTTGCATGCTTCAGAGGACTATTGTGTTCTTATTTCATTAGCATAATAAAATCTGCACCTCCCAGATCATTCCAAAATCAAAATACCCAGCTCATACACTGACACCACTCGTGCCACTGAAAGAGAAAGCTGGTGAGGAATGGTTGCAGGAGTGTGCCGATGGCACGGAGAGGTGTCTGCTCCAGCCTGATGTCAGGCAGGAGCGTGTCAGCTGTGAGCCTTGATCCAGACACTGTGCCCTCGCAGCAGGAAGCGATTACACCATGCAGGGTTCCTGCTCAGGCAAGACTTGCACGTGGTGTCAAGTCCTAAATTATCAGCTCTCCAGAAATAGAAAAGCTAAGACGTTTTGTAAACTGCTCTTATCATCTGGTGGAATTACTAAGCCCAGGGATCCTTTGCTGAGCTAAAAATCCAGGGAAGCTTGGGGCTAAATTCTGTGTGAATTTAGCCAGAGGTGGCAGGCAATACACTCAGCTTGGGGACATGTAGTGAGAAAATGTTAATCTGATCATTTTCTCATCTTCAGCTTTTGCTGATCCTTCCCAGGGCTGCATTGTGCTGGTGGGTGTCCTGAGGCCAGGCTGGTTTGCATTTGCAGTGCTCACCCTAGCAGGGACACAAATGACAGTAACTTTATGATGACTTCAACATGCTCTCACATGTTTAAATTGTTCATATTTTCTGGGAAAGATAGACATCCACCCTGACAACATCTTGCTTCTGATGAGTAGGGGAGCCTATAACTTGTGCTCTTTGAGAAAAATCTGTCAAACCTCATTACTTTCAGTGAATGAACACTGTCAGCTTTCCTGGTTTGTACTTCTCTAGGAAAGTTATTAAATTTCTTATAAAAGAAGGACACCACTGGTTGCTTGTTCTCCTCCTATCTTTTGGCCAGTCCTACCACCCTTGTCCACCTTACCCTATGCCAAAGCTGTGCCTTGTATCTCCTGGTGCAGTTGGGGGCCAGGGAATTACACCACTCAGGGCAGTCTGCTGCCTTCTCCTGCCTTTGCTGCAGAGAATGATCCAGCAGACATCCCCCTGCCTCTGAATGATCCCTTTGGACACTTGTGGAGGGACACCAAGGCTGGCAGTCCGCAGCCGTATCACCTTGGTGGGATATGGTGGGACATGGTGTGTGGGACGGGCAGCCCCAAGGGGCTGGGCTTGTGTCTGGCTGCAAATGCCCCTGGCCGGCCTGTGCCGCGGGCCTGTGCCGTGAGCCTGTGCCACCGGCCTGTGCCGCGGGCCTGTGGCATGAGCCTGTGCCGCCAGCCTGNGCCTGTGCCGTGAGCCTGTGCCGCCGGCCTGTGCCGCGGGCCTGTGCCGTGAGCCTGTGCCGCCGGCCTGTGCCGCGGGCCTGTGCCGTGAGCCTGTGCCGCCGGCCTGTGCCGCGGGCCTGTGCCGTGAGCCTGTGCCGCCGGCCTGTGCCGCGGGCCTGTGCCGTGAGCCTGTGCCGCCGGCCTGTGCCGCGGGCCTGTGCCGTGAGCCTGTGCCGCCGGCCTGTGCCGCGGGCCTGTGCCGTGAGCCTTTGGCGCGAGCCTGTGCCGCGAGCCTGTGCCGCGGGCCTGTGCCACTGGCCTGTGCCGCGAGCCTGTGCCGCGAGCCTGTGCCGCGAGCCCGTGCCGCGGGCCCGTGCCGCTGGGTTCAGGGTGGTTCTGTCTGCAGCTGAGTCCCGAGGTTCTGGCACTGGCACTGCTCAGGGTGCCTTGCCTGCCTGCCTGCCTGCCTGCCTCGGGAGGTGCTTGAGCCCAAGTCTGAGAGCTCAGAGCAGGACTCGGGTCTGATGTGATCTGAGTATGAGTTAAATGAGACACTGTATGAATAGACCAAAAGTAAAAAGCCCTATACCAGTTAGCCTCACATTTTCCTTAACTTGAACAAACTGAGTTAAACTAAAAGCTGGTGATTTTAGGAAATAACTGACCAAACTTCTGTGAAACAAGTCACAAACTCAGTTCTCTCCATGAGCTGTTAAATACCTGACAAACTTCTGGTTAACTTTAGGAAAGACCAACGACAAGGGGGTTATTGCCATTGTAAATTGTATCTAACAGTTTAATAGTTGTAATACCTGGTATGTTCTTTTTAATCGTAAGTGTCTGGAGTGTTGCAGAACAGAGAAAGCATCTGGATCTAGAGCAGCTGAAGTAGAAAGTTGTTTTTCTGTTTACAATATGACTCTCTGCTCACAGTAACTAAGTGAAATGCCTCTGGTGTGCATTGGCTATGTATTCAGTGTGTGAAAAAGGTGTATTTTTGTGTATCAAAATTAGGATTATAGTGATTTACAATTTTTTTAGGATTGGAAATGGGGAAACAAACACTGCGAGCAAGCCCACGTTGTTAACACTGGAAAATGTCTGTCAGCTGGCCGTAAGGTTGTGTTACATTGAAGAGAAGGAGGTGAAGGATATCCATCGGGGCTGTGTCACATCCACAAAATTGGCCTTACTCTCCTTAAGCTGCAGCAGCCTAAAGTGTTTCCACTCCACAAATGCCATGCAGACAGCTCCAGCAACTTAATCTTTTCCAGGCTGCAAGTACATGCCTATTTAGATTCTCTTAATTTAATAGTTTCTCTTTAGTTAAATACCAGTGTGTCCAGCTGAGGGTAAAGGGGCTGTAGATGTGGTCATATCATTCCTGACTCTACTTTAGAGGCTTTCCCCAACAGCTTGTTTTACAGAGGAAATGTTCACTTTAACTGATAGATACCTGGGAGGTAAAAAATGTTATTTTGCAGAGCTTGCTGTCATGGTGTCTGGCCTCTGTGCAAGATCAGTTTTGGAATAGGTGAAAAGGATTCTGTTTACCTCAGTCTGATGTAAACCAAAGCTGTACAGAGGGATGATGCTTTTTAAACACAGTCAGAGTCGTGGTGGACCTGCAAGGCAGACGAGACTCTGAGATAGGTCAAAAAGAATCAGCTAAAAATGAGCTATCAATGAAATAAACTAAAATCTATTTAATAGCTGAGGATACTCTGCCTCAGGTGTGGTTTTGCTTCACCAGTGCAGGGCCCAGCCCCCGGGATTCTGCTCTCCTGGGGAAGAGAGGCACAGTTCAGCAGTGCCGCTGATCCCTGGTGGGGAGGGGTTTCAGCTCCAGACCCCGGGTGTCCCTGTGAGCCCCCAGCTTTGCTTCCCTCCCTCCTTCTCCTGCAGGGTTTTAAATGTCCTGTTTCCAAATCTCTGTTGGGACGCGGAGGACCAAAGCCTGGTTTGCTCGTGCACGAATCTGGTTTTGGGCAGAGCCCCAGGCAGGGTTGTGAGGCTGGCAGAGCCCCAGGTGCAGGGGCTGCTCCCTCACTGTGGCAGACATGCAGCCAGGCACACGCGGGCGCCCTGGCAGCCCTGCCCCAGGGCATTGCCACGGACCTATAGAGAAACAGAGACACGAGGCCATTTTAATCCCTGTGAAACTCCAATAGTTGTCCTGTGAATGAGATATTTGGGGAGCAGGCGTGGCAATTGATGTTTCAGTGAAAACTGGAAAAATTGGAGGATTTATCAGAGCAAGTTGCCTCCTGTAGCCCGTTTATCCCAGCCAGCTGCTAGTGTTCAATCTTGCCAGATTTCTTCCTCTTGCTTCAAAAGGGTATTAGCTAAAGTATTTTTAATAACAAACAAATGGTTTAATCACAAACAAATGTTTGAGAAATTTGTGGGGTATAGGAGAAAAGCCTGTGTCATCCCCTTTTCTGTGGGATGACACAGAAGGGGTCATCCCACAGAAGGAAGGGGTTGGGGAGTCCCAGGTTCAGACTGGTGTAACTTTTGTCATTAATATGTATGAGCCACTTGGCAACTGGACTCTGGAAAAGGATCTGGCTAGGTGGTTACACAAATGCTGACATCTGCACTTAGGATTTCACGCAGCGAACTCAAGCTAAAAATACTGTGATGTCCCTAGCCATCACCCTTTTGCCCCTTTGCAGTGATGAAGTAATGTTGACCGATTTTGACAGGTTTCGCACAGGAAATTTGGCTTGCACAGGGCTTATGGACCAGCCACGCACAAGGTCAGTGGGATTCTCTACAGCCATTCTTGCTGTTGTTCTTCCCTGTCGCCTCACCAAGAAAGGTGTATGCACCTTTGTGAGGTGATTTGTGTCAGGACTGCAACCTTGCTTTATGTGGGCTGCTGGTTTCTAGTTGATAAGCTAATTGTGGCTACTTTTCTTTTTTGTTATAGAGTATTTCTTCCAAGACTGTGGGAAGTGGTAATTTGTGTTACTGATCACCAGCTGTGGCTTAAGATCCTCTCACAGTGTTCACACAACTGAGGTGCAGATACCTCACCTGAGTCTTTAAAAGTGCATTTGCTTTAATTTATGCATTTAACATGTATTCTGTCACCTAATCCTTGTGCTACCTATCACCGTGTAGAGCTGGACAAAATATGTCATTTGTCTAAAATTTTAGGACAAATGGTATCAGCAGTATCCAACCCCAAAGAATTGCTCATATGGAGGAAGATGTAGTTATTGGGTCTGTGATCGGCTCAGTTCTGAAATTATTCCCGGGATCAAACAAGTGGAATTGACTTCTAGTAAGTGTCCCAGTAGACCTAAATAGAACTTGGTTTTCTCAGATTCTGGATTTGTGCTGGTGTTTAATAAAATCACTGAGATATCATTTGAGTCTGTAGATGTTGACACAGAAGTGGTGAGGACCTGGAACGTGGTCAGCCCGCTGCTCTGCTAGCAGTTGTGCTGCTTTGTGCTGGCCTTGTTCTCCAGCTCACAAAAGGAAAAATAACTGAGATTTGTCTTGTCTTGGGCTGACAGTATAGCCAAGTGATTGCCAGTCCAATTTGGCAGTTTTTAATCATTTTATCTCTGTTCTCTTCTCTCTGGGGAGACAGGCAGTGTTTAGCAGTCTGCTCAGAAAGACCTTGGGGCTAGTTTCAGCGGCAGTGGCTCAGAGCTCCGATTATTAGCTCTGCTCTTAGGAGCACACTGCGATCCTTCCCAGGGGAGTGGTGTGAAAAATTAACACAGGCTTAGAGCAGCAGTGCAGCAGCAAGCTATGTAACTGTAATTACTCCATTGATATTCCTCACACAATAACACTGTCATCAGTCATTTACATAAACTTTTTCTCCATGAAGAGGGAATGGCTGCTTATAACCCTATTGGGTGCTTCCAGAGCATGCATTATACATTTTATTTGTTCTAATTTCAGACTCAAGGCCTGTAGGAACAGAGTGAGGAAACGTGCAGTCTTTTCGTTGTTTTTCTTTCTCTTGCAGCAGTAAGCGTGCTACTCTGCATGCATGAGCATGCAAGCAGGCGAAAATGTGTCTTGACGGGGTTGTGGGAACTAATTCCAGGATTTGAAATGTTCAATGTAATTTTAAGAAATACGACAGTATATTTTAAATATTTTAAACAATGTAGTATACAAGCCCTGTCCCAGGTCCCAGTTTCTCACCATTTCGGTCAGGCTGGGTGCACAAGCAGCAAGTACTGTTGGGCTCTAGAACTCCTTGGGGCACACCGGATTTACTCAGGTTCCTTTTCCTTCCACAAGTTCATGGCATGGCTCTGTGCCCTCTGCCTGTACCGACTCTTCTGTAGCTCTATTTATCTCACTGTCGCCAGAAAGAATGGCTGTTTAAGCCACAAAAGTGCTCTTCCTGCCAGCAAGCGATCCAAGAAAGCAATAGAAAATAAGTGATTAGTAAAATTTGAAATTAGTACCATCCTGTCTTCTGTCAGGGACACTCATTTCTTGTGTGTCCCTCTTACCATGTACAAGACAGAGCTACACAGAGCAGATTACCCTTCTCCAGGTCAGAGCCAGGCAGAGATGAGCATCCCAGAGCCTGCACCTGTGGGTGCCTTCTGGCCTTAGGGTCGGGCTGTTGGGGTGGGCACCACGCTCTATGCTCCTCAGACACAGGTGCCCATGGAGCCCTGGCCAGCCTGGAACAGCTGGGCATGTCTCAGGGTGTGCAGGGTCCTGCAGTTGCTGCGGCACCCACCTGCAGAAGGAGTGAGAGAGGAGGCCATTTAATGCTCAGCCTCATTAGGGACAAAATGTCCCTGGTCTCCTAGCAGGAGTGTTAAACTTTTGCAGATATTATGCTTCCTCTAATTAAAGTCTTTGGAGGTATTCCCGGGGCCAAGACTAATAATGTATTCAGGAGAATAATCACCCTGTCTGGGCTGCAGTGTGTTTATTGATGGCGCCAGTACCTGCTGGTGCTGCCCGCGCCCTGCGCCGCGCGGCCGCGAGCCCTGCGGGGCACAGCCGCCCACATTGCTGTCACCGTGAAATCCCGGGCGCTGCAGCAGGACACATCTAGTGGGAAAAAAGGCACATGATAGTCAAATTTCAGTTGCTGAATATTTAATGAAGCCTGCAGTGTTTATTTGGTTAGCCTGTCGATTTTTATCGTTCTGTCAATAGCTTCTCATATGTGGCACGGTGATGATCTTTAGCAGCCTGTCCCCTGGGAGCCAAAGCGCTAAATGCAATTATGGATTTTATACCGCAATGTGTTTGATATTTCCAGTGATCTAATTTGCAGTCTGGTAGTTTATTGTTTGGCATTTTAATGGCGTTCAAATGCTACGGAAAATTTGATTTCTCTGTATAATTCATCCTAACATCATTAATGCTGGTAGCCGAATGGCATGGATTTTAGAGGGCTAAATATATAGGAAAATAATTTTTTTAATATGGACCAAAACAAACAGAGTTTTAACTAAAAGGAAAACCATGTTGTATTTTTTCACACTTCCTCTTTGTCACTTTCCATTAAACATTAAGATTACTTTGAGGAAATGGTAAAACAGATGCTTGACCTTACCAAACAAAACACAAGTGCAGTGTGTTGTATGATGGAAGCTTCACTGTACAGCTCACAGTCTCTCAGGAGCCTTTTGAGAGAGAAACAGAATGAGAGTTATTATATTAAAAAGTCTTTCCTGGCTGTTTCTCTCTTCTGTTGTAGACCGCTTTTGATTGATAATTAATCCTCCATGTATAATTTTTCCACTTTTGTAGCTCGCAGAAGTCGTGAGCCAACCACTTGATCAGATGCATCTATTTCAGTAAAAAACCTCCAAACCAAAACAAAACCCAAGCCCACCAACAACAACAATCCCAACCCCAAGCCACAGTGTGGTTGAGTTTTGGGTTGGGGCTGTTGGCAGAATGAAGGGGCACACAAAACTGTGTGGGGCTTAGTGGCTTGGGGGAGTTAATCATGGTGTTATTTTACACATCTACAACACTTTTATTGTGCAGTAACTCATGAGTTATGGGTCCTTTGCAACTGCAAAATAAATCCTTTAATTAACCACCTACTCAGAAACAATTTAACCTTCTCAGTGTATCTCATAAACTACATTAGCCCCAGATTTATTTAGAATAGTGTTGTGCAAGCGTGATCTATTTACATTAAGGAGTATATGCCCTTTGTTATGTCAACTATTCTGGGACAAGGAAATGCAAATCTATTTTATATGGTTTCATCCATGGCTTTTAATGATTTCACTGAGTGTTTCCCAAATAAAAGCAAACACATTTTTGCCCTGTTAGATGAAAGCAGACAGGGCGATAACCATTTCACCTGTGCAGGTAGCATGTGTATTCATTCCTTGTTGCTAGAGACTATTTCAGAGAGAAGTGTTAGACAGAAACGTCACTTTCCTCTATGCCCAGTGAAGTCAAACTACCTAGTGGCATGTTGACAAGAAATGATTCTTTTTCTTGAGTGCTGAAGAATTTCTTTCTGTCTTTCAACAGAGGTGTGAACACAAGTCCAGTTTGTGTAATACATCTTACAGGCTGACAGAAGTAGAGCATGCTTTGTGGTTTATGAGTTTAAGAACATTGAAGAAGTTGAAGAGAGTTCCTGTTTTAATGTAACCAAGTAGAAAAGATGACAAAAAAAAGGAGTCACAAAGGAGAGTGAGTGAGGTGCCAAAAGCAGTAATGAATGAATATAGAACATTCCGCTTTGTGTTTCACAAAATGCCCCAGTGTTGGGCTGGCTGACCTCTTTGCTTTCTGGATGAGGTTCCTACTGCTGCAGAGGTTTCGGTGCCTCTCACAGCACGGTAACAGAGGCGCTCCTGCCACTTGTGCTTTACTTGGCAGTGGTGGCAAATATAGATTACGTTTGTAACTAATCTCAAATCTTTCCCCTAAACAAATTCTCCTTGAGAAAACCCCACTTTTTCTTTGAACTTACTGAGTGGCAAGAGCACAGGTGATCATCTGGAGGAGAAACTGGCAGCTGCCAGCTGTATTTCTTTCAATGGGGCAAAAGTCTTTCTCTGGTCCTGGTTTTGTCCTGTACTGGTTTGAAGCACTGTTGGGTCACAGCAGTGCTGGGCACTTGTTTGCCAGTGCCAGGAGAGGTGGTATGGAGGTCACCTGGAGTCAGGGATATCCTCGGCCAGACCCGTCTGGGAAGCTGCTTTGCAGGAAGACCAGTCAAGGCTCGGAGAGGATCAGATCACAGGCAGGGACTGTTTTTTGGGCACCGTTGCTGAAGCGGAGCTGGGAGTAGTGGGATGATCTCAGCAGGGTCCTGGGGACTGTGGCTGCTGGGAGCACTGTCCTGCCTTCACCTTCTCTGCTGTGCCCTCAGATGACAGAGTCATGGGCTCAACTGGGAGCCAGCTTCTTCCACAGGAGGTCCAGAGTGGGCTGGGATGGGAGCACAGGAGATGGCACAATGGGTGACAGCAGTCCTACTGCTGTTAAAAGTAAACCAAGCATTTGGAGACTACTCGGTGATCCACAGACTGTGCAGTGGCAATGCTCACTGGAAATAGGCTAAAACATCACACAACTGTGTAATCTCCAGAAAATACATCAAACTCCCACTGCGTTACTCAAGCTCTTGCCTAGGATGTTTCAGTTGATGCTTTTGTTTGTAGGAATGACAGCTAACAGGCCATCCCAAAATTGTTGAGAAACCTAGTTAGCAGGAATTAAAAAAAAAAAAAAGCCACCAAGTTGTGGTGTGCTGCAGGGTAATGACATGAGGCCTGGCCCTCCAAGCGATCTGCTAGCAGATGATGGATGGATGTGCACCTCACTCAGCAGCACCACCAGCTTTGCTCCATTCTTGAATATCTGTCAAGATGTTAAGTGGATGACTGCAATCAGCAGTGAAATAAGACCTGTGTAATCTGATGTTCCACTTAGAAAAGAAAACAGAATTCCTACCACCTAATATGAGACTACACCAGCCAACACACAAAGGCCTTTCAAGCCGGCCAGGTATCTGATAAAATCTTTACACCTCATTATCATTTGTAATTTAGAGATACGGGTACAGCTGTATCTACAAACAGTGCATGATGACATTTCCAGGCATTTCTTATCTGTGTCCCTTTCCAGCGAACAGCTCTTCTGTCACACATGTGCTTTTATAAGCATTTTAATGTGTTCTTTTATTCAGATTTTATCTGGCTGAGAAGGGAGGGCCGCCTGTTATGCCCTTTGACAATTTATGAAAATTTTTGTAGATTAACAAAAAAGGCAACCTTCTACTGCTCTGTGAGGGAAGTTTGGGTTTGGTGAGTTCCATTTAGTCAAGTTGTTTTCTAGAAGGTAGGAAGAAATGTAGCATTTACTGGTAAAATCGTGGCAAAGATTATTCTGGGAGGTATTGAAAAACACATGGAGTACAAGGCAGTCATGGGTCATAGCTAGCACAGCTTCATGGGGGGAAAGTCCTGTTTGTCAAACCTGATTTCCTTCTATGACAGGATAGCCCACCTGATGACCAAGGGAAACCAGTAGACGTAATCTGTTGGGACTTCAGCAAAGCTTTTGATACTCTCATGTTATCCTTCTGGACAAACTGTCCATCCCACAGCTGGATAACCAGGTTATGTGATGGGTGAGCACCTGGCTCATGGATCGAGCACAAGGAGTTACAGTGGATGGGCTGACATCAGCCTGGCACGGTCACTAGAGGGGTTCTGTGGGGCTCCATCCTTGGCACCTCAACATCTTCATTAATGACCTGGACACAGGACTCAAAACAATACTAAGTAAGTTTGCTAACGACTCTAAATTGGGAGGAACAGCCAACTCCCCTGAGGACAGAGAGACCCTGCAGAGACATCTCAGCAAATCAGAGAGGCGAAGTCTTACGAGGAGCAGGTGAGGGCACTTTGTTTATTTAGGCTGGAGAAGAGGTCAGACCTCACTGCTGACTTCAGCATCCTCATGAGGGGAAGCAGAGGGGCAGGTACCAATCTCTGCTCTTGTGAGCAGTGATGGGACCCAAGGAAACAGCTGAAGCTGAGTCAGGGGACTTTTAGGTTGGATATCAGGGAAAGGGTTTTCACCCAGAGTGGGGTTGGGCTCTGGAACAGGCTGCCCTGGAAAGTGAGCACAGCATCAATCCTGCCTGGGTTCAAGAGGTGCTTGGACAATGCTCCCAGGCACAAGGTGGAATTCTTGGGGTGTCCTGTGCAGTTGGACTGATCCTGATGGGTCCCTTCCAACTCAGCATGTTTTATGAGTCTGTGATTCCATCAAATATTCTGGTGAAAATTATATAACAATAATTTCTAATAATGAGCATGAAATTTTAAGTGGGACACAACTTCCAACCGGTTTCAAATTGGAGCATTCAAACTGGAAATTAAGCAGCAATAAAAGTTTTCACTGTTGTTACTTTTAGAAATATTATGTGATTCTGAAAGGCGAGATCTTAAAAAAAGAAGACCTCTGTAGTCAGGCAGAATTCCTTACCTCCAATCAAGCCTGGAGATACTCCTGGGTTCTGCTTCCATGTGCCATGTGAAGAGGCTCAGCCAGACGCAGTGCAGTTCCTGTGCATTGGTGTGATGCTCCATTTAGTGGAGCCCAGGTGTGTTCTGCAGGTTGTATTGTGTCTCGTGTTGCTCTTGAGTGCTCTTTTTAAAATGCCAAGACCGATGTGGTCTGGTTTATTTCTTGAAAGTCAAGAGTGCAGCTTATAGCATACAGGTAATCCATTATCTAGCCCTTCTGTAATGTTTCCTTTTTCCTGAGAGTCCTTTTTTTCTTAAAATCCGTGCTAAGACACCTCCTGTACAGCTGCTCACACTGTGGCAACAATGCCAGTAACTGGTTGTTTTCCTTGTGTGACTGGAAGAGACAAGTGGAAATCTAAATTTAACTGGAAATAGTGATTGAAATACACACATTTGTCATATAAAAGGGTAGCTCTTGACCCTACAATTGTCTAAGCTATTCTGTTTGTTGTTAGTACCTCTGGATAATTTCCCTGAGAAAAAGAAGATGAAGACTGTTTAAAGATAAAAGGTAAGAAGGAAGAAAGAAGGGAAAGGATGAAGGGCTGGAGCAAGGAGAGAGAACAGGTTAGACAGGCCCAGGTAGTGATTAATGAAGATATGGGCTTTCGCAGGCACTGAGGCAGCAGCTAGCCAAAAGGCTGGAGCATGGCTCTGATGGGACTGCAGATCTGAGAAGAGAGACCAGGTCTGGTGAACTGGAAATCTTATGGCAGATGGCTGCTGTTCTGTTACTAGTCTCCCTGTCCAGCACGATGTGTGATGTCTAAAATCTGTCACCTCTCTGGGCTGGAAATAGTCTGTGTCCCATCTCGGGCAGTGCAGTACAATGTACCATGAAACTGCTTAATGCTGTAGAAAATTGCTAATGCAACAAAACAGAGCCCCTTGAAAAATCAGCTAACGCCTCGTGATGCCTTTCTGGGTCCCTTCTGACCCCACTCACGGGAGCATCACTTCACACAGAACAGCTGGCCTTGGAAGCACTGCATGGGTTTCCATGTGGCTGCTCCCTGGGATCCTGAAATACTGAAAGGCACCTCTGAAAGTCAGTCCAAGACCGCACTGGGACATGCAGCTCCTCAGTAAAGCTCAGACCTGTGTCCTGGTCAGGGGCAGCCCAGAGGAAACAGACTGTTCCATAGCAAAAGGAAAGCCAGTTTCTAACATTCCCGTGCTCTGTATTATGGCAGTTTCTGAGTCCCTGCCTAGGTCATGGGTAGGTTCTGCCCTCGGGATAATGGTCACACACGGACCCTGAAACACCTGATGGCTCCCAGTCTCTCTTACTTTAGTAAATGCAGACAAAGCCCCCATATATAAATAAGGTCTCCTTGATTTAGCAATGCCAGCATGCACATCACAGCTCTCCAGGCCATAAAAATTAGATTAACAAAGATTACCGATGTAAATGCAAGGGAAAAAAAAAGCCCCAAACATTGTCAGTATATACATAGATGTGTTCCAGGCAAAAAATACAGGGACTCCTGTGGGAAAAGACAATTACAGAATTTCATACTTTCTGGGAGAATAAAAGTTCATTGAGACATGACAGCCTTTCTCAGGGCAACAGGAAAGAGCAGCAGAAACAACTGCTGTGGTAATTCCAGATATGTTTTTATCTGACAGATAAATTACCTAAGCAGGAATACCTGAGTAATCATGTATAACCTAGAGAAGGAGAGATGGAGAGATGAGACAAGATTCGTGGCTGCTGTCCCCATGACTGCTTTGGCTGCAGAAAGAGCGTAAAAATACTCAAACCCAGAGACATATAAAGGGCTCCACATCACTGAAAGTCAGGCAACATAAGAGGTGCTTGAGCCCTTCTGAAAGGAGGGGGAGCCTGTGGTTGTGTTGATAGACTTAAGCCCCTTCCAGCCTCTCTGCAGCTGGGTAAATCTCCCTAGGATTGGGCTGGCTAACAGAAATATTGGCATTCCTCAGTGCTGGGTGAGAGAGTACAACTGATTCATTTCTTTGCTCTGCAGAGTAATTCTCAGCAGCTTCTTTTTAACTGGAAGGATCAAAGTCCCTAAATGAGAATGTGGTGAACTTGATACTTCTTCACAAGCCCAACAGACATGGACAATATACGTTCTGTAACCGAAACCTTTTGGGGTTTGTGTAATACAATACCCTTTCTGTAACCCCCACCCTTCCCTCCATCCTCTTGACCCTATTGCAGCTAAGGGACTGGACAGTAGAAAAACATGTCAAGCATGAAAAGCAGCAACTTGAGGGCAAACATGACCCCTCCACTGCTAGTTACTGAACTTCTGAAAGTGCATCAAGCAAGCAGAATCAGCTAAAAAGGGAGGCCAGGGACACCTCATGTTGTGCAAGATGGGAGGTGAGGTCTTTGCTCTTTAGAACTAAAGTGTTTTGTTTTAATCATGGGGAGAGCTGCTGGCTTGGCACTGTGTGAAATAGATTTAGAAATCCTGAGGAAGGAGGAATTTCTCAAAACAGTAAGGAAAACAAAAGTCAGCAACAGGGAAGAATTGGCCAGCATTTTTACAACAGGAAATGTGGAGGATACTGAAAAGAGAAAATTAATGGCACTGGGAGTATGATCCTGTTAACCGTTATTGTTGACACCTCATCATTTCCAGACTAAAATGCCAGCTAAGGCCATGTTTCACTTCACACTATCTTAGGTCATCTTTGTCTTGCTCAGAGAAAAAGAAACTCCATAATAAAAATGGAGCATGTCATGAGAAACTCCTTTGTGTGTGGAGTCAGCTCAGCAGTCAGGACGTGGCTGCAGCAAACCTCTGCTTGATTGCTCTAAATATTCTGCTGCATTTTATTTTCTGAGGTAGAATAAATGTTCTACTCTGAGGAGTGGAAAATGCTAGCTATACCTATTTTAAACACCAGAGTAATGCTTTATAGCCCATAGAGGGATAATTACAAAGTACAAAATCACAGATTTTATAGCACATTTTCCCGGGAGTGCAGTTAGGAAAACAGCATGTGTCATGTAGCCAATTTAGATAATGATTCTGATAAAGATAAACTGTATTGTTTATAATAAGTAATTGGGCTGACAAAGGCCCAAAAGACACAGAGGAGTATGGGAGCTGCAGCCCTGGACCATGGGCATTCCTGCCTCCCACTCGCCACACGCCTGGCTCAGGGCTGCAGCTGCAGGACACTTCACTTCCTCAGGAGCACTAAATAGACTACAAATGGTTCAGAAGTTTTCCGTGGCTGAGATTCCAAGGTGGTGGTTCCTGTGAGGGTCCATGCTGGTAAGGGATGTGCTTAAAGGAGATGAAGCAGTTATTCTGGGAGATCCAAGAACTGGGCACCCAGAAGCCTGAAAATCGGAAAGGAAAGTCTCAGCTTCTTTGCTCCTAAGGAAGTCCTAAGGCTTGTTCAGAGCTGAACCATGAAGAATACTGGCCTGGTAAATACACAGTGGCACTTTACCACAGGCAGGAGATTACTTGTTGAGTAGATTATCTCTCTTGAGATAAGGCAAAATCCTTCAGATGCAGTGGAGTATCTTGCCAGGCCTATTAGCACATGACAAGATGCAGTTTGGGTCCAGTGAACCTCTATCAATCACAAGATGAAGTAAAGCCCTAATTATCATTTAATTGCTGCCTTCAGCTTGAGCTGCCCTTCTTCACAGCTTTCCTCATCCATTGGAGATTAGGTTGCACTAAAATGAGAACCGTAAAGGGCCTGGCAAAGGTGTGAAATTCCCTGGGTAACTGAATTAATGGCAGCGGGTTCTGCTGCTGGGGGGGTTCTGGTCTCTCTGCAGACAGAATGAGTGAGGGCGAGGGCTTTAATGGGGAATTGGAGGCAATAGCTCTCAGCCATTTGTTCACAAGAAAGAATGACATAGAATATGCTAGTTCGGCCAGGCTCAGGGGGAACAAAGAAAACACCACTCAAAAGCATTTGTTTTTATGCTAATTTTGTGGAATTATGTTGTGAACTATTTTGTTAAATAAGAAAAAGTAGTAATATATCATATACGCCTGTACAGGAGAGTACAAGCAGCAGAATATGAGCATGGGTAGCTGGTTTCTTCTGGCCATTTTGAAGTGGATTGACATACAAATTTGGGACATTTGCGCTCTGGTTTAGTTTTTAAGTCAGGCTCATTGTTGATCTGTTTTCATATGCTCTGCATGGCAGGTGTGTTTTTACAAAAGGTAAATTGCAGCATCAGAAGAGTTTCTCATGATGAAACTCTGACATCATTAGGACACTTCTCTGTACTGTGTAACTTTGCAACATCAAATCCAATTTCAAAGATAATTACAGGCCATTAGTGCCTGACACAGAGTTTAATAACAGAGTAAATATTGTGGTGATCTTCGGAAATGCATAAATAAATAGATAAATACACAAAGTAAAGTTGTCTGGCTTTAAAAATGAGCTCTTAAAACTGGTATTGCCTGAGAAACAGGCGTAGTTGGAACTGGTCACTTAACCTCATTAGATGAAAGACAGAGCACTATAAATCCATGATTTCACTAGTCTGCCTGGCAAGCAAATGCTCCTCTTCCCAAACAGTACCTGTTTGCAGTGCCCTGGAACAAGGTGAGCTGGGCAGACTGAACGTCTGGGAGCACGGGTGCTACAGTATAAAACAATAAAGTCCTGTCCCTTTTGGTAACATACTAATCAAGCTGTAGCATTGTCTTAGCAGTGCTAAATGCAAGCGGGGCATTGGATGGCTCTAGTTCATTCTGTTCAGCTCTCCCTTCGCAATCATTAGGGGTTTTTAAGTGTCTCGTGTTGTTTGACTGCGCAAAGCTGGTTTGTGGCTTGGCAGAACATCCTTGGAAAGGGCAGTGGTCTGGAACACCATACGCACTGAAGAGATTCTCAGATTATGATCAAAACAAGAAATAAGAGTTATATAGTGACTCTGGCAGGTAAAAATACCAGAAGACTTCTGATTATTTCACTTGTAATAGATCACATAAAATTCTGCCTGTTCCCTGGGAAAGCAAAGGTCAGTCAGCAGTTCTGAGCAGTGCACTCAGGCTGCTGGGGTCAAGGGGGGAGTTTGTGTCCTCCGAGCTGCTACATGCTCACAGCGTCACCACACAAACACAGGGATTCAGACCACCTTGATATGCTCTAAGGCTTCTAAGTCCATCTTTGTATTGCTGTAGAAAAGTTGTGCTGTAATGAATCAGAAGCTCTTTGCCTCAGTTTTCTCCCTGAGCATCCTGTGATCCCTGCAAAGCAGTGAGACCTGATGGCTTGTTACCCCAAAGTGCAGCACAGCCCATTGTGAGTGCAGCTGCACTTTGGGTTTGGCCCTTTTTTCAATCACCTTGCCTGAGACTTGGGGCAGTGTAGCTGCTGCACTCAAAATCCTTCTCTGGGGAATCATTTTACTCACACAGCAGAAGGTCCCAACTGAGCGAAGCCAAGCCATCCCTGGGATGTGCAGCGGAAGCTGTGAATCCAGGTGAAGCACCTAAAGCTTCTCCTGCTCCATGCCCCACGGAAGGAGCTGGCCCAGGCAGGTACCGAGCCAGGCAGAGGCTGGCCCGGCCCGGGCAGCGTGGGCAGGGTGAGCAGTGTGGGCAGGGTGAGCAGTGTGGGCAGGGTGGGCAGGGTGAGCAGCCTGAGCAGGGTGGGCAG
>VWZT01001057.1:66096-191763 GCA_013397055.1 Pachycephala philippinensis
CAGGGTGGGCAAGGTGGGCACAGTGGGCAGTGTGGGCAGGGTGAGCAGGGTGAGCAGCGTGGGCAGCTGTGCCCACGCCTTGGTCCCTGGGGAAGCACCTTCCCCAGACCAGGCAATTTGTCTGACCCGTGGCTGCTGGTGCACCAGCTCCCACTGAAGCCGCAGGCTCAGCTGAGCACTCAGGGCATTTCCTGCTGCCACTGCACTTTGGGACATTACTTTCCACCCTGGCTTTGCTGCCTTTCCCCCAGCAGCCTTCATGGCCAAAGGTGGCCTTGCCTGCTCCCCGCTGGGCTGGCCAGGTGGGATTCCTGGCAGAAGGGCTTGGAGCTCTTGTGGTCATATTCAGCTGAAGCTTGCTGTGGATAGGGGCAAATACACAAATTATAAATGAGGGGTTAGGATTTCGTCCTCTTTAGATTAAGGTTTATTGCTAGACTTAAGGCTCGTGTAAGTTTAGGTAGAAAGACTGCGCCAATATTTAGGAAAATTGTAGGCCTATTTAGGACTTCAGTTAAAACAGAGATTTATTTTAGCTTTTGCTACAGCATCTCAAGAACTTGTACAATATATTGTCTTTTTTTATGAACATAAACCATACGGCATAGGTCTGGATTACTGATTTGGAAGATATTTGTCTTTTAAATGTTCATTTTATTTTCTTAACTGAGACTTCTTAAAAGATCTTAACAGATAATTTAAAAATAATCATAAAAGTAAAACAAGAGAAGCTGTGAAAGGTCGTTCTGCATTTCAGGGCTCGATGCAGTGGCCATGGATCCTCCTGCAGGCCCATCACTGGCAGAAGCAGGGCTGGGCAGGTGATAAATTGCAGCACAGGAATTAACATTGCACAGGTACCTTTGAATCTGTTTAGGTGTTAAATAGTGGGTTTAGGTCAAGTGTGAGAGCCAAAGAGTAACAAACATGACTCGTTGATGGAATTGCAGGGTAGATTTTGTGCTCCTATATTCACTTCTCTGTCTCTGGCAGGGAAAATTGTGCTTATAAGATCAAAATGCAGTTGGAAGTGGAGCTCTGTTTGCTTTGCAGCTATTATGATGTAAAACTGAAAAACATTTTTTAATCTGTCCATTCCTTGTGGTATTTTTTCCACTCCAGCTCCTTTATTTTTAAAAAATAATTGTTTATTTCTCAAGAATTCTGATGGAAATTTTTCTTAACTCACAGAATTTGTTCATCATATGAAAAATAATTTCTTTCACTTGGAGCCTGATTTGCTTACAACAGCAATTTCTCATACTTTGCCTAAAAAATAAAATAAATAGACCATAATGGGGAAAAAGGAGTTTACATTCCCAATGGAAAGAATACATCTGTGGAGATGAGTTTCATTAAGCTGTTAACTGAAACAGTGACTTTTAGAATTGATTCCATCTTTAGCCAGTGTAGTCAGTGCTCTCCAGAAGACTGTATTTGAAGTATTCTTTATTTAAGATAAGCAAAAAACATAAAAGGAGGCCTCCTCACCCTCTTTTGCTGCTCTGGGTCAACGTCTCAACCTCTTGATTAGATTTGGAACCTGCTAATTAGATATAATTCATTACCTGCAAGAATGAGATCGGAAACCAAGAGCTGCTTTTCCGAATAAGGTGATCCTTCCCCTCATCCATCATGGCTGTTAGTAACCAATTTAAAGTCAGACAAATGCATAACCAGCATTATTACCTTGTCATAAATAGTTAGGGAGAAAGACCTGGAATAACCTGGCATTATAAATGGTTTTTATCACATTATTTTGCAGTTATTTGTCAGCCACTTTGCTTAAGATAAATGTAGAACAATAATCAGATTCTAAAAGAGAGCAGTGAACAAGATTTTGCTAATTGTGAAACCTCTTCTGCTGGCAGAACTCTGTCATGGGGCACAGTTTATAAATTTCCTTATGGAGGAATTGCACTGAGCACATCTCCATGTTTGGACTTGAAAGTCTAATGGACCAAAAAATAGGAAAAGGGGTCTAGTCCCCTCCTTCAAACATGGTGAGATCTCAGCAGTCGGTGTCATGGCTTGTGTCCCTGCAGGACTGCTGAGCCAAGTGACCAGGGATGTGTTCTTTGGCTCTTGTTGGTTGCTGGTGTGTACAGATCCTGATGCAGCATGCTCCATCAGTCATGGAAAGGGGCCTTGCACCAAGGCAGAAGGGATCCTTCTGCCGTGAGAGGCTTCTGAGAAGGGCAAACAGGTTCCTTGGGTTGGGTTTTTGGTGATCACAAATGTCTGATAGAAAGAAGTACATGATTAAATGCTAACTGCAGTGAGATTATATTGAGATGAGAGTGGCCAGTGCCCACAGTGCTGACCGCATGATGCTTCTGGAGGACCACATTCCCATGCTCCCTGGGCTGGAGGGTATGGAGAATGTGAGCCCCTTGAGCACCCCTGGAGCTGCAGTGCCACCCTCTTAGAGTACCTGTGATTTTCCCTGGTGACTGAAGGAAACCAGGATCTATATCCATGTTTTAAAGAGGCATACCGAAGGGAATACAAGGGCAAGGTTCCAGCAATATAAATCCCAAACAGTTCTCTCAGCTCTATTTATATTTAGACAAGTAGTGACTTCAGATTTAAACCCCTGTTACAGAGAATAGTATCAGGCCATGGCTTATGGGAACCACTCTTAAAATTTGGAGACTTCAAACACGGAGGAAGGTTTCAAGCTTGCCAAGGGAGGCCCGAACACCCGAATCAGTGGGCACCTTTTTGTGGGACAAGGCATAGAGCTTGAGAGTGGGGAGCTTGCACTAAGGGCAAGTGTTCACATATGCAAGGGGAAAAAGGTCTTTGCAGATCTTTTCTTCTGATAATAAAAATATTGAATATGGGTTATATTCAATTAAAGCATTTAGGGGAACAGTTTTAAAAGCCACAGAATTACTGAAGTGTGGTTGAGATGACAGAGAACACCTCCTCTAGTGTCAGAGGATACGGAGCTACTCAGCAGTGCTGCAGTACTAAAATGCAGACAGAAGTCACAAAGTCAGCAGATCTGATTAACTGTAAATCCAGGTTTTTATTACACTCCCCCTCATAGGTAGAGAAGAACAATAACTTGATTTTGATCTCAGCTGCAGCACAAGTAAGATCTGAGAAGAAGATATTTACTAAGTTATTTAGCTTATATAGCGCTGTCACTGAAAAACAATCATGTTTGAAGCGCCGTGACAGTGCATCTGGCTGCAGAAAGAAATACTGAAGGAATATTTACTGACTGGGGTTTCTGTTCATTTTCCTAACGCCACGTCTAATTGAAAGTGTTGATATAATTGCAACTGAAGGCAAAATGTAGGAAGAATAGGGACACTTGCAAGTGACAGGCCTTTAGAACTTGAATTGTCATTCCATCATCTCAAAGCTTAAGGCATCACTAGACAAGGTAGAGAGCAGTTATTTTCCTTTTTATTGCAATTTCAGTGAAAGTTTTGGGCTTGTATCAGCACACTGTTAGGTTTCCTGACTCGGCTGAGGAGGAGGCTGCCAGCGTGTCGGCGTCCAGGCTCCGTCCTGCTGCAGCCTTGGGAACACACCCAAAGCCACAGCGCTCCCCTCGCAGCCTGCTCTGGGCAGCACTGTGGTCCTGCTTGGCATGCAGCTGTGTTTCCAAACAAGTACATTCTGAAAGGCAAAGAAATGGTTCCACCCGACTTTTGTATTCCAGGATCACATTAAAGGACTGATCAATTGCAGCCTTTAGACAAATTTTTCCTATTTTTTTTTTTTCTGGTTCTTGCAGTTTAGGTGGCTGTAACAGGAGAAGCAGTGACAAACTGTTGGCATTAATGTACTGAGCATAATGAACACCAGCCATACAGCACATGGTGCTTGTCTGCTTATTGGTGAATTTAACTCACTTTAATTGCAGTGTTACTTAACATGATGGAGAAGTAGCCCTCAGAGGGATCATTTGAGGGACAAATAATGTATTTGTGTAAAATTAAAAAAAATAAACCAAACAACTAGCAGATAGTACTACTAGCTGTAGTAAATTATAGTTTAATAATTATTATCTAGATAGTACTTGGCTTAGGGTTAAAAAAGAGGCACTTCTGGAAAACAGGATAAAAGCTTGCCTGGAGCACAGCCATGGGGACTGTCTTTTGCAAGCTGCACTGGTGGCGAGACATTCAGCGAAGCACCTGGGAATAAATTGAGTCTGCTGGGAGGGGAAAGTATCTACCCCTGGGGCATGTCAATGGAAATAGAAGGTGACAATGAGCCCAAGGCCTGCTTGGCCATATCACATGGGTCTCCTGATTCTATTGAAGGTATTGCACAGCAACCTGCCCTCTGACCATATCTGACACCTGGGAGGTTTTCTGTGCAAGTGGGAGGTGTAGGACCTTTACCCCCTGGAACAGAGCTGGTGCCGTAGGCAGTGAGGCGCTGGTGGTGTTAGAACCTCCTTATGTCTGTCATTTGTACCCTGAACATTAAATATCTTTCTCATTATTCATCCCACCACACTAGAAACAGCTGGTCTTCAAGGGAAATTACCTAATGAATCAACAATAAGGCTATTGTGTAGGCGTGACATTTCTGATAATAAATTACTGCTTTCAGGAGGTTGACCACACTTGTCAGGGTTTTGTGACTTACAAATTCAGCTGCCTTGTCTTATGCTGTTTTACATAACTGACAGTGTAAAACCTTGGCGGTTGACTGTAAGTTATTCCCTCAACTTCTAGATCTCTATCATAAAATTTCTTTCTTCCTTCATTCAGAATAATCTTTGAGCATTTCCAACTCATACATTGAAATTATTTTAATTTGGTTTGGTTTGATTATATTTATTGTGTCATACATATCTTGGAATTAAATATTAATTTAAATATTTTTAACTAGAAATGTAAGCAGGCTATAAATATAAGGACTGCATTTTTTATTTCATTTAGATAAATTATGTGTTTTTATATTTCTTGTATGCTTACACTTGAAGGAATACTTTTTCCTAAATGCGTGGTATGGAGGAAGATCTAAATATTGCTTTACTAGCTTTCAAAAAATACCTGGATGTAACTAATTAGCTTAGAAGTGCTTGTCCCATATGAAGTATGCTTCAAGGATGAATATTTCAAAGTATGCTTCTTTTTCCACATGCAAGTGTTATTTGCCTTTTACTTTGTGTATCCAGGATGTGACTAGTTAGTGATGAAAACCAGAAGTCTTTGCTCCCTCTTAGCTGAATGCAAACGGCACTGAAATTCAGGCAGTATCTGCACCAAATTGTGTGTTTATCTCTGTGGAATTCTGTGGAACCAGTTCTTTAGCTTTTAATACTGTAAGTCTTTTCATAAGTAGCCAGCAAGGGGAGAAGGACAGGAGTTCCATTTTCTGCCAGATTTCTCGGGGCAAAATGCATTCTTGCAAACGTGAATGAAGCCAGCGAAGGTGGGGCAGGCTGGAGAGGAAGTTGGTATTCTTATGCAAGGAGTTGTGGAACCTAAAAATGAGATCTAAGACAGCGAATACATGTTCTAGCAAGTACACTGGGTTTCAAGCTCTCCCACTGACTATTGTTACACTCCTCTCTTTTTGCAGGTAGTCGATATCTTAATGTCTGGACAGTGCTGCTGCTTTGCCTCTCACAGAATGTGTTCTTATTTAATGCAGCAGGGCCTTTTAAGGTTTGTATGAAGCTCACTTAGACACCAGTGGATTATTATTTTTAAATAACAAGTCAGATTTTCAACAGGAAGAGGCTAACTAAAACCTGGTGCATCGAAGAAATATCTTCTGACACTCCTGTCTGGGAGCAAAGAAAGCAGCATTGCCCAGTGTGTGAGCAGGGCTTTTAGAGATGGCTCCATGCCTGATGTGGTGCCAGGATCCTTCTGCCTGAGGTGTTCTAGGAAGGCCAGGTGTAAGCAGAGCAAAGCTAAGAATTATTGCCCTGTGCCTGCCCTTCAGCCCCCTAAAGCTGGAAAGTCCCTGGGGAACCTGTCCTTTGGGAGGATTGCACAGCAGCTTGCACACCTTCAGAGGCGCCTGGAGACAGGATCCTCTGCCATGGTCCTGGCCTGGGGGGTGGGTCTGAGTCCTGACTTTTCAAGTCTTCCATAGTTTTCTTTGCCTTCATGTGTGGCACCCTATGTGAGGTGCTTCCAGGTGCCCCTAGCAGTCGTTCCTCCCCAGCCATGGGGGCAGTCACAGGTGGCAGTGCCAGCAGCCATGCCCTGCCCTGGAGGAGGCCTCTGCTTTCAGTGCCTCCTTGTTTTGCAGCAGCCATGAAGAGACCTCCTGTGGCTGTAGGACCTCGGCTGGGTGCCCTCTGGGGATGGAGGCCCTGTGCCCCCAGCTGGTGGCTCTGGCCAGAGCTTCAGGGCTGTGGTGGTGTGGGTCTGTGCCCCCACAGCGGGGGTCTGTGAGCAGGGGCCCCGTCTTTGCCCCCTCCACGCTGCCAGATGAGCCAGGGCTGAACTGCAGAGGGAGTGGGGAGATAATGTGACCTTTCAGCATAGTATCTTGGCATCAGCTATTTAATTGTGTGTTTTAACCATGCTGATGGTGATGAGTTAGTGGTGGACTAACTGGTTAATTGTGGATGTGCTCTGTTTATAAAACAATACCTGTAACCAGGGTCAGGTACACTGGGCAGACACAGGGGCAGGAGCAGCTCCAGAGCCTCCAGTGCTGCAGCCCCTTGGAGAGGGCCTTTTCCACTGTCTGCTGCCTTCTCTGCACCACCCTTTGCTCCTGTTCCCTGCTACCCTGAGGGGGACTTGTCTCCCCAAATGTCCTTTTGGGGACATTTCAAATGCTCGTGGTCCCTGGCGCCCGGTGCATGAGGACCCCCCTGCGGAGTCACCTGTCCCCATGGCCAGCCGTGGAGCACAGCGCCGTTTGGGGGTGCGCTTGCCACAGCTCCAGTGAGGTCACCGAGGGCGTTGAGAACAGCGGCGGCACCCTCTCCAGCCTGCTTTGGCTTGGTTCAAGGTCACTGCTGTCTAGTCAGGGCCTTGTGTTTCACGTCAATGCCATTCAGTTATGATGCAGAGACAGGATGAATAAAAAAAAAGCGGAAAAATAATTTTGAAACATACAGCCAAAGACTGACTCTACACAGTTTTTGGGTGGGACCACATTGGCCCAGAAAATTTAGCTAGATGTTAGTGATAATCAAGGTCCTCTGAAATCTATGTATTTTTTTCTCTAGATAATGTAGTTTCAGGGGATCCACTGTTGAAAGCAAGTGCCTGCTGTGCTCTTTCCTTTTCCGAATAATGGAAATTCAGCTGAACCAAACAAAGGTGTTACAATGGTGTCACATTGTCATTTCATTTTCCTCAGCAGCCTTCCGATAAAGACATGTTGTATTCGGCAGCATACAGACATAAGAGCAGTTCTGTCTCCAAAATCTGGCTTTGCAGTGTAAGGCCTGTTGAGTTTCCATGGCAATGGCCACAAATTCCTCCCCAGCTCTTCAAAGTGAAAGACATATTTGTTTTGCTGGCGCAACTTTGTAGCACAAAAGCTCTCTCTCCTTTTTCACGTAACACCTGCTAATCTGAGCCCGGGCCCTTTGAAGCCTCCTGCTGATCAGAAATTCAAATATATTTTTGCATGCTAATCTTGGTGGTAATCTAGAGCTTGTGTCTTTCACGTTGTGTCTGTGAAAACAATTTTCTTTATAAATCACCAAAAGTGTTGTCCCTGATTGCTCTCCATGGGAGGATGAGTTGATAGGGCTGTCAGCAGCTTGGATGCCCATTCTCTCAAGATGCAGCCTGGACAGAGCTATCAGATCAGGGCTTTTTAACCATCCACTCGCCCTTTGTGAAGAGAAGGGCGGGGGGAGAGAGGGGGAAGGGCTTTCCCAGGTCTGGTTCGCGGTGCTGTGTGTGTAGCTGCCTGGCTGGGCACGGCACCCAGGCTGCGAGGGACAGAGCGTGGCACTGGCAGCGGGCTGCTCCTGTGCCTGTCGCCCAACAAAGGAGTGAGAGTGGGCAGAGCCCAGCAAACAAACGTTAGCTGCCGTGCTTTTCTCGTCATCTGAGGGATAGATGGTGCTGAATCCGCAGCCTGCGTGCAATTCCCTCTGCAGCCGAGCTGCTGCATCCTCATTGCTGAAGTGCTGGGGGTGCTCTGCTGAACCAGGGACTGGTGCCATGCTGGGCCCCCTTGTCCCTCAGCTGCCCACACTGTCCTTCCTGCACGCCACACAGCCCTGGTCCTCAGCACTGGCATATGCCCTGGCTGTCCAGGGAAGGGGGTCCCAAAGCTGCCAGGTATCCTGATGCTGCCGGTGCTGTGGGGTGGTTTGACTGTTCAAGGGACTGTGAAGGTCTGATGCCCCTTAGCCTGTGGAGGTAGAGCTGTGGTGCTCCATGAATGCTTAGTGGTATCTCAGTGTTTGCATCACTAGTAAAGGATTCGAATGGTTTGCCCTTGAGGTACTGCTGTGTGTCCATGATCTACCTGTGTCTTGCAAAGCACATCAAACCCCCAGGTGCCCCAGGTATTCCAACTCCAAACCTTCTCTCAGGTCATTTTCCAGTGGTGCTGTGCCCAGCCAGTGCCTGTGCTGGCAGTCCAGTGCCTACTGCAGACATGCTCCCAGGCTGTGTAGTTCCTGCTGTACTCTGTGCTTTGAAGGTTTAAAACAAAGGGGTTTGAGTTTCACTGCTGCTCACACCCAGGCAAGCCTCTGTGGCATGGCTGCTTTAAATGAGTCAGTCCTCGCAGGACCCTTGCTTGTTTAAAATGAAAAGAGATCTTCCTGGTTGATTTCTCAGTAATTCTGCGAGTAGATATGATTTTCCTCTTGGAGGAGATGAACAGTTTTCCCACTTTTACAAGATGGGATCCCTGTTCAGCACTTGCAGAGCTCAGCCCTGCCCTCTCTTTCCTGCAGCCTGATCCCCCTGGCTGCAGAGCTGGATCAGTTCCCCTGGTTAGGAGCTGAGCCGGGCAGCTCTTCCTCCATACTCCGAATTTTATAAAATCTGAACTTTCAGAAAAATCCTTGTTTATGAGAGCTCACAGTGCATTTCAGGGAGGAATGCAGACTTGCTGTTTCATACAAAATCACCAGCAAAATATTTGAAAGAGGGTTTTGTGTCCATTGTCTGCTGCATCTCCCTGCTATTCAGACTCTATTCTATTCAAATTTTCTTCCTTTCTTTAGGGGGAAGAGTCTGAGTGCACAAAGGGGCTGTGGTTTCTGCAAGCAGATAATATAACCATGTAATATAAACATGGCAATGATTTCCTTAGGCCCTGTGATCCATCAGGCATGTTGAGAGCAGTTGGCAAGGGTCTGGGAAGTTCCCACTGCTACACAGCAGCTACAGATAAGATGCCTTTCTGCCTTGGTCAGCTGCAGGATCCACACTCCTGGCGCTGGAAAGGTTCATCCCGTCCTCTTTCCTGGAAGGGAAAACCTCTGCCTTTGAAGTCAGGTGCCCACAGCTTGCAGAGCTGACTGATACAGCAACATCAGTAATTTACCAGAGTGGGGGGCAGGGGGGGAAAGAAAGCTGCAGCATAAATCTCAGTCTAGCTTTATTCTTTTACCTTAGGTTATATGTCTTTAAAGGAAAAATGCTGACAACATGCTTGCTCACAAAAAGCCTTTTGAGCCAGTGCCAAGAATTTGCTCAAAACTGGTAAAAAGTCACAGCTGGGACCTAAGAGCAGCACTGAATTCTACTTCCTTGCTTGATCTTAGTTTTCTGGGGGCTGAGGAGATGTTCAGTATGCCTCCTGCCTCCTGCTCTGATGCTGGGTAAGAACTGCTTTTGTCTTTTGGAGCAGGCGGTCACTGGTGTCTGATGTGGTGAGAATCCACTGTGGTTCTATGTTTGCTCTCTTTGTATCACTTACTCTTCAATTTAGAAAGTTTAAAACAATATTATTTGGACTGAAATAGTGCAGCCAGGCAACAAGGGGCCTCCAGCCTGCGGGAAGGGCTTTTCCCTCTGCAGAGGGCAGCTTTGTGAATGGTAACATCTGCAGCCCAACACGGCCGCAGAGCCCCGGCCCCTGCCCGCAGCACCAGCTCCGTGCCATAGTAACCAGTGCAGCCCGAGCAACGGCCCCTCACCTGAAACATCCTCTGCCTGGAGCCGTCTGCCCTCCGTGCGCTCTCAGCCAGCCGTGGGGTGTTGCTGCAGTCATACTGTCGGGCTGGCTTAGTGCTCAAGATGAGGTCCTGGCGACTAACTCTGGGTCATCATGAAGATTTCAAGCATAATAAATCAGAGGGAGTAATTTTTTGATGAGTATTGTGCCTGTCTAAGGGGACCTGACCCCACACATTTTTCTTCTCTCAGCAATCTTAATGCCTTCTCTAGTCACTGGACAGTGACTGCTTGTGTCTGCAAGCAGCTATTCCTGGTTTTGGTAGATGTCCTCCTACAAGGGAATGGAGACCAGGGACTTTGTATCACCCTGGTTCCCACCTGAGCGCTGCAGAGAAGAGCACTGCTGGAAGAGTAGATGGAGGAGCCACTTTTGCACCCTCCAGAGCTCCAGAAGCACCCTGGTCAGTGTTGCTGCGTTTGCACTCGGGCCTGAAGCACCTGTGTTCATTGTACGAGTTTGAACAGCAGCTCATTGACCTTTACAAATCTTCCCTAAGAAAGACCATGCTCCCCTTGAAATGCAGAGAGCAAAGGGCCTGGAATTACTGAGGAGTTTAGGACATGAATCCCAGGGAATCTTCTGCCAGAATCTCTTTCCCCCCTGAACCAGGGGAGGCAGTGAATGTGTTGTGTTCCCAGAGATGTCATGTGCTGCTACAGAACAGTATTCCTTGCTTTCTCCCTTTTGATGGCTCTTCTAGCTACCATACTTGTATCTATCAGATGCAATGTCTTCTTTTCCACTGAAGCTGACAGGTCAAGTCTCATGTCCAAATCCTGATGCTTTAATTTAAAAAATAAATATGTAAAAAAATTTCTATTTCTAACCTTTTTATTACAAAATTTGATCTGTATGAAATTATGGAACCCCACAATTGCAGTAGTGATAGCAACATGCCTTTTTTTGTTTCCTGTGCTGCATCATGCACTAGTGCTGTAACTCACCAAGAAAATGTAGGAAAAGTTCTTCTTAAACCTTGGTGGCGTCTGTGACCTTCTCACTTGCTATGTGCAGCTGATTAAGGCTCAGTCATGTGATACAATGATAGTTCTCCCATGGTTTATCGATCCCAGTGGGCATGAAGGGCATTCAGCACCTCACGTAAGCAGACCCTTCATGTCTGTGTCTTGCTGCTCGTTACAGAATATGAGCAGTAAGGCTGAGCACTCCTCGATTTTCTTATTCAGACTCATTTCAAGCTCCAGCTCAGACTGGAGATTTGCTGAGTAAATAGTCTCAACAATAATCTCAGCCTGATTCCAACTAATTAAATCCTGTACAAACATCCCTCTCCGGGCCAATATAGCAAAAGACAATGAAAACACAGAAAACCAGACATAGCTTTCCTCCAGATTTTGCTCGGCCCTTTAATCCTGTATCTTTTGAAAGATAGTAACGTCCATAAGATGAGGGGTCAGCCTTCCTGCCCTTAGCATCAAGCAGTGGAATTTTTCAATAATGAACAGCTGGGTCACCAGCGACACAAAAGCTGCTGTAATATCCTGTAGGCTTACGGGGCACAACAGAAATCCCAAAGCAAATCATGATGTACACAGAAAGGGACCGTCCTTTTCTATTAAGGAGACCACTTCAAACCAGTCTCAACACCACCTTTTCTCCAGCTTTTCGAAGGAGAGATTATCCCCTGCGTATATTTAATCACACATTGTGGGGTGGCTTTGATTGCCTTTTTAGAGTCAGAGAAGTTAAAGAACATAGTTTGAAGGCTCTTATTATCAGTGCTCCATCCGCGTGCTCTCAGCCAAGATGTGTTTACAAACAAGAGTTGGGATGGGGGTGGGGGAAGCAGGAATGCTGCCCTGGGCCCATGGCTCGGCTTGGCACTGCTTTCACAGAGTTGGTTGTATAACCCTGACTCCAACTAAGTGTGGTGAGTGCTGTTGGGAGGGGGAGGCTGGGGGGTTGCGTTTGTGGTTTAATTTTTATGAAACCCTGTGGAATTCATCTCCTTTTCCAGGAAAAGAAGAAGTTATCTCGTAGGGTTTTCCCTACACAGTAAAGCAAAGAGTAAACCAGGGTAACATGAACAAAATCTAAATGCTATAAAGACTTTTTAATGTATCACAAAAGTCAGTCTGAGATGTGTGCAAGATATGCTGGAGATTCCTGATTAAAAGCAGTTTGTGTCAAGGAAGTTACCACTTGCAGCATGTAGAACATCTGACAGTGATTAACTGGAGCTAGCTATTAGATTTTCCTAAAGAAACAATACTTAAACATATCTCCACAAGTATGAAACACTTTATGTACTGTATCTGGTACACCTCATTTAAATTGACTTAGATGGAACAGACACACTAAGTCTAACTAGTAGGTTATTAAGAATATAAACCTGGTGCCCAAGAATTTACAATCAGTTATATGGGAGGTATCCTGACTTTCCTCCTTTTCCCAGGGCTTTCATTTACTAAGCATGTGCTGTAAAGATGTCACATTTACAGCAAGGGACATGTTTAGGATGTTTCTTACAAACAGTTTTAAGTTACATACCTGTAGCAAATGGATCTTGCTATGCTGCAATGTGCTGTTAGAAAGTCTGCTACGAGCTCAGGAAAATGTGGGTGAAATGAAGAATATATTCATGGGTACAAACGCATTCGTAACCTAGTTTTTCAGTTTACTTGTTAGTGCTTGTGAATTTTTGATAGAAAAATGACATAAAATTTTCTACAGGAAGATGAGTTTTCAGCTCTGTCAAAGCACGTAGAGGTTGGAGAAATATGGTTTAAATTAAGCATATCATACTTCTGTTTCTAGGGGGTAACAAAAAGAAGAGCTTGGAGATTCATCCAGCCTGGAGTGTTTGGTAGTTGCAAATAAACTGTGTGTTATATGTAATGATAATTTTCCTAAGAAATACCCTTCTGTTTCCTTCCCTTTTTGGATCAGGGGGCTGATGGTTACTGCGGGACTGTGCTTGCACATAGGTGCTGCTCTAACTCGTGTTCGTACATCGCAGGGGAGGAACAGGCGAGCCAGAAGACTTGGAATTCAGCATTTCAATAGGCCTTTCATTATGGATTTCCCTACTATTTGTGAGATGGGTGGTGAGAGTTGCTGAAGTAACCACTACAGTGCTATGAGCCCAATTAAAAGCACTGCTTCAGAGTGTGGGATCCATACAAATAATGTTTCTCCCTCTTTGCTGTTTGTCACTTACACTGGAAGGTTTTTAAAAACAATTGCACTTCTATTAGCAGCCAGAGGAGCTCTGCTCTCCAGGCTGGCTCCTAAAGTCCCAACCTACCTCACTCTACCCATACACGGTCAAGTCAGGAATTGCACTGAGCTTTTCCAGAGCAGAAGAATGCTGAGGGTCAGTGTTTAGTAGGCGGGAAATCATGGAAACAGTCCTCCGGGGGCTGAGAGGTAATTTACAGTGAAGTCCAAACTTCTCTAATTTGCATAATACCAAGCCTAATAAAATATTCATGGTAGCTTCTCTCACTTTCAGACAATTTAAGATAGACAAAAACTAAATTGGAAAATACTGCTTAAAAATAAGAGAAAAAAATTTGAAGACAATGCCTTCAAATATTTTCCTGCTTTTAATTTAACGATATTTTTCAGTTACAGAATTGTTTGCAGTTACTGCCAGATAGAAGTCTGCCTTATGCACAAAACTGTGCAGAGTTTGATCTTTTTAATGGGAATCACAAAAACCTGCTGGAATTCCAAGGGCTGATGTGGGTCAGGTGGAGGATGCACTTGGAGGATGTCGCGTGTGTGCTTCATGGGGTGGCAGAAATGGTCACACTACAAGAAATGACAGCTTGAGAGGTAGTTGGTTTTCTCGGAGTTGGATTCAGTTGAAATAATCAGAGCCAGAGTTCGCCCTTATCCAAGGGCTCATTACTGGAATTCTGTGATAGTTGTGGCCAAAGCATTCTGTGAGGTGTCAGAGACTGGAATGTGTGGGGAGCAGGAGGAACCACCAAAGTAAATGACACCTCTGGGCTTGGTGCTCAGCCCCGGGTGTTTCTGTCCTGTGCAGCTGATGACCAAAGTCAGCTCACAGTGAGCGAGGCAAACCCAGGGGCTGCAGGTGGCTCTGAGAACCCGAGATGGTGCACGGCCACGGGGCAGCTCCTCCTGCACTTACTCGCAGAGAGACAGGAACTTTCCTTGACCAGTCTGGAAGTTTCTTACTGGTGACTATTGCACACAGTCTTGATATTTCAACATCTGTCTGGAGTCTTGTGTTTGGAAAATGCTGATTTCTGCATTGCTATTAACTACCAAACCTGCACAGTCTTTCTGCTGCTTGTGACAGAATTTGGAAATAAAAATTAATGTATATTTTCCAAATGAGATTGCAACTCCAGTGGTTCAACCCACCTGTCATCTCACTTAGATGTGTGTCTTAAAGAGTTGGAAGGGGAACTGATTGTGTTTGTTCTTAGTACTTTTGTGCCAAATGATTTTGTTTGTATCAATTTACTCATGTGAAAGCATCAGATTTCAGTAAAGTTCATAAATTAAATCAATGGTAAAATTTAATCTCATTAGCAAACACAGGTTTTCATAGCATACAGCTGTGAGATGGTGCCTTCCTGACCAAAAGAATTGACACCTGACTTATTCCTTTCCTTGCTACTGTCAAGTTACAGTTATTTTTTGGTAAGAAAACATGAACTGGAGCTGCTAATGGTGCAAGACTGCTCTCATCTGCTTCCCTGTATGAATAGTGCTAATGGCAGCAGCAGGCACATACCTAGAAACTTCTCTCAAAGCCCCCCAGGCTCCTGGAAGTGTGATTGTCCTCACAAATTCACCCCCACAAGGGTGGGTGAAAGCAATTTTGTCACTGGCGCTTTCAACAAGCAAGGGTTGGATATCCTTTACGCAAAAGAAATCATATCACACCGTGCCAGTATAAAACACACTCCTGACAAGGAAACATTAAACCAAAGCCCACATTTGGGGTGCAGAGAGAGGCTGAGGCTGCCAGCTGCAATCAGATGACAGATATTTTTGTTAGGAAATAATATCTTCCTCTGATTTCCTGAGAGGTTGAATATAAATCATAAAACAACGGACAGTGACGAAATCCAGAAGAATTACCTCTGTGTATTCTGGAAGAGAGTAAACAAGTACCTCTATGCTGTCCAGGTACACCAGGCACTGTTTGGACAGCTGCACTGCCCATTCAAAGGTGTTGCTTGCCAATGGCTTGGCAGTAAGAATGCCAGGTTCATATAAGGTTCATATAAAATTGTACAGCTCCATAGACATGGCCGTGATAATAAACCCGACACAGCAGAAAGGTTGGATTTTCCAATGCATACCAACTACTGATGTAGAACATGCTCCAGTGAGGATTACTTGAAAAACTGCATTTAGTGCTGCAATAATACTAAAAGGTCACTTTGGATCACATTTGCAAAAGGTCAGAGCTGGTGGAGACAACAGCCTGTGCACACAGAGCAGAAGGTGGTGGGTTCATTTTAGCTCCATCTGCAGTCACAGCAGAAAACCAGTCAGGATCAGATGTGGGAAGAAGTTTCTTCCATTTTGGCTGATTCTTTGGTAGAGAAGGAGTTACTGATGCAGTAAGGAATGTCTCTGGGCTTGGTAAAAATCCTGAAAAAAGGCAGAAGCATTTTTAAATGCACCATTCTGTATTCTCAAGATGCATTGGGGTGAATGCATGTTTCCAAAGTGGTTTTGGCAGCAGTTTCATAGAATAGATTGTTTCACGTGACATGGCACAAGGTATGTAATGCACAATGTAAAAGCATGCTTTTCAGCTTGAAATTTGTCATGTGAATCTTGTATGCACAGGGAATTGTCCTCAGTTTGCTGGGAAGCTTTCAGTGTGAAATGGTGGGAGTGCAATTGTTTGGTGCAGGGGATACTGCATTCTCTAAAGTCAGTTCTTGGGAATTTGGGAAACGTCACTCACAAGTTGCTGCTCTTCTGCAGCCACTTTGCAGCCCCATCAACAGCTGACAAACCTCGAGCCAGGGATAGAGAAGTTTGTACCCAATATTGCCTCTCCCGCTGGTCTCAACAAGTTGTGATGGGAATATTGCAAGCTTGTTCTGAAGATTGTAGCTTTTTGCTTTAAACTAAATATATTCCTGGAGAGGTTCCCATAATTGAAATGGTCCCAGGAGGAATTAGCATCTCTGTACATACCAGCTGTCTGTCCGTGAGGCCCAGTGGGAGAGGTGAGTGGGGAGGCTGTGGGACTGAGGATCCCACTTGAGAAACTTCAGTCATCATCACCACCTCACAGTCCGGCCTCTCCAGTTCTGATGTACATTGTCTGATCTCCTCCAGCGCAGCTCAGGGCAAGTGAATTCTGTTGTGATGGATCTACACTGTGTTAAATGGTTCTGCTGGCAAGTTTTATTTGTAACAGGGCATAGTCCAGAGGTGCTCAGTAAAGTAAGTAAGGCCTGTCCCTGCACAGAGGGTAAATGAAGGTCTTTGCCTAATGTATTTCTATTCACTATAAGCAAGGTGCATCCTTCTTTCTCCAAATTTTCTGATAGCAGTTGAGAGACACAAGAAATGTCATTTATCTTAGAAAATGCAATGTTGGCACATGTAGAGGCTCCCAGATGCTTCAGTGAAAGACAGCAGCATATATTCATGGCTGGAGTCTGCCCTTAAATCTGATCCCATTCTCTGTGGGCCCCTAACTCCATCACGGTGACCCTTGCACTATAAGGTGTAATAAAAAGCAACAACTGACAGTAGTTCCTGCGGCTGCTGGGACCTGGCAGGGCCTTACTGAGTACACAAGAGCATTCAGCCCCATTTGTTGGGAGTCTCTGAAGGATGCAGAGTGATCAGCGTCTGTGGAAATGAATGGGCTTTTCATGCTGATGATTTCATTTCTGGATGGACACAACACTTCCAACCGTGGCGATTCATCATCCTGGCTGGAAGCGAGTGGAGGGCAGCCAGCACTTTGCACTGATGCTCAGAGCAGACACTGAAGATAAAGCGTGGGACTCGGACAGAGCTTTCCAAATATTTGACAGGGAAGTGCCAGGGAAGTGCAGTGCTATTCCTATTTCTAGGCTGCCAGCAGTGTCTAGTAAATTTTCCCAGAGAATTGCTGCTGTCCATGACCTGGCTTCAACACTGCACTTTCTTAACCCCCTTGTTCTGCTCAGGATTTACCTTTGCCTCTGAGGCAGCTCAGCGTTGCCAAGCAGAACACGGTCACTGTGTCTGGCATGTTTGGGGCACTGGTGCTGCTGTGCACACCCCAGAGCAGCCCCAGGAATGGGCTGGGGGCTGCTCTCTTGGCACCCCATTCCTTCCGTGCTATGCAATGGGGCAGAGGCTCCAAGGAGGCATTGCCAAGCGGGGCTGGAGCTCACAGGGTGCGAGAGGGGCTCCCTGGGCTCAGGGCGAGAGGCTCCAAGGAGGCATTGCCAAGCAGTGCTGGAGCTCACAGGGTGCGAGAGGGGCTCCCTGGGCTCAGGGCGAGCTGTGGGGCAGAGGGAGGCCCCGAGCTGCAGCCCTGCCCGGGGTTGGGAGCTCGCTGGACACTGGCCAGGGCAAGGTGGGTGGCAGCTCCGGCCACTGCCATGCCATCCTGTCCTGGCACACAGCTGCCTCTGGAATCTGGCCACTGCTGAGGGTTCTTTCCTCACCTTCTGTGGGGAATGGGGCAGGTATGGACACAGAGCAGCCATCTCAACTTTACAAGGTGTCTGGATGGAATATTGATGGATTTGGGCCTCGGAGTGACTAATTAGCATGCAGGATTCCTCAAAAGGGTTAACATGGGATCTTTTTAATTGTCAAAAGAGTTGCAGGCTATTAGGGTTGGCATATTCTTCAATAATCTGTTTTATTTTTACCTGCTGGGAGCTTAATTAAAAAACAAAGAGGCTCAATTTAAAGCCCATTACTATGCTAATTTTGTAAGAACTGGGCGGTGATTAAGAAGCTTTAAAAAGAGGAGTTTAGTTTGCTCTAGGGAATGAGTTGGAGGCAGGTTTTATTTCGTTTCATTAGCTAGCTACAATTATTTATAAACTAAATGGAAATGATATTAAAGAGTAATGAAAAAACCAGCATCTATGTATTATTGAACAGCAGAACTTTTTTTAATTTAGCATCGAAGTGTACAGAGCCTTTATTACTGCAGCTCACAGTTAACACAGCTAAATGCAGTTGTTAAATATAAGAGGCTTTTAAAATACGCCCATAAATACAGAGCTGTCTGGTTTGCTTTTCCTGTAGATCACTAGAGTAAGTTTATAAAGATATCAATGTGACAATAAAGATGAACCACTGTCTCTTTAAAAAAAAACAACTATGAGGTTTTATATAGGAAAATTTTTTAACAGAATAAATGACGAAGACTTACTCTTTTTGTATTATGTATGTAATATTGTATAATCTAACAGCACTGCAAACCTTCCACTGCCTTTTTCCTGTCACGTGAGCCCAAAATAATACCTGCAACCCCAGTTGTGTTGGAGTACTTGGGAGCAGCCCTGCATTGCATGGATGGTCGGAGCTGAAGCCAGGCAGGGACCAGCAAGGGCCAGAGGTGTTACCGAGGGTGTGGTGGGTGCAGAGCTGGGGCCGAGCAGCAGCGGGCCAGCCTGGCTCCTGGGCAGCAGCAGTGGGGGCACTGGGTGCAGGTGTGGCCAGCCTGGAGCAGGAGCCTGGGAGAGGGCTCCAAGCCTGGGCAGCAATTTTGAACTGAATCCCCCAAGCAAAGGTATGTGTTTGTGGTGTCTGTGAGGATGTGGGCAGGGTGATGCACCCTGTTTCTGCCAGAGGAACTGGTAATGCTGGTGTGTATCTTCTCAGCACTGGGAGGAGGAGGAGCTGCTCAGCCTGTACCTGGAGGAGTCACATCTCTGGTGGCACCAGGGCCTTCTACAGAAACAACACGTTCCTATGAAATAGGAGCTGCTTTGCATGTGCAGCCCGGTAGCTGAGTTCACTCAGCATTTGAATTCCCGCTGAAAGGCCACTCTGATCAAATAAAGGCCCAGAAACCCCATGCCCCACCAGCCAGCACTGCCATTCCGTGCTGAAACCCTTCGTGCTGCGGCTCTTTCCGGGAAATCTTTGATGCTGTGCCAGGGATGGGGAGTGGGAGGAAGCCTGGAACAACTGAGAGACATCAGTATCTACTAGGCAGAGGAGGGAGGAGGAAGAAGGGTGGCAGGAGGGTCAGCAGTGGATGCCAGCCCACCTTCCTGGGCTGCCCAAAGCAGCTAGCATTTAGCTCTGTAAGGGTCCATATCAGTCTGGCTGCAACACCAAAATTGTTGGTGGGGCATCTTAATTTAAATAGCTGTTGCAACCAGTAAAGTGTTTCTTGGTGAAAGAAGTAAGTTACAAGAAGAATTAAAATTACCTGCACATCAGTGATTCAAATGTCTATGGACACTAGCAGGACTCCTGCTGCCAGAGCCTTCTGCGTGGGTCCTGCATGGGTGCCATGAGGTACAGCATCCTGGACCCACTCAGGCTCTGTCAAATCAAAGCTCACGATGTGGCTCCCACAGTCATGCTGGGGAGAAAAGCCTTACACTGCAGGTCTGCTGCTCCTGCAGCTAAACTCAGGGCTGAGCCAAGCCCAGAGCTGCCGCTGGAGATGGAGGTCATACAGCAGAATAGCTTCAATTCCTCTTCTGGTTCTAAAGGCAAAGTGAGCTATCCAAGATCCCTGAGGTTGCAAATGTCCCTTGGCCTTCTTTTGACCCTATATACACCTTACATTCTTCCTTTAATGATTGACATTCGGTGGGTTTGTGCCTTCGGGCACACTGAAGTTGTAGCTGCTTCTTCATCAAAGCAACTGTTTACAGCTGGTTTGAGTTGGATGCCAATAAACAGTATTCTTTTTGTCTCAAAATAAAAAGCAGCTTAAGTCCCTAATGATAAGGATTTTGTGCTTTGTAGAGGAAAAAATTCAGCTAGTTTGGGACAGCCAGCCACTTAGCTTAGCAAGTTGGAGTACTTTATACTTCCAGCTAAACTGCCTTTATCTCCTCAAGTGAGCCAGCCATAGATTCTTATCATTGTGGCAGAAGTGATGAGGGTAACATCTTTAGTTGGAAATCATTGGCAACATGTGGAGAAAGCTTAAGATGTTGTCACACTTTAACTTGGTCCTAATCTGTTCAAAGGCAGTTGATACTTTCTAACTGTGCCAGCAGGTAGTGAGAGGGAGTCAAAGACCATCAGGGTGAAATAGCTCCTGCTTTTCTTTGGAGAGTTTATGACTTTCATAAAGCGGACACAAAGACACTGTGGCGGTAACTGTTATTGTCTACATTAAGAGCTTATGTTCACCCAACCATATTTCATTAACTTGTACACCCAAGCTTCTACATTTCCTGCCTGCTCCATGCAGTGCTAGAAGCAAATCTGAAATATTTTAATGCCTGTTGTCAGTGAAGTGAGCACAAGAGCAGTGTGCAGGTCAGCCCTGTCTGTCCGCGGTGAGCTGGCGTGTGTGCCATGGCCAGCACGGACAGGCGTGTGCCGCGTCCTGCCTACGGCCCTCATTCCCAGGGCAGGCAGGTCTGTGCCTTGTGACGTGTGTTGGTGTGAGATCCAAAAAGAGAATTGTTTTCCTTCCAATAACAAATTGAGATACTGTGAACAACCCTTAACTGTCAAAATGTAGGGCTGAAGCGCCAATGGAACTGATGGTTTCTGAAGTCATCTTCCCTGTGAATGAGGACCCAGTCCTGTTCCTGATGCTCCCTAAGGAGTTTTGCATCTCACTTACTTGATGCAAAAGCTGACACAGCTTCTCCTCCCTTGTTTTTCTTTAATAGATGATCTTAAGAACATCAGAGCTCCTGGTGAGCAAACTTCGATGCATTTCAGCAAATATTGTGTTTTGAAAAAAAGGGCTTTGTCAACTTGGTAGAAAGGACAGTGCAGTCAGAGCAGCATTTCTTTTCAAACAGATATTCAACAAAGCACCTCATTTTTGGAAACATATATGGAACCCTGAGCAACACCATGTAACATTTTGGTACTTTTATAGAACAATTCCAAGCCATAGAAATTTTCTTGCTGAAAGAAAGGAATGTGCTGATAAAATATGAGGGGATTTTGTACACCTTTTCTCTAACAGGCATCTCTATTTTTCTCTGTGTGTGTCTATAATATATATACATACACTTAACCAAAAGTTAAGTAGTATTTAATTTAAGTATTTCAGCTTTGACCTACTTACAACTTTTCATTTAATTTAAAAAAAATCTGAAAAAGTTAATAAAATGTTTAGACAAACCTTTCAGTCTTGTGGGCTTAAAGGAATAATCCTCTTTGCATGCCTAATAATGTTGTTGGTGTCTAATGGGATTTCATTTTCACACATGTGGAAGTGTCCTGTGTGATAAATGTTTGGCTGCTGGAATAACTTAAAACCTGTGCAGACGTTTGAGGCAGGAGGAGGGTCTGGGCGTGCTGTAGGGCCCTGCTTACTGATAAATCTCTTTGTATGGGTTTAGAGCATCTAGTTTACTAAAGCCTGAATACAAACACAGATGCTGATAGCTGAGTCTTAGGACTCTCTCAACCATATTTGGCCTTACGGAAGCCAGGAGGTTTTTATAGTTCTGTGTCTAATCTTAAAAATTCAGTTTATAGAGCAACTTTAGTAGTCATCCATATTAGAGTGACCAGGCTTGTCTGTTCTTTAATTTAAAAAAGATGAATCAGATGTTTCGAGTCTTCAAAAAACCCTGTATTAAGAGGGATATTTATTTTCCATCCTAATATTAATAGTAAGTAGTTGACATAATCTTAATAAGAGTCACTTCATGTTACAAAAGTAAATTACCATTCTTAGACATTGCAGGAGACACCTTTAGTTACCTGAGTTTTGGGGTTTTGAGTTGGGATTTTTTAGTGTTCCTTTTCCTTTTTCAGTGGTCCTTTTTACAAAGCTCCATGCCTCTGGTAAGAGCCTTCTGTTTTTATCAGAAGAACAAAGTTTGTGAAAGAAGGACAATAAAGAGAAACCATGTGAGATGATTGGGGGAGAAAAATTTCATCCATTAAGGGTCAGTCTAAAAGAGCACGATTTAGAGCAGAATATAGCTGGGACTTTTGTAAGACAAGCAGCAACTTTTCATGCTCAGATGGGGATTCTTGGGTTAAATTGCTATCTTTGAGTTCTGAACTTGGAAAGGTATTAAAGTGGAATTAAACCTTTACACAATCCTGCTCTTGTGTCATTCAGGATTTTTTTGGGTTCTGTTTAATTGTACATCACAGCAGGGTTCTGAGTGACTGGTGCTCTAAAGAAATGAGGGGTAGGGTTAAGTCTGCAGCCCACTGCTCCCTGCTAATCCTTCTTGTTCCTTGAAGAAGGATTTACTTTTGCTGCCAGCTTGTGAAAGACTTTCCTCCTCCCGAAGAGATTGTTGTGGCTTTCCTGGGGAGGTGTGGTTGCTATAGCAGGGAGTCACGCCTGGGTATTCTCTCAAACCCTACTGAGAATGGGCCAAAAAAGAGCCAAAGAAGAGTAAAACTGGGGATTAAAAAATGGAACAATGGGAGACAGGAAGATAGGAGTGGGAACAAATGGGAATTACAGCACCAAAAATAATGCAAAGTGACAAAAAGAGGAAATAGAAAAATAATAGCTGACAGTTGGACTGAAAAGACAAACACTACAAAAGAACAATTTATTTTCAACAGGCAAAGAACATAAAAAGGCATCTGGGAAATAAGACACAGCCCTATGTGGAGGACTTTTTTTGGTTCTTACTGTATTGCAAACTTACATGCACCAAGTACACAAAGCTGCTTCATGCTTCCTTCTTGGTTCCACCTTTGCCACAATCTGTTTATTTGAAACAAAACCTTCTTGGGTTTTAAACTGCATGTTTACTTCTTTGTTGGTAAATGGTGTCTCTAACTGTGTCTGTTCCTAGGGACTACAGGTAGGGTAATTCTGGGCTTTTCATACTAAATGTTGTCATGCATATCAATAGTAGAAGAAAAGATCCAGCTCTGCTCAAATTCTGTTCTTGAACGCTTTCCAGGGAAATAACTTTCTCCAGTAGGCACTTGGTTTTGCTGCTGCTTACTGAAGACAGATTCTTTAGCTCATGCCATGGCAATGCCCTGACACCTCTACCTGGCCCTGCCCCAGGCTGTGCCCCCTCCTCGCCCTGCTACAGCTGCCTCCTCACTTTGGCTCAGCCAGCTCATCCCTGCGTCGTAGAGGTTTCCTGTAGGAGTTTAGAAGCTGCATTTTGCTCCTAACCCCCTTTGCTCCACTGAAAAAACACAGCCTAATTTTGCAAATACTCGAATATTTCCATCTCAGTGAAAGAAACAGAAATTTTCATTCAGTGTAAAATTTGTCGCAATACAAATAGAATTTAAAAAGGAGCCAGTGCCACATCTAACAGCAAATCTCTCTGAATGCCTTTCCTGCACCCCACTGCTTTATATACAGGGGAGGCAGAGAGATATAATAGATGAAACATTTTGTTTATGAAGTGTCTATGTTTTGTTTTATTTCACATGTTTTTGCAATATAGATAACAGATTACACCACAGAGCTTTCATTGCCTTGTGCTATAAAGATACTATAAAGCCTTTCTGGGTATTAATAATAGATTGTGTTGATGAGTTTGGAGAAGCTGGCAATAGACCCCCCACTGCAAAGACATTAACACCACAGGACTAAGGTATCTTTCCCTTGCAAATCAGTTGCTAAATTGGCTGTGCTGATGAGTTTGGGCACAAGCTCTCCACCAGCATCACTGCAGCAGGCACAGGAAGTGATTTTGCTTTATACTGGCAAATAACGTTTCTTCCTCTTAATGTTCTTAGTTGCGAGGAAAGCCTTGTGTAAATTCTTTCCCTAAGTCATTCTTGCCAGCCAAGAAATAACTTAGAAATTACATCTGAATTGCTTTGACACATGATTATTTTTTTCTGTAAAAGTGAAGACCGGGCCAGTGAATCACAACAGTACAATTTCCCTGCTTATGGGGCCTTTAGGGTGAAATCTCATATAAAAATTGCATTAGAAGAATTTCCCTGTGTTGTTGGTGATGTAAATTCAGTGTGCCATTTAGGGAACAAGAAGGATAAGATGTCTGTCAGAGCAGAGCCTGTTCCGCTGGAGCCAGCATCCCGGCCTGTTCCACAGGGCCCCTCCACAGGCTGCTTCATCCACTGGATGCTGGTGAGGACATAAAGGGAGAAGATGAAGGTGGATTTAATTTAATTTGTGTAAGTAACTGAATAAAAATCCAAAGGAGAAAAAAAGCGTGCCCGGTTGGTTTTGGCGAGCACCGCCCCCCAGCTAGGTAGAGCTGTGGCAGAAGCACAAACACCCCGACACACACGATGCTTTTATAGCTCATCAGTGGGATTTGGAGAATGGAAAAAACGCAGCAGCAGAAGCCCGTTTAGCCTCTTTGAAGCTCATGGACAAAAATAACATTATTTCACAAATGTTTGCACTGCCTAAAAATATAATTCTAACAAAATCATCATATTTTGTTAATTCATTAAAGCTTCTTAATTGCAGCCCCAGCTTTATCAATTCAATTGGTGCCCTTAACTTTTATAACAGTTTCTGTTCTACAGAAAAGATTAGGAGAAAATTGCAGCCATAATCTGTACAGTGCAATTGCCGTGCTATAAAGAGGAATGGGAGTAGCTGAGAAGAGCAATTGGATTCCCAAAGGTGGAGCACAGTAGAGCAATATCAGTGACTTTGTAAATGAAAAATTGTTTTAATTCCCTTCTAACAGCAATAATTCTATTCTTCATAAATTTTTCCATCAAAGTGTTGTATGGAAAAATGCTATAAAATAGAAGAGCATGGCAGTGATGGAAGACAGTTGAACAAAGTGGTCAATTAGGGGATGAAAATTAAGCAAAGAGAAGAATTCATTCTGTCACATCCTGCTCAAAGCGAGAAACTGCTCTGCACTTTGCATTTTATGTTGTACTTTATAGTTAAGAGAGATGTAACTATTTAGGTCATTCTGGTCCCACTTGAGCAAGTTGCATTAGGATGTAAGCTTTAAATTCTGTGTGTCTTTGTGCTTTTGTCTAAGCATCCCAGTTCCGCCCCAGAGCTGCTGGTGCCCACAGGTTTAAGGTGGCCAGCGAGTGCTGGGCCACCTGCAGAGGGATCATGAGAGGCCTCAGCGGGCAGAAAATCACATGAAGGGTGGTATTTTTGTGGGCATTGTTTGACACAGACTGTTGTCTGGGTATGGCCAGCCCGAGGCACTGCTGGGACCATGCTGGTGGGTCTGTTTCTGGTGGGCAGAGGATGGGAGCTGGTGGCTCTGACAGTGTCCACGGTCAAAGTCCCACCAGCTTCAGAGCAAGATTTGGCATGGGATAATATGTGGTCCCTATCACTATTTTAGCCATCAGCTTGTCTTGGTGGGGCAGCACAGCACTCCTCATGGAAATATAGGTAAAATATTTACGTGAAGAAAAAGTCACTCATTACCAAGATAGCCAATGTGTAATTTGTGAGTCCAAATCCACGTTGTGCAGATTTAACACAAGCTTTCACCAGTAGCTGGTATTCATACTACAGCACCTGTGGATAGAGGGTTAATAAATATTTTCTTCAGTTCTCCCTGAAGAAGAAAAAGGTTTCTTTGTTTTAGTTTCTCTCTAAATATTACAGGTTTTTTCCTAGAAACTTTTAATTTTTGCATGCTTTATTACTACTCGATGAAAGGGAATTATCTTTCTTATACTGAAGTTTCAGCTATGAAATTGGCTTTAATAAACTATGTAATTATTTCTTCTGCAGGGAAAAGATTTTAAATGGATTATTTCTTTTTTAAGGCAGGGTTTTCGAATCATAAATTTATAATATTCCTGTTGTGCTTTACTGTATTCAAGATTTTTTGTACATTCAGGATTGAGTGCAACCAAGGAACAGTTTTTCCACTTTATAAGCACCCACGAGCTGTAAGATGCTACAAAAAGTATTCAAGTCCTATGCTGGAAAAGCCCCATGCATATTGTTTTTCCAATCCTATGTCATCTGAAGAAAGAAGTATCAGAATTTCTCCCAAAGAACAAGGAACAGATGTCTTTCATTAGTAATTTAATTTCTTCTCTTAATAAAACTCAGTTGTGTGAAAAGCATAATATATTTTACTCTAGCTCTACCCTGTTTCATACCACAGGAGTGCGGCACGAGCTCCCAGCATCAGAGCAGGCCAACAGGGGTGTGAGCAGAGGGAAAAGTGTCAGACAGAGACTACACCCAGAGTATTTACAAAAGCTGTGACCACTACCTTTGCGTGTTTATTAAATAAAAAGCCAGGTATCTGCTGTGGTTGCTGCAACACATAATGTCAGAATAACACAGAAAGGGAAATGATTGAAGGTCTCTGATAAGTAGGTAGCAGCATCTGTCCTCTTGCATACATCAAACACAGCTTAATAACTTCCTATTTACTGCTTCATGGCAGAGGCCCAGTAAATAAACAACCTGACTGAATTAGTCTATTTTTCTACCTTTGTCCTGTATAACAAACTTCTTGAACCACACTTAATGTGAACAGCAAATTTCACACTGCACATGGACATCTCTCAGCACAGATTAAATTAGTTATAATAAAACAATTAAAATCTATTTGCCCACAGACAGGAGGAAATGAAGGACCTGGCTGAGCCACAGAAAGGTAAAGGGTGGGTTGTCAGGACACCAGGAGAGTAAACAGCAGAGCCGTGATTCTCAGGAGCAAAGCAGGGTCAAACTCACTGCGAGATAACTGCAAGGGATACAATAAATCAGGGGTCCGTATTGCACTCCAGATGGCTGTGCCAGGCAGGAAGGCACAGTGGATCATGTAACTGTGGTTGTTTCTAAGGATTACTGATTCAGCCTACCTTCACAGGGATATCCTAACAAATAAAATCTTTATGGCCTCTTCTGCTGGTGAACATTTTCATCTACTGGTTAAAGTCAGGACATGTCTTAGCATTTGCATTGCCCCTGATACATATGCAAAATTAATTTAAGTTCACACAGTTTTAGCTGGTAAAGGCTTTTTGATTATCTAGTACTGTAAAGTTGCTTCACGGCATTTATTGTAAATACCCTGATGGACAGACAGGCCATTGTTCTGAGCTTTAGCTTGGCTGAGTCCCCCAAGTGTTCCAGGCATAGAGGCAAACACACTTAAAAACTCCTAAACCTATTGAGTTGTCTTTCAAAATTGTCCAGGCAACAGAATTTATTTATAAAACTCCGCAATCATTGATTCAAAACAAGGTTTTCTTGTTCTGCTTTTCTTCTTTGTCCTCTTTGAACGGTTTTCTCTGGAATGTTTTCGTTGTGCTTAGGAGTCGGAGATTTCCTGCGGCTTCTAATAAAGGCATTTGATTTCCACTCTCCACATACTTTAACACATCCAAGGATTTTGAGGTTTGACATTAGCTTAAGAGAGCTGGAGATAATCAGCCATGGGGGTAAAAAGCCAGAGTTATGCAAATTATTTGTAAAATGTACAGAAAGCAAAAGAAATATTCCTTTAAATGTGGTTGGTGTGGGACAGAGTCTTTGTCTCAGCACAGAATATCTGTGTGCTCCCCTTCAAATTTATGGCTTTGATTGAAACCTGTAAAGGGGTGATCTGTAAAGTATTCCTGCTATCCTACACTTCCCAACAGGTTTATTACCATTCGTTTATAAAATGAACAGTCTAACGAGCAGTGGTTTAGATCACAGCTATCAAAGTCTGGTCATTTGTCAAGATTAGTTTCCTGTTGTGAGATTGCCTTGTGCAAAAAGAGTGCATAACCTTGTGTTCCTCTTGGGAAGCTGAAAAAATACCTATAAACACCCTATAAGATAGGTTTAATGAAGATTTTATAATCTCAGAATTCAACCCAACACGCTGCTCGCTCTCTCTCTCTCTCTGTGTATGTATTTGTGTGAATGCATGTTATAATACAGAGTACCTGTGTACAGGGGAGGGAATTTTCTTTACAAGACTTAAATTCGGGATATGAAGTCCATGCAGTATTGTCAGGGCAATTTAATGTTCATTTGAATGAGTTAATATACACTGATGACAGTGTAATTCGTTATAGCTAAAAGGCTGCCTTGGGAAGTGCTCTTGCAAAAGCACCAGCTTTCCGGGAATAGTCGGTTGCCAGTAAGTAACACAAAATATTTTCTGTTCATGTTAGATGTATTTATTTTGAAGAAAAAGAAAAAAACACAAACGCTCACTAAGGCAGTATGACAGCAACGGTGCTGGTCAGGGAAACAACACGCTCCACAGGACAAGGAGGTTATCTTCGTGCCCCAGTTTGAGGGAAGGTGCAGGGTATTTATGCTTTCTTGGGCTTTTCTTCTTGAAATTATCCGTAAACTGTGTTACATTTGTGTTGTCACTGTCACTGGACGGTGGCATATCGTGCGGTTTGCTCGGGAGACAACTGGCGGCAAGCGCAGCCCAACCTGGCGCGATCCCGGGGCCAATGCCAGCCCTGCCGGGCTCCGCTCCACCCATCGGCTCCGGGGCATCGCCGCTCCCCGGCGCCGCACCGCGCCCGGGGCAGGCTCCCGGTTGTGCCCTCTCCGGAGCGGGGAGCTGGGCACCTGCGGCACGGCGGGGTCCCCGGAGCCCGTCTCTGAGCACAGCCGCGCTGCACAGGACACGCGATGGGCGGCGAGCCCGGGGGCGGCCGGAGCCGCCGCGCTCCCGGTGCGAGCGGGCACCGGCACGGCAGGGCTCCCGCGGGGACGGGACAGCGCGGGGAGCTGGGGACAGTGCCTTCGCACCAGCGCTGCCGCTCCTGGGGTCTCCAGGTGTGCCCCGTCCTAGGGACACCCCCTCGGACTGAGCCACCAGGCTTGGTTAAATGAGTCAAATGGGTTTAAGCAGTTAAGTAGAAATAACTTTTTTCAGTGCCCCTTTTTTTACCTCTTTGTGTGTTAATCCTTTCGGATGTAAAATTGTGTAGAGATAAAAATATTTTCTGCTTAGGAATTTGCTGGCTAAAGCATTGTAAGGAAAACCTTGTGGACAAAGCAAACGGAGTGTATGAAATAAGCCGGCCTGTTCATGGCAGTGCCCAGGGTCCTGTGTGGCATCGGTTTCCTTTTGATAGATTTAATTCATTACATACCTGAAAAAGAGCCACTCAGTCTGCCTTGCACCGCTGTTACCTCGAGGTTGTGGTCATGCAAAGGTGTGCGCTGAGCCAGCCAGGCTCCCAGTGCAGCCACTCGTAGGCACAGCTGGGGAACACCCCGGTCCCAGCTCTCAGCCCTTTTCTGGATGTCGTGTGCAACCCTATTGACATTTGCTTTTCCCTCCTGCCCACTCTGACTCCAGCCCTTTGCCGAGGGCTCGTGACTGCCATTTTCCTGCACTTCTCAGCTCAGACAAAATGGAGGCTCTGGAGGAATGAATAACTACCACAGCCTTAGCCTTCTAAAATCAAAGAGAATTGCCTTTTTTGTGAAGAATTATAATTTTGATGATGAAAAAAAAAGGCAGCATACCCCATGCTAAAAGGCAGAATCTAATTTTTTCCTGTGAACGCACTGGTGCAGTGGTGTTCATTTCCTTGCTGAAATGTAAATGTTCATGCACCTTGCACTGTGATATATTGCCATAGAAGACACTGAATTTCAAATCACTAGCACACCATGTGACACAGGGATGTAACTTAGCAATTCGTCTTTATTTGAGGCAACCCTTTTCTGAAATCTCACTTAGGGAGATTCCCAGTTGCCATTAGAAAAGCAAAATAAAATTAATCTAAATAATTCTAACTTAAGCCTAGAAAATTAATGATGGATGAAAGACAGGGTTTATAGAGCATTAATAAGAACTAGTCTGGATACAGTGTGTGTTCTAGGGTCTGTGATTATACTGGTAATTTGACAGATTGTATCACTGCCTATCTCTGCCAAAGGATGTTTCACACCATTTAAAATGCACAGTACTTCCTTCAGAGACAGGTTGTTCTGGAATAACTCAACATGCAAAGAAAATCTGTGTTATTTCACTCCTCTCTTTATTGATTGCATGTGTACAATCGCGTGTGCATGCGCGCGTGCTCACTTTGCCTCAGCAAAAGCACACAGTTTTCATGCTCATTTCTGTGTTTATCAGCCTCCTCAGAGACAGACAATACCAAAAATGGAAAGTCATTAAATCTGTTCAGAATAGGGCTTAAGTGCTGAAACCAGAGACCCTGCATAAAACAAAGCATGAGCTGGTCCTTCCTCTAAAAGGTGAATTAAAATACATTTGGGTTTGAGCAAATATCCAACTTCGGGAGCTCCCTTTTGTTTCTCATTTTGAAAAGGAAAAAAACACTGAGATAAGGACAGATCTTAGTGGGCTTTGTCCAACAAAGGTGATTTAGGGAATCTCAAGACCAAAGGGATTGAGATTTGAAAAAATTGCATGCCTATGACGTTTCCAGGCCGAAGGATGCGAGTCTTGCAGCGTGCAGAAGCATGAGCCAGGCTGATCTGTGCAGGCATTGCTGGGTTTAGATCCACGCAGGGTATGATCTGATGCTCCCTTTGACTGTGCTGCCTTCCTTGCAGGCTGTTCGCTGCCAAGTGCAGCGGCTGCATGGAGAAGATCGCTCCCACGGAGTTTGTGATGCGAGCCCTGGAGTGCGTGTACCACCTGAGCTGCTTCTGCTGCTGCGTGTGCGAGCGCCAGCTGAGGAAAGGGGACGAGTTCGTCCTCAAGGAAGGGCAGCTGCTCTGCAAAAGTGACTATGAGAAAGAGAAAGACTTGTTGAGCTCCGTCAGCCCAGACGACTCAGACTCAGGTGAGCTTTTCCCACACCTGCTCTGACTGGAGAAGCTGCATGAGTTTGTAGAGCTTTCTTATAGAAAAGTGCATCCATTTTCACATCCACTTTATCTATATGCACATGCCACCTGTGCAGATTTGCAGGCACAGCTGAAAACATTCCTACTGGCAGTCTGCTTTCCCTAACCTGACTCCCTTCCTTAGCTTCCTGCTTAGTAAAAGACAAAATCTTTCTGCTTTCATCAAAGTGTTTTTCTATAAGATCATAAAGTATGAATCAGACTGACTTTAGCTACCTGAGGTCTCACTCATACAGCATCAGTATGCTGTTCTCCATAGGTATTCTTCGATCCATTTAACATATTTTTATGGGGATCTTCTGCACATACAATTTCAGCAGAAAATTAGGGAAATGGGCACAGCAGTAATATGGTTTTTGAGAGGAATCTGCCAACTACAAGCAGTACCTTTAAGAAAGATTGCAAGTACAACATAGAAATACTGAAGAGAAACTGAAAGTAACTGAGATGTGGGTTTGTGCCGTCATAATCTCACACTTGTTTCCCAAGAAAATATGTAAGAAAATCAACAGTTACCATTCCATTAAATGTACAAATTACATGTTTGCCTCTGGTTTATGGGAAAACGCGTTACTCCATTTTAACTGGGAGCAAAAATTGTCCTTAATGTCTAATCTGAGACTCATATTCTCCACATTGCTAAAATTTGTATTTCCACATCAGGAATGCCTCAAGACAAAGGTCTCTGCAGACTCAGCAATGTGTGGGACCAGGGCCACTCTTGGAGCAGTGTTTTGGTTATTGCCATGCTGCGTTTGCAGGACCTTGAGTGCTCTGCTCAGTAAATCTCACGTCAGAGGGTCTGGGCTCTTGGTGAACGTGCCTGAGGCACTTGAGTTTCCTCCCTGACCGTCAGCATACCTTCCCCCCACCAGCTGCAGTGACCTGCTGTGCCCCTGCCTCGTGCCCAGCCAAACCCCCCTGACCAGCTCGTGCGAGGCTGTCCCCACGCTGGGGCTGGGCACAGGCATCTTCCCCCACTACTCTCCTCACTCACACAACCGGTGCTGGCAGCTGTGTTTAGCATCAGCTTTGAGCAGGGGTGGGCTCCTCTTTGGGACCAGTCTGGCTTGTGACCAGCAGTGAGGGGCTACCACAGTAGCACAAACCAGTCTTGGTTTCAATTTCATTTCCCTTTGGCACAAAGGGGAGTTTCTTACTCCTGGAGATGCCTTTTTCCCCTCATTATGCTCTGTTAGCCAAACCCAAACCTGAAAAACAAGCTGACAAACTAAACAAGTTGTTTGTCTCCCATTGTCTAACACATTGAAAACACTGATCTCCCAGGGGTCTGCGTGAGAGCACACGATCTGCAAAGCCCTGGCTGAGAATGTGTCCTGCTTCAATCAAATATTTATCCACTGGACACAAAAGTAACTCTCCAATGAGCAGTATTAATCCTCACAAACCTTTCCTTAGAAATGGCATGCTGGAAAATTAATAATGTCATGGTTATTAAAATTACTGAACTTCTCTTTAATCATTAGGCCAAAGATGCTTATTAAAGTAAAAGGTGATTAGACTGCTAGGTGCATAATAATCAGACCCTAAAATGAATTAAAGTATAATTTGTTGATTCCCCAAATGTAGTCCTTCAGTATATAAAAATTTCAGTGTGTTTCTTCATGTTGAAGTCCCTATAATATTTGATAGTGTTTTCTGGAAGAAAAATCAGTAGTCTGTTCAAATAACATATGCTGAGTTGAAAAGTTGATTTTCACAACAAAATGTGTATTTACCCCTCGACCTTTGCCACTGTGCTTGAGATTTCCCAGGACAATATACTAACATGGGTAATATCACCAGATTGTTTGAGTATTCAGAATTTAATTATAGAAAATACAAAGAATCTGTTTTGTCTACACAAGCACATAGATACTTGTATGTATTTACTGGGAAAGAGAAGTTTGTGCTTGCACATACAGACACATTTCAACGCACAGAGGAAGATAACTGATGTTTTCTGTGGGAAGTGGAAATGAGATGACAAAGATTGTATTTAATATTATCTCTGGAGCTTCAAAACATTCAAAGCAATATTCAGTAACTGGAATCTGCACTATATTTAGTTAGATGGGCTTTGAGACACTTGTGTGATACTTGCTTTATGCTGTTTTGCTGCTGTAGCAGTGCAGGCAGTAGTACCTGTCTGCAGATAATGCTTCAGGAGAAGCTGGAGTTCAGCTGTGAAGGTGAAGGTGTTTATCTGGTGGTGAGATCGGAGCAGGTGAGCACACGGGACCAAGAGATGCTGAAAGGGCACAAAGTCTCTCTGTGCCTGATTCCTGGAAATACTGAAGCATATTCTGAGTTTCCATCTCCGGTCAGTCCCATGTCCTCAATTAAAAATTGCAAACATTTTTATGCTTTTGTGGCATTTGATTTAGGCAAAGCACACAGATCTAAGATAGTCTCTTCCTGCCTACAGCTGCTTTAGGTATTCAAATAACCATGGGACAATAGTTGAACCTGTTGACTGAAGAGCAGTTCTCAAACATCCTGTTTTCTTGGTGGAACAAGTGCAATTATATATCCTTTTTTCACCAGTCAAAAGTGATGATGAAGATGGAGATGTTAAGCCCACCAAAGGCCAAGTAACCCAAGGAAAAGGAAGCGATGATGGGAAGGACCCAAGAAGACCTAAACGACCAAGGACAATACTTACTACACAGCAGAGACGAGCATTCAAAGCATCCTTTGAAGTGTCTTCTAAGCCCTGTAGAAAGGTAGGTGCTTCACCAGGGAGCAAGTCAGCCCTGACACCAGGCCACAGCCCCAGACAGCTCTGCCCCTTCCTGGGGCAATAGCAGTTCTCCTGGGGTGAAAGCAGAGCACTCTTTTTGCACAGAAGTCTTTCGTGGGTAAAATAAAAAACAAGAAATGACTTAGTGTCATTTTCCTCAGCTCAGACTCTTTGTTCTGTAGTTACAGAACTGGTAGCGCCATCAGGGGCAGAACTTAACACTATGAAAAAATATGATTAATTTTTAGAAGTAATTCCATACATGTAAATTTTGTTATAAGTACAAATGTTCCTCCTAACAAAACTGATTAGTTTTTTTGGGGGGGGGGGTTTAAACTTATGAAAAACTGCATCATTAAGCATTTCCTCCTGCAGGTCAGAGAAACATTGGCAGCTGAAACAGGGCTCAGCGTGCGAGTCGTCCAGGTCTGGTTTCAAAACCAAAGAGCAAAGGTAGGCTGTTTGTCACATTCTCAAAAGTCAAATGCAGGTTGTGCCTCAACATGGGCTCTTGCCCCACATGTAGCTCACATTGCAGAAGTCCCGTGGCTGAGCTCTCTGTGTTCTGCCTGCTCTGCTCTCTACATCCACACTAGAAAGGCAACTTCCGAACACAGACATTAAATTCATGTGCTCAAAGCAACTCAGGGTTGGGAGTAAATTTTGCATGCAAATCTGAACTGGAAACTGAAATGTTTAAGGTTAGAATTGAAACTGAACCCACAACAGTGTGTGCATAAGTATAAATGGTCTGTGTTAACTGATAAGACGTTTGCAGAGAGTTTTGTAAGGAAACAAAATTGTTGCATTTGGAGCCATGAGATTGTTCTGTTCTTCTGCTTTTTTCAGATGAAAAAGCTAGCACGAAGGCACCAACAGCAGCAGGAGCAACAGAACTCACAGCGACTAGGACAAGGTAGGGGATTTGTGATAAAGCGAAGTGAGAGAGAAAGAATCTGCAGCTGTCTGGAAGCACCTTTCCCACGTGATACTTTAGTACAGCAATCCAGCTCCCAAGACCTTGCAGCCTCAAATCTTCCACTTTACCCAGAGCAGAAAAACTGAGACCAGCAGAATTTAGAGAATAACTGGGCTCTGTCACACACAGTATACAGACTTCAGGAGGATGGGGTCCAGCACCTAGGAGCTCCAGAAATTACGTAGTCAGAAATTACAAGCCTTTCAGCTTATTGCTCAGGGTTCTCCACTCGGACAAAATTTGGAAAGTTTCTCTGGCTGACAGGATACCCCTGACTGCATTTGCTAGGGCTCATCGTTGCCACTGATTCTGCCCCAGCAGTAACTGTGCCTCCTCTTTGCTTTGCAGAAGTAATGTCCAACCGAATGGAAGGGATGATGACATCTTACACACCACTTGCACCACCACAGCAGCAGATTGTAGCAATGGAGCAAAGCAGTTATGGCACAGACCCATTTCAGCAGGGTCTTACCCCTCCACAAATGCCAGGCGACCACATGAACCCCTATGGTAAGGCATGCCTCATTCTGCCACATCCCAAGTAGCTGGGTCTGTGTGCTGGATCACGCACCACAGGGGCAGCAGCATTACTGGCTTTTAGAATATTTTTTCTGGGATTTGTACCAGGGAATTTGTACCAGTCAGTTTTATGTGTGTATTTTCTTGTACACATAAGGGGGTAGAACAGAGCTCATTGCAAGCTCTGGACACCTTTCAAAACTGTTTCACAGTATAATTCTGATAAATGATAAAGCAAGTAACATCACCTCTCCAAGCTCCACTTTTTTAAACCACTGTCCAAGACACTGAAAAATAAACAGTACCAAATTCTAGCTCCCTCACAAATTTTTCCTTTTTTCTTAGAAGCTTTGAGGAAAAAGTGCCTTCAATAAAGAGAAGTAATCTATTCATTACAAAATGAATAAGCAGCCCTGTAAGACCACTCAGATTGGATGCGTGGATTTGTAAAAGAACAGTTCTTGAGCTACTAAGAGATGGGTTACCACAGGACATTTCTCCTGCATAGTTTTATTCTCTGTCCCAAATCAAGATGACGGTTTGCTTTCACGATTGTTTGACCACACATCAAACGCATTACAAGCACTAAATGCTCAGTTATTGATTCTGGACAATTGCAGTGTGGCATGTAAAAAGAATGTCAGAGGATTTTTCAGACTGTGATTCTCGGCCTTGCGGTAGCCCACAAGGGCCTGTTTCAGACTCATTTCTGCTGACCAGGAGCACTTCACTGTAGAGGCTCACACGCGCATCAGTGTCCCCAGCACAGCGTGCACAGGCCAACAGGAAATCTGCTTTGGGTCTGTGTCATTACTTTTGCCACTGAGACAAGTCCATGGTGCACACCAGGAAATTTGGGAGGTCCTGTAAGGAGCTGAGGACATATGAAGTGCCCTCGAGCATTAGTTGGCTTGTGATTTTGTTGGTTTGCTTGGCTTTCTGAGTAAAACTCCTTGGGAAGCAGGTTCTGTGCTCCAAAAGGAGTGCAGGGGATGGCACAAAGCCCTTTTGAATGAGTGCGTGAGGAAAAAGAACCAGACTAACACTTTCGCAGAGCCCCCAGGACTTGAGCTAGAGCTTTTTCTGGTACCTTCAGTGTTGAAGTAAGCTGAAATCTTAGTTGCTAAGGGAAATAAAAGGTGCTGTTCCAAACCAGCCCTAAAAGAGTGGAATTTTCTGAAAGGAGAGCATATTTACAACTGTATCTCACTTGAGGCCAGGGAAGCTGGGTCTCTTCCTGGGTCATGTCACATGGTAGAACTTTTGCCATGTGTGTATATGAATACCAGTATGATTATGGCTCTTAGACCATGCTTCCCTGTCATGGGCACTCGATATCTGGTCCCACCTTTCTTGAGAGTCCCGGTGCTCCCATGAGTGCTGGAACCCATGGAGAAGCTGGGGACCTGCTCCCCCCCAGCACCGTTTGCTCCTGTTGTCAGCCAAGACTCTGTTATGTGCTGCTGACTGAAATTGAAATTAAATCCTGGCAGGTTTGGGGGCATTGCTGCCAGCTGACCCCTGTGGGTTGATTCCAAGCCCTCCTCCTTGTAGGTCAGAGCCTTAGAGCCAGGTTAACACGTGACTGCAGAACCAGGAGTGTTCCCGTTTGCTGCAGCGTGTGAGCATCCGTGTGTTCTGTGTCCTCCCCTGGCTGCGCAGCATCCAGCTTAACCTGTACATTTCATTTGCAGGAAACGACTCCATTTTTCATGATATCGACAGTGATACCTCTTTAACTAGCTTGAGCGACTGTTTTCTTGCCTCTTCCGAAGTTAACTCCATGCAGGCTAGAGTAGGAAATCCCATTGACAGGCTGTACTCTATGCAGAGCTCCTATTTCGCCTCATGAAAATAAAGAAAACTAACAGCCGGCGTGTGTTTAGCCAGTGACTTTTCCAGTGCAGACTCTACAGCCATATGTTGCCCAGCTCTTCCTTCACAGTGACTCTGCTGCCTCTGGACTGCAAAGAGCATTTTTTTAGGAAGACTGTCTCTGTTTGCATATATGTGTATGTATGTATATATATTTTAATACCTACATACATACATATATAGAGAAACAAAACACATCCACCCGCCCCATACCCTTGATTCCCAGCTTGCGCCAGACCACGAGACAAGCACGGAAGGAACAGAAGAACCTGCTCGTCCTCAGCCTTTGATCTGGTTTGGTTTGAGCTCATCATCCTAAAGGAAATGGATTTTGTGGAAAGCTAGACCTTTTCCTCCTTTCTCTCCTCCTTTCTTTTGGATGTCTAAACTTTTTTTTTTAAGCCACTGATACTGACATCAGTCAACCATATGACAAATAAATCAAAGAAACTGGAGATTCCTCCTTTTCTTACTGCATGATTCATACTATGTTGTGGATGAATTGCCATTTGAACTGTGAGAAGTTAATGTAAATGTGATGTTCAACATTTGTTTCCTTTCTACACTTTTTCTACATAACCTAGATCTGCTCATTAGTTTATAGCCCTTATGCATATGATACTGAGGAAACTGGTTAACAGTATTTGTGGAGAAAGCCAGTGATTTCAGAACAAGAAAGGTCTATGACCCTGGAGAGGAGATGCATGTTAGGGGCAGAGGCATTTAGGTTAGTATTGATCTTAAATAATTAAAACTAAAGGTGCTTACAAGACAGATTTATTTGATTTTTTCTGAAGTGTGAGATTAAAACATTTACATTTGTTTGTAAGTATTGCAGTGCCAAATTTCAAGTCTAGACCATGATTGGCAAACAAGTGTTTTTCATTCTGTTCTGTTTATTTGTTTTGCATGAGGCATAAATGTGCTGTTCTCTATTGTCCATCTGGAATAATTAAGCACTCCTTTAGTTACCTTGCCTCAGCAAGAATTGAGGATACACAGTTCTAGCCTGAAACACCAGAAGTCCTGAAATGTGCACCAGCCGGGGACAGGGAACTATGAAAGAAATTAAGATGGGAAGTTCAGGTATGTTGAGCTGAAATTTTACCACGTCCTGCAAATCCCCCACTGCCAGGACTCCTGGCTATGGTGCCAGCTGACTGATCAGTGCAAGTGCCGGAAGAACAGCTACACCGACTGAAGGGGATGTCCCAGCTGAAGTCTCTCTGATGTTGAAGTTTGAGCATATGTCAAATAGATTTTTGTAGGGCATAAAATATCATAAATAATAATAGTATAGCTATAAATATTGCCTGGTGATAATTATAATGTGGAGAAGCAGACAAGTACAGTCATGGCTCTCAGTGGAGAAAACTTCATGGGGAATATTTGCCAGGGTAATATCAGTAATTATAGGGTGTGTTCAAAATAGAGCTCATGGGGAAAGATTGGCAGGATAGGCACTTTCTTAAATAAATACCTTTAATATATTGACCATAATAGCTGAAAAACAAGTCCAAAGCTTTGGTTAATCTAACTCCTCCAGGCTGAGGACGGGTACCAGGCCAGCGTCGCAGTGTCCCTGTGGGGCTTGGCACCTCGAGTGGGAACGTGGGTCTCCTGTGGACGGGGAGGCCAGAGCAGGACCCCTGTAGCCTCAGCACCCAGGGAGGGAGCAGCCCCACTGCGGGGACTGTGGCCTCAGCCTCGGGGAGTCCTGCATGGAAATGTGGGCTGAGCATGTTGGAGGTTTCTAGAGAAAGCAAAGTTTTATCTGCAGAGTGAGTGCGTGGGTTCTCACTCCGGAGACAACGAGAGCACCGTGGAGGAGGCTGCGTGTCTGTGTGTCTGTCTGTGTGTGTGTCTGTGTGTCTGTGTCTGTGTCTGTGTCTGTGTCTGTGTCTGTGTCTGTGTCTGTGTCTGTGTCTGTGTCTGTGTCTGTGTCTGTGTCTGTGTCTGTGTCTGTGTCTGTGTCTGTGTCTGTGTCTGTGTCTGTGTCTGTGTCTGTGTCTGTGTCTGTGTCTGTGTCTGTGTCTGTGTCTGTGTCTGTGTCTGTGTCTGTGTCTGTGTCTGTGTCTGTGTCTGTGTCTGTGTCTGTGTCTGTGTCTGTGTCTGTGTCTGTGTCTGTGTCTGTGTCTGTGTCTGTGTCTGTGTCTGTGTCTGTGTCTGTGTCTGTGTCTGTGTCTGTGTCTGTGTCTGTGTCTGTGTCTGTGTCTGTGTCTGTGTCTGTGTCTGTGTCTGTGTCTGTGTCTGTGTCTGTGTCTGTGTCTGTGTCTGTGTCTGTGTCTGTGTCTGTGTCTGTGTCTGTGTCTGTGTCTGTGTCTGTGTCTGTGTCTGTGTCTGTGTCTGTGTCTGTGTCTGTGTCTGTGTCTGTGTCTGTGTCTGTGTCTGTGTCTGTGTCTGTGTCTGTGTCTGTGTCTGTGTCTGTGTCTGTGTCTGTGTCTGTGTCTGTGTCTGTGTCTGTGTCTGTGTCTGTGTCTGTGTCTGTGTCTGTGTCTGTGTCTGTGTCTGTGTCTGTGTCTGTGTCTGTGTCTGTGTCTGTGTCTGTGTCTGTGTCTGTGTCTGTGTCTGTGTCTGTGTCTGTGTCTGTGTCTGTGTCTGTGTCTGTGTCTGTGTCTGTGTCTGTGTCTGTGTCTGTGTCTGTGTCTGTGTCTGTGTCTGTGTCTGTGTCTGTGTCTGTGTCTGTGTCTGTGTCTGTGTCTGTGTCTGTGTCTGTGTCTGTGTCTGTGTCTGTGTCTGTGTCTGTGTCTGTGTCTGTGTCTGTGTCTGTGTCTGTGTCTGTGTCTGTGTCTGTGTCTGTGTCTGTGTCTGTGTCTGTGTCTGTGTCTGTGTCTGTGTCTGTGTCTGTGTCTGTGTCTGTGTCTGTGTCTGTGTCTGTGTCTGTGTCTGTGTCTGTGTCTGTGTCTGTGTCTGTGTCTGTGTCTGTGTCTGTGTCTGTGTCTGTGTCTGTGTCTGTGTCTGTGTCTGTGTCTGTGTCTGTGTCTGTGTCTGTGTCTGTGTCTGTGTCTGTGTCTGTGTCTGTGTCTGTGTCTGTGTCTGTGTCTGTGTCTGTGTCTGTGTCTGTGTCTGTGTCTGTGTCTGTGTCTGTGTCTGTGTCTGTGTCTGTGTCTGTGTCTGTGTCTGTGTCTGTGTCTGTGTCTGTGTCTGTGTCTGTGTCTGTGTCTGTGTCTGTGTCTGTGTCTGTGTCTGTGTCTGTGTCTGTGTCTGTGTCTGTGTCTGTGTCTGTGTCTGTGTCTGTGTCTGTGTCTGTGTCTGTGTCTGTGTCTGTGTCTGTGTCTGTGTCTGTGTCTGTGTCTGTGTCTGTGTCTGTGTCTGTGTCTGTGTCTGTGTCTGTGTCTGTGTCTGTGTCTGTGTCTGTGTCTGTGTCTGTGTGTCTGTGTGTGTGTGTGTGTGTGTGCACGCAGTGCAGGGGGCAGAGCCCAGGCCAAGGACCACCCTCCCACTGCTCGAGGTGCAGAGCCCCTGTCTGCTGCACACAGCCTCGTCAGGGAAGGGGCTGGTGGCTCTGCGAGGGTTCCAGGGGACATCCCTGTCCCTGTTGGTGTAGGCACCCATTGCTGCCACCCCAGAGAGGTGGCTCTGTTGTGTCCATATGCTTTGCCTAGTGACCATTCCCTGCTTTTTGGCAGGGATGTGGTTTCAACTGAGGGTTGTGAGCCCCTGGATATATTTTGAAATTGAAAGGATTTTCTTTTCCTACCCATCCTGTTCAAGTATTTTTCCCTTTCCTTGTGTATCAGAATAAATAACAATTTCCTTTCTTTCTGCATGATAGCAAACATCTATAAAGAACTCAGGTGATCCTCACTGCTTGCAGGGCAGAAGCAAGCAGGTTTCATATGGCACATGTAAACATTTGTCATTTGTCACCACTGATCTCGATGGATTCATCATTTCCCTCCTCTCCCCTCTGCTGTGCTACTTTACAGTCATAGAAAAGCCTCTCAGACATCCCAGTTTGTAGACTCCTCACACAGGCACAGCCTTGCTTCATATCTCATTACTGGCAGGATCAAAATGGCATTTTTGGTGTTTACAGGGACTTATATGAGAACTATAATGTGACCTACAGTTTGGAGAACTGCCTTGTCCCAACTCTACCTCTGCATCTGGGATGGATGTTGAAAAATAATCCATCTCCAAGGAAAAAATCAGACATCCCATTTTATAGCTGAAGTAACCATAATTTTTTGCTGAATTCTTGGATGACTGTTTGCCACCTTTTTTTTTTTTCCTGCTTGTACATACTGTCTCCTCTCCCCTGGTGTGTCGTATGATGATGCCTTAGCTGTTTGTTGCCCCACGTTCTGCCACCTTTGGAGCCACATACATGCACACATTCAGACCCTTGGCATGGGTAACGTTTTCCATGCCATGGAGGGCTGCTGCTGGTCCAGGGAAGGAATGCGTAGGCAAGGATTTCCAGTGGGCCTGCTATAGCTGGCAAAGGCCAAAGTTCATTAAAGCAAAATAAATGTCACTTTCTTTTTGTGGAATAAATTATCCTACTGGAGTGTGATCATTGTGGTTTTAACCTGGGACCTTGCAGTAAAAGATTATACAGCAACCTCTGACCTCTTTGATTTCTGCTTTACTCTTCTATTGTCAAGGGAATGTCCCCGATCAGGTGAAAGTAAAATGTTTAATGGGCCATATCACAGTAATATCTTACATTGAGTCAAATTGATAAACTCTTGCCAAAAATTCTTAGCATCTGGCACTTCCACAGAAACCACAAACAATGATTGCACATATGGGAGCTCAAAGGCTAGAGGTCATGACAGCAGTTTATTACATGCACCTTACAGTGATCATTTTCCCTAGGAAATTAACCGCTCTCTAATACAAACGCATCAAGTGAGCTCTTCACGGTGTTTCCATCATATTGTTTTGGCTAATCAAGGAATACATGTGCAGCTAAAGTGGTGACAAGATGCAATTAAGTAAAAGATGATTGATTAGGTTTCAGTGTGCTCAGTAATGTATAAAAAAGGTGATTGTGAGATGAGAATGAATCTGCTGGTACGAGCTCAGAGCTCCTTACTGTGCAGCTGCAGTCTGTGACGGTGGCAGAGAGTTCCCAGCGCTGGTGAGCAGTACTGAGCTGTGTGGTGCTGGGTCCCAGCTGGGCTGTGGGACGGGCAGCAGCACTGTCCCTGGGCATGCCTGGCTGCTGAGGGGACGACTCCTGCCGTGCTCTGCTGTTCTCAGGCTCTCCTTATCACTGCACTGTGGGGCAAACCCTGGGGCTCGTGGTAAACATGTTTCACAGTCACAATATCGAAGACAATTATTGCTGTAAATAAATGGTGGTGGTTGCACTCACTTATATTGAAACATCGTCCTGGGCATTTTGATCTCCTTTGCTTTTTTAAACTCTCATCAAAAACATCCAGATCACTTGGCCCAGTCGCAGCTGACTGTGCCTGAGATGTGGCTCATGTTAGTCGCACAGCAGCTGCTGAGTGGGTTTTTCAAATCCACCCTGCAGAACTCGTATGATCATTACCAGGTCCTTTGAAGGGTCATTGCTCAGCCACCTCGCTGTGCATCATGTCATGGGGAAGGTCCCTCATGCCAGCAAACCTTCCAGAGATGATGTGAACCCACTTTCTTCTTCCTACTGTGCTCAGGACTCCCTTCCAGTTTGCTTTAAGGGTCAGAGGTATATCCCAAGCCACTGCCCCAGGTGCTCCAGGGAACCCAGCTCTGGAATGCTGCTGGGATGCTGCAAGCTGGGGTTTACAAGAACACCTCTGTGAACCCTGTCATAAGAACTCTGGTTCTCCCTGAAAATCACTAGAAATGAACAGCAGAATCATGAGGAAGGGAAGGATTCTCACAAGCTGGAGCTTGGTCACAGCAGTGAAAGGACAGAGAGGCAGCTGAAGCACAGCACGGCTGTGGGAGCTGGAGCTGCAGTACCCAGAGCCTCAGTGCTTCGGATCATGCTTTACACAACCCCATGCCCAACTCAGCCCCCAAATTTCTGCCCCAAAGCTGCTCCCTAGCATGCAGATCCCTCCACAGCCTCCCTTCTATGGCCCAGGGGCACAGGGCAGCCACATGGCCAGGGCTTCAGGCACCTGTGCTCCTTGGCTGGGACATGCTTGGGCATTTGCTTGCCTGAAGTCTTCTGGCTTTGGTGGGCTTTCAACACGGTCTTGCTTCTCTGAGGCCGATCTGACTACGCTGATGGCTCTTTCCCTCCTGGCGGCTGCAGCCTGGATCACTTTGGCTCGGTGCACCCTGGTTCTGTTCAGCAGCAGCTGTGAAGGGGCTGCCAGATACTTTGCATTGGGAACTCTGTTTTTAGGTGAACACCCTATTTTTTAGCTGTGTATGGCTGTATTACTTGTATATTTATATATTCTGTATTTATGTTATCGAAATGTAGTATTTTGTAGCTGTCTGTTACAATTTGTTTAACTTGTAAAAAATATGACTGTGCTCTCTCATACTTAACCAGCTCCTTTCACTGTAGATTCTCTTCTCCTTTCCCTCTGTGTTGGAAACAAACCACCACAATGTATGTAGATTGGAATTTTTTTTTTTATTTAATTATTTGTCATTATTAAATTATTTATTAGTGTTTTTAAATTTCATTTCACTTCAATTTTTTTCCTGCCACCATTGCTGGCAGCTAAGATCCATGAGTTTCTCATGCATCATGTTCCTTCCCACGTGCATGTGCATGTGCACATGCACACACACACACACAGAGTCTAAACAAAAACAGAAAAAGAAAAAAAGAGAGAGATTACATTTCAGTATATTTGTAAATAAAAGCAACCTGTAAACTAAGCAGGATTTTCTCTCAGTGTGCAGTTCTTTCTTTGCTTTTGCAGACTGAGAGTGTGTTCTCTGTGTCCTGGGGCTGGCACCGGTGTTCTCGCAGGCGAGAGAGCCCAGGGACAGGGAGAGCCGAGCACTGCCTCCATGGTTTTAGTGCTGTGGAATTGGAGCCCAGGCTGCCTGGCAGAGGGACACAGCACGGGTGATGGCAGAGGCTCCTTTTGTGCTGCTTTTTGGCCTCTGCAGGCTGAGAACTGTTCTGTAGGGATGGTGACAGACTGTCACACTCCTGGCTCCTCCGGCTGGCCGGCCAGACACAGAGAGCCACCCCAAACAGCCAGCCCTGGTGGAGGAGCTGCTCCGTGGTGATTTCAGAGACCCAGTGGGACCTTTCCTGTGCAAAGCACATGCAAGGGCAGCCCCGTGCTAAAGCAGACAAATGTGTGTAAGTATTGGCAATGGATTATAAAGTATCTAGTAATGGCAAATTCGAGACTAATATAAAATGATAGATACTTGCTGGTGTCTCTTGGGCCATGTAAACATGAACATGAACCTCAGCTGAGGTTTCGTCTGGTCACATCTGATTACTCATTGCCATTCCCCAGGTCCAGAAACATCACATTTCTTTTCTATCCCTTGGACATCAAGTCACAATTTCTATTTTTTTATAAAAGCCAAAGCACACAGTTTTACAGATAACCTGGTATCACCAAATGGGACAGCCCCGTTTCCACGCCCACCCTGCCATTTCAGCACATCCCTGTAGCCCTTGTGCAGCAAGGTGGGCTCACCTGCCTTGGGCAAGAGGCCATCCCACAGCCCATTCCTGGCCCGGCAGCGTGTCCCGAGGGGAGGGGCCGGCGCCCACTGAGTCTCTCCCACTGCAGTGTGCAATCGTGCGGGTGACGCCACAAAGGGCACAGCACATCTAGAGGCGGCATCTCAATGGCATAATAAAAATCAGTTTAACAGTTTTTCCCCCTATTTTGTTCTTAAAGATCCACACGTAACTGCTGAGCACAGATCTCCCTGCTCAAACTCTCTCCAAGGTAAGGGAGGAGGCACAGCCCCAAGTCCCACCTGAGGACCAGATCAATAAAGCATTTTTGCTCCTAGTCAGTACTTTTGTTGCTTTTTGCTTTCCAGCTCCAAACTGCATCATCCTGTCCCACTCACGCTGGTTATTGGTGGAATGTCACTGAGGAAAAATGAATTGCCATTAGCAATTGGATTCACCTAAGTCAGAATTAGCTACTCAAATATTCATGCTCTCTGTGCATCTAATATTTATGAAGGAAGAATTAGAGTTGCCCATAGCCATTTTTGAATCTCCCCCAAAAAAATAGGTGAAAGGGATCACAAAAAAAGGGAGGAAAAAAAAATTAATACATTTGGGGCTTGGTGTCGTGCATTGTTTTTGTTCTGTTTCTCTTTGGTGTCAGTGAGACAGAATGGAGACTGATTTATGTGCCACAGCTGTAGCAAACAAAAGAAGAAGAGACCAGGGAAATGGCTAGAGGTAAAAATGCCGGTGCAAGGGGCTAAAGGCCTGCACCTGGGTACTGCTTCCCATGCAGCCTCCCCCGCCTCGGAGCACCTTGTAAAATCAGATTATCTGCTGGACACAGGAGTTCAAACAGCCCTTCAAAAGATTTGTCTTAATAATTGCTGCCTTATCTTAACTTCTGGTTTTTTATCAGCCAAACTGCTGCTGGGAGGCAGATCCTGAGGATAAGGTTCTGTCACTCTTAATTATTATTACCTCTTATAATGAAAACACATTTGTTCATCCTCCTGTGCACTTGGAAGTGGTGTAACAAATGAATGTCTAGTGTTTTATCAGTATTTTTAATAACATAAAAGAAACTTATGAGTATGGCCCCACTGTATAAATGATTGTACATCAAATGCTATGAAATAGATAGCATACTTGCTTCTCATTTATTTATATTCAAATATAAACCAATTACACAGAAAGAATGAAACACATTTTTATGTCCTCAGAAAACCGTTCTTTCCTGAAAACCAAATTTTGCAGTTAAGATGCTGTAGGGCTATTTTCCATCACAGAAAGAACATGATAATTAGCCCCAGAACCAGCAGGTACATTCTGAAATGAGGTGATAGAAATGCTATTTCTTTGTTTACTTGTGATGGGAAAATGAACCAATTCTCTCTGAAAGCTCACTAATGAATTTGGCCTGCAGTATTTGTCAAAGCCACAGCCACCATTTGCAGTCTTAAGCTGGTTTTTCTCATACCTTGAGAACTAAATATGAATTGCTTGGGTAAAATGATATCACGGTGTCTGTTGTATGTGTGAAGACCTTAAATTCAGAACTGATTGCACATCTCCTTGGCCTGCAGCTCCTTGCACAGGTCTGATGTTTCTCACCAGCCACGGCCAGGGTCGGATGCTCTTGGCACAGAGCTCAGCGTGCCAATCAGGCTCCTGGGGTATCACCTGCTGAGCAAAGTGTGTCAGGCACGGCCAAAGCTGCACCCCAAACTGCAGAGCAAAGGAAATAGAAGTGGATAATTGTGTAAAGCACAACATGAACTAGAGCAATGCACGTTTCACTGCACTGAATGTCGACAGAGTCTTTGCTCTGCCGCTTGGATTTACACTAACAATCTCTTGACCTTTAGTTAGCAAGAGGGCATCACATTCTCTCATCTTTAGCCAAAACGAGGAAGTGAAGTGATATTTTTGTACGCCTATGGGATGGTGCATCCACAAGGAACCGTGCAGGGATCTAACACAACATCTGCTCACTCCAAAATCTTCCTGCCATCCCTCGTGCCTGCTGACTGGCAGGTAGGACAGATCCAGTTCCTGGAAGCAGCAGGTAATAAGGGTTTGATCAGACCCTGGCATAGTCAGATGATGTCCAAAGCAAAAAGGATTCTGTAAGACAGGCAGATAAAAGCAACGTTTTTATGGCAAGCTTTTAGCAGCTGGCAGGAGGGACAGGCTGGAGCTGTACATAAAGCAAAGGAGCCTGGCTCAAACCCCTCATGTCATCCATCAGTAACAGAGATTTTTGTCATTGTCATGTGCTTGTGTGTCCCTCCCCTTCCAAACAAATCTTTCCACATGCTGTGATATTTTACTTTTAAACAGGCTTACATAGAGTTCAAGTGGTTTGTCAGAGTTTAGCCATTTTTCCACTCAAATTACTGTAGAAAAGGGTAGGGCACTGAAGGGTTCCTTACAGCTTTCTACCTGAAATACTATTTCCTGAATAAACTATCAACCTCATCTGGAGCTCAATACGGTTCTTCTCCAAACTATTTTTAGCTCTTCTGCTGCTTCAATTCAGTGTTCAAGACAAAGTTTTGGCATGCTGCCTCCTCCCCTCAGGTGGTGGGGCCCAGGGAGCACATGCAGGGAGTTGGAATGAGGAAGGTGAGGGAGATGTCCACAGAGGAGCAGAATTGAGCGTGCATTGATGTCCACCTCTGTACATGGCATTTTGGGTTGAACTTGGGGAGAGCACCTCTCTGCTTTGTGACCCTGGCTGTAACCAGACACTGACCCTTTCAGCCATGAACTTCTCTGACCCAGCCCTAGGGACAAGCCCCGTGCACCGGGTGGGACAGGGACCTTTCCCCAGAGCAGTGGGAAGGCACAGGCTGCCGCTCTGTCTCTGCCACTGCAGCAAGGATGCGGGTCACAGAATTATATTTTTTTAAGGAAGATGTTTCACAGTGAGCCATCTGTATTATTAAAAAAAGGAACATGGGATATGAAATGCCTTTTCCTTCTGAACACCCGTTGTGTAATTAGCTGCTCTCAGTGGTGGTGTGCAATGGTTGGGAACTGCACAGCCACAGACAGCCAAGGTCTCCCCACCACACCCCTCCGGGTACCAGCACCGCTCAGGTGGCTTTAATTTCTTCCTTTGTTCAACTGGTAACGAGTAAACTGGTGTCCAGCAGCACACAATGAGTTACTCCTGATCAGATTACCAGAGATCCGTCCCAGCTGGGGCATCCCATCACACCTGTGTTGTCAGATTAGTGGCGATAAGGAGCCGCTGATAAGCCTTGCACTGAAGCGCTCTCAGGGAACCCTGAGCATTCCCTTGATCTTTCTTTACACTTCAGCACCATGCGGAAACCTTTTGTTTTAGAACTGAGAGGAGAAAACAGGTAATTATACTCCCGGTGGCAACCATCTTTCGTGCAGGACACAGCAATGGAAGCCTGCTGCATACTGACGCGGCAAAACACATCTGACTAAAACCAATTAATTACGTAGCACTGGATAACTTAAACGCTTTTTCTCACTTCTAAAAAGAGGGAGAAGCCCCCAGGCTGTGCACTAGGCAGAAAGAAACAAAAGTGTGTTGGAAGGCAGATTGCTATCAGGCTGGCAGCTTCTGGGATGCTTCAGGGATGCGGCTTCTCATGGGGCTGCAGCCTGTGTCTGCACCCAGACGCGGCTGTTTCTGCCTGGGTTCTGTATCAGCTGATCAGAACAGAAAGTTGGAACCAATATCCCGGTTGTGGTTCAGCTGCCTGTGTGACTTCCAGCGGCCACGAACGAGCCAAGCAGCTGTTCTCTGAGAGCACCCGCCAGCAGCCTGTGTCTGTCCCAGCTTGCTGCGAAGGGTTTGTGTGTTACTGAGATCACATGTCCCATTCTTAAAAATATTTCTCTTCTCTCTGCTACACCAACAGTCAGTTTGCAAAACACTGAGAAATTAAAATCTTAGGCAAGTGTGAAATGAATGGTTTTGACAAGGACTGAGTATCAGTGAGGGTCTGTGTGCTGCTGCAGTGCTGGCAAAGACCACAGCTACGGCCACAGCAAGAGTCGGACCCACCCCGATTTTTAATTGCTGCACTGATGCAACCTGCAGCTCCCAGGACTGCAGCTCATCAGAGGGAGGACCAACTGCCTCGAGCCCGGTAAGTTGACAGCTGAACTCCATTTCTGTGAGACTAATGCATTTTTAATTACTAATGGCTATTAATAAATCAATAGCACAATAAAAAAACCTAATAAATAAATATATTTCAATTAATAGATAAGTTATTAATAATAAAGTACTAATTTTAATGACATTTGTAGCAAAAATTGCCTGTTTCTTCACTTTCTTAATCTCTGAAACTTTTATGAGGCTGTTCAAGTACAGAAGATTCCTCTAAGACAACTAGAACATGCATGAAAAAGAACAGGCTTTTGAAATTTAATCTTCTCCTGCTTAAAATAGAGGTAGTGCTGGGCTGTTGACAGTAGGTCTCTGAAGACTTTCAATATACTTTTTATTCTGTGAGTCTGGCACCACATAGGAAATTAATTCAGTGACAATATTTTCATTAGATTATAACCCAAGTTCTCAATCTTAGGCACATTTGTATGCTTGTAATACATTCTAATTACTTGTAAAGAATAAGTCTGTGTGCTGGTTGGCTTATTGAATATATTAAATTAATGAATAAATAAATTTGTCTCCATGCTGGGAACACCACTTGACATCAAAGCTTGCTGCAGAAGGAACCAGAAATGCACTTGGTTGCGGTCTTGGTAAACAACATGATTTGTATTGTAGGTGGACTTTTATGTCCCTCACAAGAGTGATGATTGAAAAAAGCATCTTTTGTCCCCCAAAACAACAGAAATCAACTATGTGAAGAGACTGCTACTCTTTTCTTTTTTTCTTTCTTTCTTTTTTTTTTAATGATGGCTCATTATTGATTTAGTCAGGAGAGTTGCTCTTGGATGGAGCTCTCAGGAGCATTCTAGTGCTTTCACATATTTTTAAGTTATGCAAGTAGGAAGGAAATAGATATACATGAATGAAAACAGTGATACTAGTAGAAAAACATGTCCGATTTTAGTGTAGTGTCTGCCCATGTTGTGGGGTTTTCTGTTTATCTTGTCATATCTCAGTAAAAAAAAAAAAGTTATTTTTAGCATGGAAAAAAGTCATCAAAAGTGGGACTTTTTCTCAAAAGATGGGAAATCCAATAGCTTTAAGAGAGCTATTGAGCCACAATGGTAGAATGGACAAGTTTCTCTGCTTCCTCGGTGCAGAACTGTAAGAGGCTCATCTTGCCCCCTACTTTGTGGTTTGTTCATCAACTTGTAACATACTGAGTTTTCTTTTCCTGGAATGATTTTTTTCTCTGGGCCGTAAGAGAAGAAAGTGCAGGTCATGGCATGCAAGGAAGACAACCTGGTGTTCTGGAGCCAATCCTGTTCCCTGTAGTTGATCCTCTGGAGTGCTTGGGTTTGCAGGGAAATGCTTCTCATTTCTTAGAACAATTGCATCCCTTGTAAGTGTCAGATTTTCTGATCAATGGTCTTCCAAAATCAAAAATGCTGCTGGTTCAGATCTTTTCCTGACAGCGGGATCCCCTTGACATTAAGAACTATGTCTCCAGAGGAGCTTAGTGAGGGCGTGGGGCAGAACACAAGGTACGTTACTTCTTAGTGAAAATGCAAGTGAGATTCAAGAGGTCAGAGAAAATAGGCTCCTGGTGCTGGAAGGCTGCTCCTTCAGGCAAAGGACTTGGTGGCAAGGCTGGAGCAAAAAAGGAAAATTTCTCTTCCAGCCTGTTGAAATCAGAGTCCATGGAATAAGACAATGTGGTTTCAGTGCTGTTCAGGCTGCAGCGCTTTGTTAGAGAGCTGTTCACCCATGTGAAAACGCGTAACCCTGTCAAGCTGCCAAGTGAAACTTCGGGTGATCGGCTGCGTAAGCGCTGGTGGCACAGGATAGAGCTGCCTTCGGCTACTTTCAATTACACACCCAATTCTTTTAAGACTTCTGAATATTTGGGAAGGGAGAATATGCAGAACTTGTTTGTTTACATCAGATTGTGCTGTGTTTTCAAGTTTCTTAACTGCTTTTGGAGCATGTGAGCACAGCCTAGCCCTTCCCCTTCCACATACCTGGCAGCTTTGTCAATGCAGCAAACGAATCCTCTCCAGGAGTAGGCATGGGTGTCAGACTGATACTGTGCAGGGTTTCGTCATTTCAACCAAGTGGGAACTGGAGCAGAGACAGGCATTAAGGAGCTAATGCTTTGCAAAGCAAACTGTCCTGCTGGTGCTGCTGTGATGATTCAGGCTGCCCCGGGGCACTGCTGAGGTTGGGCTGGGCTGGAGCAAGGTGGTAACCACTGCAGATCTTAGCCTTTCATCTTGTAGGTACTGCTGGAAGTGTGGTCAGGCTCTGCTGGACTTGGTGCTGGGCAGAACAGATGGGAAGCGCACTCAGTTTCTCCCTGCCCTTTTGAGCTAGGTCAACCACCCAGAGCTGGCAAAGCACCCAGCTGTCCCCGGGCACCGAGGCTCTCCCCAAAGGCTTGGCAGCCTGGCACCCTGCAGACAACACCAGGGAAGTTTGGCAGGAAGCTCTAAGCATTGCAACTTCTTCAGAACTGAAACGTTTTTTCGTGGCTTGGGATGCTCTCAGGATGGCCTGTCTGTGCAAGTAGCTTTTTTCCACAGGTGATTGCAAGTGAGGTCTTTTGGATGAGGAACTCACTGAAGTTGACAGCTTAGTTATTTTGAATTTATATACAGCTCTCTGTTCAGTACCAGGGTGGTGCTCAGCCTGCCCTAATTAGCCCAAATTACCGTAGCTACAAAAAGCAGGAATTGATTCTCATGGTATCTTGCTTATCTCTACATAGAGCTACTGCAAAGACATGCCCCTGAGGGCATCACAGTAAATTTCTGAACCTCAATTCACATGTTCAAACTGTTATTCAACCTTCCACACCAGACCTATTACTACATTCAGTAATTTTCAGCTTCTAATAAAGAACTCTGTACCTTTATTTTCTAATCTTCCAAAAAACATGTAGCAGCATTCAGCTGTTAGAAGGGGTACCCTGAAGAGCCAAGACACCACACCCTGCCTCTAGATGACCAGGACTTCAGAGCTGTCCTGCCCCATGACAAACTCACCCGGACTTGCTAGTCCTTGCTCTGTCCCGATGCTGCTTTTCCCTGCATTATTCTACTCACCCCCTCCCACAGGAGCCGTGCCACGGGGGCGAGGAAGGCAGTGCTGCTCCTGCTCACACTGCTAACCAAGCAATGCTGCAATTAGCTGTCAGAGGGGAGTCTCTGAGAACTGGAGCTGGTATCTGCAAGCCTAGAATATTAGTGTTTCTGTACTAAAAGTAACAATTACACTACAGGAAGGAAAACAAACCTCCACAAAATAAGGCAATAAAACCAAACAGGTTTAGTCAAAGCAAAGGTAGTATTTTATTAATCATCATTATTTTGCTTTGTCAAACCTGATAACACTGGAGAAAAAAAGGACTTTTTTATTGTAATGAAATATGTGACAGACTGGAATGGAAAGCTAAAATTCCGAGCACTGGGGAAAAAAGTCTGAAATTATTGGTTTTGAACCAAATGCACATATGAGTGATTAAAGCTTTTATAAATGAAAACACAATGGTAACATTACTATTTCAATACAACTGAAAAGTAAATACAAAGTTTACCTGACATGACATTTCTATGCAAATATTAATTTTTTATATTTCTGAATTAAAATTAAGAATATCTGAATAAGACGATTTTTTCCTCAAAAGTGCTCTTGCAAAACTTCTTTATGTTCCAGGTACCTGTTCTGATTTTCCTATAAAAATAAATTGGCATGTTTTATGTTTCTGAGCCCAGCATGGGTGTGGCATGAACAAGATTGTATATATGTGAAAATTCAAAGGTGTTTGTGGCTTTTCTTTCCCAGTTTTGCAGGAGAATCAAATAGTCATTCCTTGCATACTTCAGGCTTCTCATCATTTGCCTTTCAGACTTGTTATGGCTGCTAAGAGCATGAAAAATGAAGCATGAAGGAAAGCACAAGATTATGTTAAATGATGAGCATCATCCCTGAGGTGGGCAGATTTCACAGATACGTCCTGTGTGACAGCAGCAGGCTGAGGAGAACCTGATTTTCAATGATACAAAGTGCAGAGGATTGTGAGTTGAGGATACATGCTGCAATGAACAAAAACGAGTGAGGTAAAAGAGATGTTCAGTGTACACAGGTGTCCATGAAGCGTGAGGAGGCTCTCCAGGTAAGGCGTGCTCGGGCAAGGCGCCCTGTGTGCTCCACTGGAGCACCATGCCCCTGGCCTGGCCACTGCCATGCAGCCAATACCAGGAAATGCCCATGGGGGAGGAAAAGCTGGCACTCCCGGAGTCCAGGCAGCATTAATGATAGAATCAGCTGTGTCCTGCTGGGAGAAAAATGTCCCACTCTATTTGCCAGAGTCACATGCTACGTGGCGAGAAGGTGCTCCCCACAGACTGGCATTGACATGGCAAATAACAACACAGCCACTGCTTTTGGCAGCATTTCAGAGCAGGATTTTCACAAGGATTAACTGTTCCTGAACAATTTCTCCAATATATAAGGTACAAATATTCTTTTCTTCCAATCAGTCGTGCACGTCTTTCTTGTACAAACACTGTGGCCAACAAAAGGAAAATCTTGCCCTCCAGTTATGAAAATGCCTTCAGTGCCCCTGTGGCCAGTTCCACAGGTGCTGATGGAGGGCAAGACTGTGCTCCTCAGGACACAGGGTCTCTCCAGCACTCTGTACACCTACTCTCAGGAAGAAAATCTGTACCAGAGATCCTGTCCTTCTCTAAGGAACCAGCAGCAAAAACCCAGCAAGTCCCAGTTCACAACCCATGATGGTGATGCTCTGTCAGAAACCAGCTCATCTTCTTGTTTCTTTGTTAAAAATACTCATGTTGTCACCTGTGGTGGCAAGTGAAGGACATGGCAACTCCTAGACCCCCAGTCTGGTCTGGAACAGGGATTCACAGGTCATAATTTCTACTATGGTAGTGCTTAAGTTTTTTATCATTAACAACACCTCAATTTTGCATCAGATCTTGGTCCCTTGGCTTGTGCTTCTCAGACTGTACATAAATATCACATATGCACCGATTCAATTTTTATGAATAGCTGCCATCATAAACTGATACAAATCTCTGAATTTTTCTTTTAATTTGATTTCATGTTGATGTGGTTATCAAAGCCCTACCACATCAAAGCAAATATTGTCTGTTATGATCAAAGTCTATAGGATTTTTAATGTAATCACCATCCAAAACCTGAAAGAAATGTTATGGGAAGGATTAATTGGGTTTCAGGCAACTGCATTAGAAACAAAATTCCAATTGATATTCAGTAGCATTTTGGCATCTAAGTCCTAGAAGCCCTCTGGAAATCCTGGACCAGGCCAGTGGGTGATGCACCATTTCAGCGCTGTGCTCAGTAATTTTATCCTCAAACAATTTTAGTTAGGGGCACTCCCAACATCTATCTCACCAATTACTGGTGGAGTCACATCCCCTGCAGCACTGCTAGGATATTGTATCATGCATCTTTTTTAGCTTATGACTGGAAAAGATAAGATCTGAAAAGAATTTGGTGGTGAGGTAGGTGATGAAATTCTGCTGCTGTGTTTGAATACATCAGGCAGGAATTGTTTTGAGTCCTGAATATGTATTCGATTTCCACAGGCTTCCAGGTGAGCGCCTTTTGCGGAGGGAGTACAAGCACTGATATGCAGATAGAACACAATAACTATCAATAATCCAATGACACCTGAAAAATCAGGGAATACATTATTCTAAAATAGTAGATGAACTAAGAGCCATTCATTTCTTTAACATTAGATGCCAGAGAATGGGATGTTGCCTGTGTTGTCTCAAACCTGGTTTATATGCATAGGTAAATACAAGTTAAATCATCTCTTTCAGGATGCTTATCAGCCTCTGCTATTCTTTGCACTGAAGGCATAATAACAGTCATAACAGCAGGGAGGAGGGGAAGGACACCACTGCAGTTTTGACCTTTTTCCAGCTGCTTGGTGGTGATCTGGCAAAGGGCATACTTTTATTTAACCCACACCACTGGGCATTGTCCCTTTGGTGTTCAGTGCAGGTGTGAACACAGGCAGTTGCTTAGATGGGTATGCAGAATAAATGTGGTTTAGCCATCACATATGATAAACTGTGGGAAAAGCAGCCAGCTGCTGTGACGTTCTTGGTAGCAGTAGCTTTATGGAAATGAGCACACGAGGCAGTGATTTTCTGTACGAGCCACTAGGTAAATGCTGTGAAGCAGGTAACCAGGTTAGGTCCTAATGAGACAAGCATAGGTTGCACAGGTTATGCTGTGTCTTGCTGAGGCACAAGTGGGTAGTAGCAAATGGACATGCTGGGATCTGCTTGCTGGCTCCCAAGCTGGGAGAAAGGTAACCACAAAAATAGAGTGGAAAAAATTATTCTATGCTTTTAGTGCACCTACATCAAACACATCAGGGAAGCAACGTTCCAACACAGGAAAACAGAGAGCAGCACAACTTTCTGATGACTATTTTCTGATGGCTTGTCTGCTTGCAGCTCAGTCAGACCTGCCTGTTCACTCCTGCATGGAGAGCAACTGCCAGAGGAACTGCCAGATTATCCTGACACCTTGCACTAGGCAGCCTGTTACCTGAACATGGAACAGGCTTTGCTTTGTGGAGAGGATCCTGTCTGCAGAACCCTTACAGCAAGGCAGCACAGCTACTGTGACAGCCTCCTGCTACACCACCCCTGTGCTGAGCTGGGATGGGAGGCTCACAGCTGAAATGTGCCTTTCTCATCTGTTTTATGTCACTGTGCATCTGTATTTCTAGGCAGGGGCATTTTCCCTTCTTCCATTTTACCTTACAGTAAAGCAAAGCAAACAAAGAGGTATCAAGCCCTTGAACATGAAGGGGGAGAATACACACATATTCTCGGGCTGCCCAGGCTATAGAGCCAACATCCTGTGACACAGCAGACGCAGCTTCCCCATTGTCCGGGTGACCCCAGCTGAGCTGGGAGGAATGGCCCGGGGGGCAGGGGGAGAGAAGGATCAGCTGTGGGCCTGATCCCAGCTGCACCAACCAGCTTTGTGACAGGCAATAAAGGGCCGAAGAAAAGACTTTTGTCCTTGACTGCGAGAGCGACGAACCTCCTCTCATTGGCAGGGATGACAATTAACCGCAGAGGATTCGTTCATTGTCTGGCACTCGAGATCTCCCAGCAGTTGTCCACCCTAGCATGCTCAAATAATGGGCGGCACCTTGGTTTTGTCAATGGCTCAGTCGGCTTTGTGTGCCTGTGCCAGCCTGTCAGCCTGGAGGAGCAGGCTGGCTGTGGCAGAGAGATCTTACTGAGATACGGCTGTGATAGAGAAAATCTATGAAAAAATTGCCAGGGCAGGCTGAAGAGTGAAGCAAGGTCTCCTTCCAGTGAACCTGGAATAAACAAACAGTGCTGGGCTGACAAGCATTTCGTGGGGGCTCCATCACCCCATGTATAAAATCCTTTCTGGGAGGACATGCCAAGTAGGCTCCTTTTGCTGAGACCTCTAGCCTGGAGTGAGTTTTATGGAAGAACTCTTGACCCCTGCAAAAGGGCATAACATGAGAGCAAAAAACAACACTGCAGCAGCCTGCCATGCACTTTCCTGTCGGAGCAAGAACTTCCCACCGGCTCAACTGGGGAAGAATGAATCCCATTCAGGGAGGGAAACTTGTACTATTGAGGCTGCCACCAGACACCTCTTCCTGATGCTAATCCTATTCTTCTGCTGTGGATCGAGTAATTCTTGTATGAGTATTTTTCATGGGCTAAAGAAAAAAGATATTTAACCACAACAAACCTGCTGCCAGCAAATGTCAATCTTAGCTTCTTGGCTCTAAATTATAAGCACCAGCTACCAATTTCTGGCTGTCATTTTCACTGCAGAGGTACCTCACACATTGACATGGATCTCCTGGCAGTGCCGGTGCTTTGCCATCCTCCTGAAAGCAAGCATGTGCAGTCCTCCAAGACATGAGAGAAACTTAATTAGGCTTAGTGCTAGAAGGCACCTACAGCAATGTTTTAAATAATCTCTTGCAACACTTGTTTGGGAGTGCAGGAAAACTCTCCTTGCAGAGAAATGCCTTCACAAATTTGGAGAGCAGAGAAGTACTTGGAGGATTTAAGCCTTGCTTGGTCACCAGCCTGCCCTTCCTCCAAGCACTTAAAAACCCTCCTCCACATTCAGGTGACTCAGTCATTCTAGCAAAGGCTGGAGCAGGGGCAGTGTCCTCAGAGCATCCTGGTAAAACTGCAGAAAGTCAAGAGTGCCCCACATCCTTGTGAAGCAAAGTTCTGAAATATGTTTTTTAAAATATTGTTGCAACACTTCCAACAAACCAAATGGTTTATGTTTTGTTAGCTGTCTGAGCCATGAAGCTGATCTTCTACAGTGGTAGGCAAGGGCCCTAAATGTGGATTTATTGCCCGTTTATTGCCCTGATATCAACCCCTTGGCTACCACACCCTGCCAGTGAGTCCCCATGCTCAGCCTCAGAAAACAAGAGGAGCCTTGGCATTCCCCGGGGTGCTCGACCTTGACCAGCGCAGCCACCGGCTCCCACCCGTGTTCAAAGGACAAGGACACTTCAGCAACTCTTCCCAAGGACAGGGAATCTAAGCGGCTTCAACCTCTTGCAAGCTCCCCAGTGACCCATACCTGATGAGTTACATCTCTGATCATTGTCAGCTTGATTGAGCCCCTGCTGTGGTTCAATCTCAGCACGCTCCTCTGGCACGGAGCTGACGTGGGGATCTGCCCACACGCAGGTCCCACTCCCACAGTCGTGTGTCAGTTTTCCTGGGCTCTCATCCACTGATGCCCATCTGTCAGCAGCAGGATAATGGTTCCCTCACCCACCAGGCACCTCCCTGTGGCAGTCCATGCTCTTTCCTGTTGCCAAGAAAAACTGCATTTCACCAACTTTCTGAATTTCTTTTTATTTTTGTTCTGAGTGTCCTCAGCACACTCATTAGTCTAAGCTTTAGAATGAGCTGAAAATGAGTTATAGACGGACACTGACTGCAACAGAATGCTACTATTTATTCAAGATCTTTTATGTACCTGTCTCTCACCCAAAAGGCAAAACAGCCAGAGCTGGCAAGAGACAGTCTCCGCTGCTCAATTAAAAAATAGAATTAAAAATACATTAATACACCTGTTACACGACAGGAGGAGCACAATGTGGCTGCTCTCTCTTCTCCTGTGGAAGTCACGCTTTTTGTATCCTTCTCATTGCTTCGTTCCCTCTAAGCCTCCTGTTATGGTAACACAAAACAAATCTTTTGACCAAGTCCAGAAGACTGATCTAAAAATAACAGTTATGGATTCCATTGTCCACACAAATGTAAAGGTTACAGCATCTGCCATGTGTCAGGCCTGAATGTTGTACCTGTAGTAAATGACAAAACTAACTCCTAGAGATGTTGCTTCTGCCAGTTCAGTCAGGTCCCAGTGTCTGAACTAGTCTTTGAAGAACAGATGGAGTTTCCTTCCTTCTGTGTCTTGCTCAAAAGGTCTCTTCTAAATGTGCTGGCAAGACTAACTGATTGCTGTTGTCCAAGAATGGATGTGACCAAAGTTTTCTCTATCCAACATGGTTTCAACAGTTGGTATCAGAATTTAAAGAACTGTAATCAGTGTTAGTCTGGGTGATGCACATGAACTTGGGTGATTCCTGCTGTGTTCCTGTGTATGCAGAACACTGAGCAGATACCCAGGACTGCTCTGTGGAGCTGCAGGTGAGATAGCAGCCCAGCAAATAGGTTTTGCAGCTTGTCTTCTCCACGACACTTTGTTAAATACGTTATTGCTTCACCATGACTTGTACTTTATTTTGGCAAGCCCACAGCATCACATTCCTCAAAGTCTTCTGTACCTTAATAAAGCCAAATACATTTGGAAGAGAGAAGGGAAGAAACTAAATGTATTGTGCACAACTGGTAAGTTTCCTGCCATGCCAGATTAATGGAGAAAAAACAAAACTCAGCTTCTCTTGGAAGAGGTCCCATCCAAGGTATGGGTTGTGTAAATTGCCCTTAAGGAAAAAGAACCCTTACTCGGAGGGATTGTTGTGGGGGTTTTTGTAAATGTTGTTTAAATTTTTTTCCAAGGAGGGTTTGATTTTGCTTTGAGGAAGAAGAGGAGGTGGTCCTGCCAAGCAGGACTGGGGCACTGGCTCTGCTGCTACATTTCCTGTCAGCACAACTCTCTGTGAGCAGCAGTGAGTATCCTGGTGTGTACGTCCTGTGCAACCTTCTGAGCAGAGTGTGTGGGCTGTGGAAGGCTCACACCGACCTGGTGCAGTGGCACAAAGGATAGATACTAAAATGTGGTATTTTAGAAATTGGGAACCACCTCTTTACCCATCTAAATACTATTCCAGGCAGGAAAATTCTCTCCTACCCCTATTCATTTAATAATGCTTGGTTAAATGATGTCCTGAAACCCAGCCACACAACTGTGCTCATTTATGTGCCAACCACTGCCTCTGCTCTATACATGTATTCTTTAGAACTGAGGAGAAAAACATTTTACTCATGCAGCAGGTAACTTTCCATTCATTTTGTCAGCTACTCCTTGCTACAATGCTCTTAAAATAGTACATTGTAAAATATCTTTTAAGTCTTGCAGCATATAGTTAGTGTTGATGATAACACTTGGCAACTGTATCATTTTACACAAGGCTGCCATCTTTTCTCACAAATATCTGTAAATATTTCCATACCTACCAGGGCATCTTCAGTTTGCCACCACTATCAGAGCCAAATTCACCCAGAGGAATTGAAAACATCCCTGTGACTTCTTCTGAGTCCAGTTATAAGATGCACTTGAAAATCCAAAAAATTAATTGGCTTCCTATAGATTTCCTTTGCTATAGTCCATCTTCTGTTCCCATAGTCCTTCATTCTTCATTGCTGAACTGCTATAAGATGCTTGTAGAAATTGCTGCTGTGCTGCCAAATGTGTGAGGCTCCTTTCTCCAGCTGCCCTTCAGCAAGTGCAGGAAATGCTGGTCAGCAAAGCTGGCAGGTAAAGTTAATATACAAATAATGAAAGAGAAGAAGGAAAGAAGAACCTGATTTTGTTTCTAGCCATGATAGACATTTAGTAACCATATGCTACTTGCTTAGCACTGCAATAAATTTCCTTATTGCCCTTTTCATGGCACTTTTCAGGATATAGCTGGAACCTGGAGGCCAGAACAATATCAAGAAGGACACTTAGATACCCTCCCACAGATTGTTTCAGCTCGGGAAGATGCTGCGTTGTAATCACAGCAGCTGGAAACACCAGAAGCTGAACTATGGCAGGGAGAACAATGTGGTAGTTAACATGCATAAAGTATAAAGTTTTATAAAGCCTTCAATGTATGTGCCTTGTTGGAATTTACAATAATTTAAGGTGCTTATTATTCCTTCAGGCATGGAACTCATAAATATTACTCAGTGCTATTTGTCATTGGCTTCTCTGTCATGCATAAAGAAAAATTAAATACTTATCTCTATATCGTTAACGTATTAAACATTAGGATTTATGGGGTTTGAGATCTTACTTGCTCTGAGAACATTAACTTCCTGATGAAAGATCTAAATGCAAATAGAAGGAATGCCAAAATACCCTGGAACATAATTAAGGATACTGAGGTGCGAAGAAGCCCCAGGCAGAGGAATGTGCAGTTTTCTTATTTCCACTGTCATGGTGGGCTAGTTTTCTTTGTTCTACATTTTTACACACTGCCCCAGTGTGCCACCTTGTTTCTTTGTCATCAGGTGAAGAACATACTAGTTCATTCTTACTTGGATTAAGAGAGAAAGAGTGTTCCTGGTTTAAAACATATCCTTGCTATCTGTACTGGGAAACAACAATTCTGCAGTGTCTAATTTTTTTTTTAAAATTATAGATCATTTTCCTTGTGAAGAAAAATTCTCTTGGTAGCTTTACTTGATTTGTTGCTTTTGTTGCTGCTCAAGGGTTCCTGCAAACAGGAATTGAAAAGGACAACTTTTAACCAAATGTATATTTCTGCTGCAGAAAAGATATACTTTCTGTCCTGGTGTACATTTGCAACTAAATCTACATCCTATTTTGTCCATGTCATTCAGAATGATCACTACCACATTTTTTGTCCTCTTCACACATGATGCCAAGCTACATCCCAGCAGCAATGTTGGTGGCCAGTCCAAATACACAGATAGAACTTGCTGGCACTGTAACATCCTGTATCTCATCCCGAAGGACTAAGGTACTTTATTCAGAAGACATTTTCTGCTCTATCTTGTTCTAGTAGATTCAAATGTCCTTGGTTGCTTATGAGAGTTTCTCATAGCCCTGCAGATCTCACTGCCAGCCCAAGCTTTGACATTATTCATTCCTTCTATCATTCCTGCTTTTATGATCCTGAGAAGTTCCTCTCCCACTTACATGTCTGCTATTACAACTCATCTTTTAAGCCAACCAACTTCTGCCACTTATCTCACTCTTGGCCCATTTTTATTATATTTTGATTCTTGCTAATATTTGTGACTCTTTCGATTTAAGTACAAGTAAGTAATTGTATTAATCACTCTATAAAAAAACCACAAGTTAATGAGTTCAAACTTCACACTAATTGTTGAAAAATCCAAGCTGACACACCCCACTGCTAATGAGAAGCAGAGAACACTGAGAGGGGTTCCACTACCACCACTCCCCCACCATACTGCTTTGCCTCATGCTGTATGGTTGGTTCCACTTCTGTTCATCAGCATTTACTTGTCCATGCTGAAGTCAGCGAGCACCAGGTCTCTTTTACTAACACATGCCAGGTACTGGAGTTACATCTTGCTGTTTGAGCATCAGCTTCATCCCAATACACCAGTGGGAAAAAGAGGGCTGACACTGTCGCTTGCTTCCCCTCAAGGCAATTGAGAGGGAGGATTTGCATCCTTCATGGTAAGATAAACACCATGATAGGTTTGCCACATCTGTGCAGAGGATAACAAAACTTTGTGCTGTCCTCCATGAATAAGCAGCAGTCAGCTACCATCCAGCATTCAGTACTCAGCAGCTAGGGGAACTTCTCTTTGTCTTGATAATACCTTTCACAGGTGGTGGGAACTGATTTAATCAGACTGTCGGAAGGAGCTCAAAAAAATTTTCTCGTGTATAGATCAAAGTACACTAGCACTGTCTTCAGAGTAGTGGTGGTTGTCACACAGATCATCTCTCCCAGCTTTCTCCAGGTGACGTCACTGCTGCATTTGCGACAGTCTCTTTACTCAATCAGCCTCCAGAGAGCATGGCACACACAGACCCCCCGAGCTCACCATGCTGCTGTTCTGAGCCTGACCTGTGACAGGAGCTTCCTAAGGCTGTGCTGACCTCCCTGTGCCCCGCAAAATGCCCCTGAAAACCTCACTCTAAACTGCAGGGTTTATGCAGGTCAGTTTATTCACAAGTCAAATTGTTGTCCTGTTCCAGGCTGCTGTAGATGCATGTGGTGAGATTTTGAGGGGAACAAGACACAGCTGGCAGCTGACTTCAGCTCCGCTTGGTCTCTGTGTTATTTTCTGGGTTGAGGTCAAAGAGCTGTATCTTCCCTGGTTGCTTGTACTGTGCACAGATTAAGGACCTTTATTACATATTAATAACTAAAAGAACAGTGATGTTTTCACAGGACCAGAGTAAACGATTTTTTAAAAAAATTAAAGGATCTTGAAAGATTAAAGAATTTGTTATTTGTTTGGAGATTATAAAATCCAAAATGAATACTAAAATGTCAGCAACAAGATTTCCAGTATACCAGTCTTCTCTTTTAAGGAGGCCTTTCTCATTCTGTGCATTACGGATGTTTAAAAGAAAGGTTACACACAGGGTCATCAACAAGGCTCACAATGCCTCCAGCCTTACAATACACTCCACTTCAAAGGGATTGGCTGCATTCCTGAGCCTTGTACCAATAAGCACTAATAACACTGAAAAATGAAAACTAAACCAGATGTCTCCAATAGCATTGATTCTTATTAGCTGTTCACAGCTATTCTTACACCTCTGGGCATAACGAGGCAGAGCCACGTTGGGTGTGTGGCTGTCGAGCCGGTAATGCCGTTGGAATGCTCTCACGCTGCTGTGAGCTGCATTCTTGACAGACTGTCTCCATTATGATCCTAAGAAAACTGCTTTAAAATGTCATTTAAAAATGCATCAAATATGTAAACTCTTACTCAGTCAGGATAGAATTTGACAGTAACATGTACTTCTTAAAATTAACCGAACAAAAGTGACCAAATATAGAGTAGAAGAGACCCATACATTTATCTGTGCCTTGCTGCTGATCCCAGAGCAGTTGAGGCCACCCAGAATGAGTTTAGGGCAAGTCTGTGGCAAGAGAACAGAAGAATGGCAATCAATAGTAAATATATATATATATATGCTGCTATGCTGTAAATACCCCAAGCAGATAAGTAACAGCCATGAGTCCTTTACACAATCTGCTCAGTGAACGAAAGTGAAACTGCTTTGGTATAACCCACAAGCGCAGTGAGTATCTGTATCCTTGTCCAGAAAACCAGAGCTTAAAACACATGCCTCTTCGGGTTTGCAGAACTTGCTTGTCTGGCTGGTTTTCTAATACACCTTTTTTCTTGGACATCATCTTTCTGCTTAGGAAGAAGAACAGCCCTGACAGACAGGGAGTGCAGAGGGAACAGATTTTAACATTATTTAATGCACACACAGTGAAGACTGCTCCTGCTGAAGAAGTAGATAATAATTTTATTCTGAAGGTTGGTAGTGCAAGAACACCTTTCAGAGTGCACCAGCAACCTGTGTGACAACAGGAAAGGGAGAGCTAAGTAAGGGGAGATGCTATGAAAGGGATGATCTGAGCAGAGCTGGAACAGCTGATAAACTCTATGTCCTTTTAGCTGCCAATCCAAAATATTTTCTGTCACTAAAGGCTACCCAGTGAGGTGGATCCAGATGCTTCATCCAGATGAAGCTTAAAATTCAAGAATTTCAAAAATGCATCTGGTTAGTAAGAAAGCAGTAATAAAAGAAGAATTTCTCATTAATAACTAAAGAATCTATTTTCCTTGGTTAATGTAAAGATTGCTGGTGTAGATAGCATGAAGATCCTCGATATTAAAGGGACCCAGTGCCCACAGTACAACTTGAAGACCACGAGCCCAAGTCTTGCCATTGCTGCTTCCAGAGCAATGCTGAGATATGGCTTAAACCAGCAAAGGAGAGTGCCAAGTTTGCTGAATTGGCCAGGACTTCAGACCTCTTGGCTGAGTAACAAGAACTCCAATAAAAACTTTATCTTGAATTTGATAAAATCGATCTCCTAGTACCCACTAGTCAGGGAGATGGGGACCATGTGCAGCTAATATGCCATTATCCTAGTCCCCCCCCACCACGATGGCACCAGGAGGTCCTGAGCATCCCTCTGTGATACCCACCATCTAACTGGGCACCATGAGGTTGTGTGTGTAATTACCTTCTCTGGAGACAGAGCCAAAGAATCACCATGCAGGCTCTTCACCAGTTGGCCATTAAGCACTCTCATAATAAATCTAAACAAAAAAAACCCCTAAGACCCCATAAAGGCAGACAATGCAATTATTACCAAATGGAAGGAAGGCCAGAGAAGAAGAGAGTTAAAAAGGCTTCCATAGAGCAATTGTCCACATTAATAGCACAGGCAAAGGCACAAGACCTGCTTCAAGGGAAATTCATCCGCTACTCTGCTTTCCCATTTCCCACTGCCAACTAATTGCAGAGTTATTCTAAAGGCTCTGCAATGATGAAAAGCACAGTAAAGGAGGAAGCAAGGATGAGTGCATCAACCAAGAGAAGTTTCAGAGAACAGATATTTATTGTGTTCATTTGGATCCATTGATGAATAGCAAGTGGAGAATCATTCAATTAATTGGATGGAGCTCAAGGTAGACAGACAGATTTAGGACTTAACCAGAAGTAAGAAATGTTGCAATGACTTGTAAAACATGTCTGTTGGATCTTGGCTTCAGCCATCCCCACTTTTCTGTCTGTAAAATCCATTCCACAAGTTCTGTACTGGGTTATATCCCAAATGAGATTATTTTACACACAACTATATTTAATTTGCAGTGAGGGGAACACCTTGGTTTGTTTTATGTCAACATGCCTGTTTAATTGGGCTTCTGATTATTTAATGTCACTGCTGAAGAGGTAGTTTTTATGAGGCACAAAAGAAAATTTAATGAAAATTATTCACAAGCCCAACTTCTGACTAGTAAAACTGAGAGCTTAATGTAAGAGCTAAAGTCCCCATCTGGTACTTCTCTGAAAAGAACAGCCTACATGAAGGATTTATTGTGACATTACAATGCTTGATGTCAAATAATCTAGCCAGAGGAACAATATTGCCCTAAAGAGAGCCATCAGGCCCAGTGTGACATGGGTATTTGAAAGGATTAACTGCACTTAAATCAATATGGGCAATGAAAACAGAAATAACCAATCTCTTGGCCGCTCAATTATTTAAGACTGTCTTTAGTCCCCACAGAATGGAATTAAACGCTTGTTTAAGAGGACTGACAATTAAATCTATTTCTTTAATGTCAAGATAAGGACATGGGATCTGTGACTGCAGTACAGAATGGGGAAGTGGCATCTCCCAGAGAGGAACATGTAAGAAGGAGATGTTGGGTGCGACTGGAGAGGGGCTTTCCTGGGGAGGGAACCCAGCTGCTCCCCACTGGCACAGCCAGTGTGTGCTGTCCACTGCCTGAGAATCACAGAATCACAGAAGGGGTCAGGCTGGAAGGGACCACAGTGGGTCGCCTGGTCCAACCTCCTTGCTCAGCCAGGGTCGTCCTAGAGTACACGGTACAGGATTGTGTCCAGATGTGTCCGGAGTATCTGCAGTGAGGGAGACCCCATAACCTCTCTGGTCTCTATTCCAGCGTTCAGTCATCCCTCCAGGAGGGAAGGGCTTTCTCATGTCCAGGTGGAACTTCCTGTGCATCAGTTTCTGGCCACTGCCTCTTGTCACTGCTCAGCACCACCAAGAAGAGCCTGGATCTATCTTCTTGGCATCCTGCCTTCAGACACTGATGAGTTCCCCTCTCAATCATTTCTTCTCAAGGCTGAACAGGCCTAGCTCCCTCAGCCATTCGTCATAAGGGAGATACTTCAGTCCCTTAATCAAATTTGTGGCCCTCCACTGGACCTGCTCTGGGAGCTCCCTGTTTCTCTTGCACTGAGGAGCCCAGAACTGGAGACAGCACTCCAGGTGTGGCCTGAGCAGGGCTGAGCAGAGCAGCAGGGTCACCTCGTTGGCCTCCTCAGCCGTGCCAGTCTCTGTGGCTGCTGCCAGGCTGTGGCACAGCAGCAGGTCCTGTGGCAGTGCTGGCCAGGTGGGACCGGCCGCACACCCCAGCCCCTGTGTCCAGCCCCTTGGGCACAGCTGGTGAGGTCGGCAGGACAGGCTGCATCCACACACTGCTCCTTGGCTGTCACTTTCCCTTCCTGGTGCTATGCTTTGGGAGTACAAAATGCAGGCTTTAAAATTCACAGAATACTAACAACTGAGTGTTATTGCAGCTGACAGTATAAATGTAAGATCATTTAATTGAAGTGGACCGACAATTTCCCAGTTATTTGACTTTTGAAAACTTTGTCTGACCTATCCCAATATTGTTTTTAAGACCTTTTAAAAATGTTTTTCAGAGCAACCACTCTGACCTTTCCTGCTGATACTATTTCTCCTGAGGTGTTTGTTCGTCTCAAATGCAATGAAAAAATTCCTGGTGTGAAAACTTTTAATAAGAAGTTCTATTTTCAGATGATAAAAAGGAGGTAACATAGCAGGATGTATGCAAAGCATTGAATGTTCAACCATCAATATTGCAGATACCTTGGCTACAGGGAAATATCAGATGCCTGCAAGCGGTCAGTTAGAGTTCCTGGCCTGAAAAGCTGAGAGATGTTCTTAAATTGGAGACAACCCATTGCACCAGAAATCTGAGGAAAAGAAGTTCTAGTCACTGTCATTCATCATGAATTTCAGTTTTTCCAAGGCTTCTGTGAGAGGCAGGACAGATAAAAAATCTGATTTTTGACTCTTAGGCTACTTCAAAACACGGCAAGTCTCTGCAGAAGCCCTCCTCTATTCGGTAACCAATATGTGATAGTAATTCTCTGAGTGCCATAAGGATTTCTTGCTGCTGTTGAGCTCCAAGTGATGATAGAAAAGCTCTTCCTAGATCTTCCATCATTTTCTGCATTTTTATCTGTCCATTAAAATATAATTTGATATTAATTCCTTTTAGCCAGGAAAAAAGGTGCTGTCCAGAAAAGCTGATACTTTTCTAAGTACTTTTTTAAAAACAGTTTGGGAAAATGTCTTGCAGAAAATCATTACTCATAATCTTCGTCTTGACAATTATAAGCATAATAGCTTGGAGGTATTGTTGATTAATGATTTCTGCTTCCTCTGATGTTCTTGTCCTAACTTGTCCACATTTTGGAGTCATAGAGTAAGGTGCAAACCAAGAAAAAAAAAAAAAAAGACAATTGTCACTTTGTAATCAGAGACGTAGATTAAAATCAGTAGATTTTATGGTTTATATGTGCCCTGACAGCTCTGCATACAATTCTCAACTTCAACACTTGCCATTGATCCAATAGCTGCGACGCTGAGCCTTGCACTCTGCACATGACTGGTATTGTTGCCACCCCACTGGTTATTTTCATGCCATTATTTTGCTGATCATCACAAAATTATCTATTTCCTTATCTCCTGCATTAGTATTACAGAGTTGTTCATTCTTCTTCAAAGCATTTGGATCATTTGGTCTGCCCTTCCTGCCCTGTTAGTCTTCACACATTTCATGGCAGTTCCACCATGGCTGGGGCACACATCTTTCAGCCACTCATGAAGCCATCTGAGCTGCAGTTTTACTGATGCTAGCATTATTATTATCTGCCCTGATATGCTGACAGTCTTGATATAAGATGCTTCACAACAGGTAAAGATCACAAAGATCTGCAGAACGTCAGGTGTCAGTGAGCCAATGCTGGTTCACATGGGCAGACACAGTCACAACACATCTGCAGCAGAAGCACTGCTGATGCTCTTACAGCTGCAGGCGCATGTTGCCATGGCAGTCTGTGCCTGTAAGCACAGATGTGCATGGGGAGAGTGCAAGGGACCATGCTGCAGAGCTGGGCACACCTCCTGAGCCACAGTGAAGGCCAGACAGAGCATCCACAAGGGAATGAAGCTCTGCTGCAGGCACCTGCTCTGCACGAGGGAGTTCAGGTGTGAGAGCTGCAGTGTCCCTTTTCCAGTCCCTTGGAAACTGTTAAACTTCATGGGCTGTTTTCTGCCATATAATTTCAAGGTACTGATTGTCATGCTTGGTAGAATTTGCATTAAACTATGTGTTTATACAGGTTAGAGGCAGAAAAGGAAGATTTTGATTTGTTTGTAGGTTTCAGAATTTCAGAATTCAGTACTAAGGTAGAATTTCAGAGAAGAGGAAGATTTTTTCCCAGCATGGACTTAATTCTATGAATCCAAATTTGGAGCATTCGTTCCCTACTACCTTGCTTCTACAGCACCTGAAGGACTTGGATGTTTAATATTTGTGATACTTCTGGCATGATGTTAGAGCCTGTGAAGCTGAAAACAAACTAGTTCGGCCAATAATCCTAATGCAATCAGCAAGCAGACCATCACTGAGCTGTCCAGTCGTGGGCACTTGAGAGCAGCTGAGAAGCACAAGGCTCTGCACAGCACTGCTGTGCTACACGCTGCACTGCTGTCTGATGTGAGCAGAGCTCTTGGGAACCGAAACGACAAGGGAATCTCTCCCTCACTCCCCTGACTCGTAATCTGGCTTCAGCTGACTCAAAGGCTGGATTTCAGCCACGCTGACACTGTGCCACAGGCACAGAGAGCTCTGTTTTACTTTCCACCCTCTTTTACTCAGCAAGAGTTGTTACTGCACAGTGCATGTAAACACTGTTACAAAGTGATGGCTGCAACCTAGGAAATAGTTGTGCAGAGCTGGTTCCAGCTCCTCCCCTTCCCACTCCTTGACCTGAAGGCGTTTTCGAGTTCCCCTGGTCGGAAGACACAAGTCTCAGCAGGAGAGCTTCAGCTAAGTTAAGGAGGAATCACGCTGTGTGTTTTCATCTCTGTCCCAGTTGCTTTGACCCAGTCACCTGTGGCTGCTCTCTGGCAGGGCTCGTTCGTGCCTGCCTCTTGCCACTCGCTAAGTGGGAGAACTCGTCTTGCTCAGACTGTGCTGTCACTTTTTTTCACTTGACAGCAGACTGGTCTGACATGGTTCTTGTCACTCAAGTGGTGTAGAGCACAGATCCCTTTAATCCATCTAACAAGAAGTTCTCTTGTCTTCTCTCAGCACCAAAACTAATTACAAAGCAAACCACAAGTGTGTGGTTTCATGCAGGAATATAAGGAAAGAAAAGACAGTGTTTGCATGAGGGTGTACAAAATAGCCAGACATGAAGTCTGTCACATTTTGCCTCCTTTCAGCCCATTTCCCACACCTGAGAAAAGACAGGGCACAGTTTAAATCAAGCTCAGTAGTTAGATCCTCAGCTGGGCTCACCTCTCCTGATGCCAAACCCTTGGCTTTCTGTGGCAGGCCAATGCTGTAACTCCTTCTGACAGAGATTTTCTTCCACAGGTTTAGCTGCAAGCTGCAGCAGACTCTGCTCGTTGGTTCTGTGTCCTCCTCAATCACAGAAGGGTTCAAATCATGGATCCCCTTCAGAGGACCCAAAGGTTTTCACCTACAGGCACGTCCCATTGTGACCACTGTGCCTCTGGCAAACTGAAGCTGAGGCCTTCAGTTCTCTGTGCCAGGGGTCTAGTCTTATTTTTGAAGTTTCAATAGAAGAGAGATTCAATTTTTTCTAGATGAGAAAATAGGGATGCTTTCCCCATATTAATTATTTTTACTGTTCTTTAGCATCATAACAAACCTGGAGCATTACACTTTAATCCACTTCTTTTTCCAGTTGCTGACTGACGGACAGGAAAATAAAGTTAAGCAAGACAAGAATTCATCCGATGCCCGTGCTTGTTACTTGTCTTAGTAGTTGAGATCTGTGCGAAATAAATGGAAATACAGTCATGTCTGCTTAGGCAGAAAGACAAAGAATGAGCAAGAAGTAAAATAAGAAGTCTAATCTTCCTAATAGTTCCCAGCCCAGGGAACAAAGGGTCACAGAGCCAGGAAGGAAGGAGCTGGTGGAACAGTATGTTATTTATTCTCTTACGAAGAAATCTGACATGGGCTGTGTGTTTTGGAAGGAGTGTGCTGGACAGGCTTGAAATCAACATTTGACTTTGTGACTATACTGTTAGTATATGATACGAGCATAACTGTAAGTAGAAGCACAAGAGCACAGGATTTGAATCGTCTCTGACCTTTGTAGCTATCTAGTGCAGAAAAAATAATTCCTGTCTATAAGTTACAGAAATGGAAAGGAAAGGATTTAAAAGAACAAGCTGTAAAATCCAAGGCATAGATCAAAACTCTATTTCAAAAAGCAGTAAGATCTTTCTGTCCTGCATTACTCCTATGTTAAGAATTCAGTCAGCACTGTCCTGAGTACCTACCGAGGCTCCAGTGACCCATCACCCCCGTTTTGGGAAGGAGAGCCCTATGGCTGGAGGGCTCTCAGGGCTGAACTTTCCTCCTGCAAACTGCCAACTCACCTGTTTCTAAACCGTGCCCGAGCTCCTCCCCTCACCAGCACACCCTTTCATCCTGTTCATTAGGGAAAATAGTGGGGATGGTTTAATCAGTGGAGAAGGGGGATGCTGATAGCTCTGGGCCTGCCCCAGCTGTGGGATGGAGGTGATGTTGCAGGGGAGAGGATGGCTGATGAATTTTGCAGCTTGAATCTCCATGGGCTTGGTTTTCCCGTGGGGAAGGCCATCACAGATCTGGGAGACATCTCAGCCCTGGCAGGCCAGGCAGTGCTGTGCTTGCAGAATGCCCCTTATTTGGTTCATTTGTCAGGACATAACACAGTCAGGAATCCTTCAGAAGTCTCCCCTGATGTCTCTTCTGCATTAATGTGAACAAAATCGATGGAATCAGAAGTAAGATAGTCTTTATTAAAAAAAGACACAGCACGTCAGAGCTAGCAGTGACATGGTATTTGTGGGCCTGTTTATAAGCAGGGGCAGCTCTGAAGGCAGCAAGAGGCAAAGTGTGTTTGTGCATGTACTGAGAGAGAGGAGGGGTGTTCCGGCCCCTTTTACCCAAAAGGAATGGGAAGCACATGCAGCGCCTCGTGACGTCTGCTCAGCGTCTGCTGGGGAATGGGCAGGTTCAAACTAATTCTTATTTGTAGAAGCCAATAATTCTGCTTGTTCCTATATGAAACTCAGGGAGTGACTTGAAATGTGATCCTGTTTCAAAATACACTTTAGCTGCAATAAAGCAACATTTCTCAAGTAATGTCTCTCCTGTCTGTCACTATGGCAACCTGTGCAGAGCGGTGCAGCAGAACCTGCACTGGGGCTGCATCCCATGGTTGCATCTGAGGGTGATCCCATATGGCAAAGAAGCAAACAATGATTAAAATCTTAAAAAAGATGTTGAGCAGGACTTTTCAGCAAACTCAGAAAGCAAACTGAGGATTGGCAAACAGCTGCCAGTAAAATTACCATTTGGAAATCCTTTCTGACCATATCACTCCTCCAGCCCCTCACTGCTGTGGCACGGGGGTGATGGCTGGCAGCTGGGCTTTGGAGCAAGTCCAAGAATTTCTGCTTGTATATTTGTCCATAAGACCACTAAGAACTTGTTAATATTGCATTGTTTAATATTAAATAGCAAATTAAGCAAAAAACCTTTTCAAGAGAGAACTTCTCACATAAAAAGCTTTAGTGATACCAGAGGCTCAGAAATGAGAAATCACATTCTGCCTTTTTATTATATTTTTAAGGAAATACAGGAGAATGATTGCATAGTCTAAAGACTGATGCTGGCAAACATTTCTGCCGGCAGCCCAGACATGTCAGGAAAGCGCCAGTTTTGTTTTGCCACTTCTGACCAAAACATATTTTTCTTAGAACATCTGCATTGGAAAGTTTATTCCAGGTTGAGAAAGGGAAAGAAAAAAGGTCCTTTTCAAAAGAGGTCCTTTTTCTTGTGTGATGTCTGAGGATATGTACAGATTATTAAGTATTTTTGTTTTGTGTTACAGAAATTAAAATCCTTTAAGAAGTAAAATCAGGCATTTTGCTGGAAACAAACATCCTGACCTGCAAGTTAATGCCAGTTCTGCAGGTAGAGTTCTCAGAGTGAGAAACATTTCTGGCATACTTATTGAGGCTGATCTGCCATTCACCCAGGGTCCACTCTAGAGTCTGCTGAAGCAGACGACTTTCCCTAAAGCCCCATGAGGTGAGGTCTAGCCCATATGCAGACAGCCCTAAAAATGGGTCCTGAGTTGCCAACATGTCTGCTAAAACTTCTATTCCCTCCCCTGGACCAGAAGCAGAGCTGCCCCTCTCAGCATCCTGGAAGGCCCATCTGTGAGCACAACACTCAGACTTCTTTTTTAAATCACAGAGGCTTAAAAAATGCTGCACAAATATATGCATAACTCAGTAAATGTGCCATAACTTATAAAAGGAGCAGAAATAAATCCATGTCTCCCATAAATATGGGAGCAAAAGACATTCTGTTTGTCTCATTCAAAAAAACCCAACTCTTGAGAAGTTAGAAAAGAAACATTAAATGTAGAAAATATATCATATGTAAGATTAATACCTACATGTCATTTTAAGGTTGTGGTTACTTGGTTCCTAGCTTCAAGGAACTCATGAGCTGTGTGAATGCAAGGCTCTCAGTCCTGGTGGAAACAAAGGTTCAAATCCCTCCTCTTGAGTCTCGGATGAGCAACCCCAGACCCAGTTCTAAGCCTTGTTCTGGCCTTTTCCCACAAGTGAGGTCAAGCCTACCGCATTTAATGCTCAGGAATGCTGCTACACAGCAAATGCTGAAGTATTCTTCGCAGCATATTTGGAAATCCCATTTTAAATTTTTACTGGGAGAACATTAGTGGTAAGGTTGCTTTGAAAGCTGATACCTGTTCTCTGTCATGAGAACACCATGCCCTATAGATACAGGCAGTTGTGCTGAAAAAGAGACTTGATCAATTACATTTAAAGTTTTTGAGTTCGTCAATTATGTTTGAAAATTTTTAAAATTGATAGAAGAAAACAATAATATGGTTTCTAAAAAGTGGAATAAAGTAATAATTTGCTTGTGGGTATTCTACAAACAGGAAAGAGGACACATTTACTAAATAAATTACTCACCATGAATTAGACACCAAATATAGACAAAAATAAAGTTCATTAACACAGCTGTGACTCAGCTTTCATGGTTTCAGCTGTTGCTTTCTCTCTGAAGTGGCATTTTATTAAAAAAAATCAATAAGAAGATATTAGGTGCTTTCCTTTTATCTCTATGACCAGTGCAATATCATCTGCTGAGATCGAGGACCAAGAGGTAAGAAAGAAGAACGTCAAATGTAGGCTCCAGAATTTCAGTGCACAAAGGCAAGGCAGGGATGCAAATTAACTAAAAATGATTCTTACACTGAAAAGGCATCTAAAAATAATAGTGGACAAATACTGTCCTTTAGCCAATGCTACAGAAGGGGTAACAGGATTCCTAGAGAATTATTGGAACTGTGAATAGATCACTGTGTCTCTGAGATGCTGAATAGAAGCAATTATTAAAGATTCTTAATGTTCCAGTTATAATAACTAAATCCTTTCAAAGCAAATCACTCCAACCTCCCTTCACTGATCCCTTTTTAGGCCCAGTTGTGGAATAAACCAGGTTGTCACTGGGATGAATTTGTGGTGTGGATTACTTTGGAAAGAGCACTATGAAATAACTGAACTGGGGAGATATTTTTATCTGCAGACCCAGGGCTTGGGGCTGGCCCACAATTCTTGTCCAACTGCTGGACATTATCTTGCACAATTATGGCTACAAGATTGGCTCTTGGTGCATTTCTGTGCTCGGGATTTATAGAGGATGCATTTTCATTAAAAATGGCTGAGTGGTAAGATGAAGACAAAGACAGTGAAGGTGAACAAAAAGACCTGTATATTTATCAAAAGGTTTGGCATAAATATGGTGTTGGTAGAGGGTTTCAGCTGTTTTATGTCTCAGCAACAGTTTAGACAATAACATTCATATCACAGAATGGTGTAGATAATATCTGCAATAAAACCGGGTCTTTTATGTTCACGAGCAGACAAAGCCGGGGAAGCACATTGATAAATGAAACCGAACCTTCGCATTTCGTTGTGGTGGAGCTCCCTCTAGCTTATAGCCTTAACCCCGTGTCTGTAAATCATATTTGCTCAAACTCCTACCTCCATTTTCAGGGTAGAAAAGGCTTCTGATTCTGTATTCTTGGAAGCATTTATGACATTTATAATTTGTCTGGAAAAAAAAAGCCCCTAAAGCCCAGCTGCTAGCTGAATGGCATTAACAACAATGATGACAGTAAATTCCAGACTTTTTAAAAGAGCAGTATAGAGAAAAAATTTGTGACATCAAGGGATGTGACTGTCATAAGCACCTTTCTGCCTCTTCCAACTTTAGTCTCTTTTATTGTCACACATAGAAATATATATGTATCTTCACCCACTTGGCTGAGACAGCTAGCCATTTCAAAATGGCAGTGAGCAAGCTAGGGACATCTTGCAAGGTAAATTTATTTGTTAAATGAATAATACTGTATTAAATAACAAATCAGTATGAGGAGTCCCAATTTATCCAAAAATATTCTATTCACCTTTATTTATTGATAAGAACAAATCATAAAAATTAATTAAGAAGTATTTTAGTTTGATTAAGGTTAGGAAAGTAATCACCATCATTTCTTTTGTGCAGAATAGTTTCCTTTAGTTGCAGAATCCACACATTCCCCTCTTTAGGATTCATCTGTTTTTCAAGGCTGAATTAATGGGTGTAAATACTAACTACACTTTTAAAAAAGTGTAATGAATGGTCCATTATGGAAACATTGTTTTGCTGAAATGCTAATTTGTGTAGATTAAGAAGACATTTCTGAAAAGCAATATCCAAAATCTGATATGAAGCTTAAATAACTGCTGAAATGATAAGCAGGCAGAGCTACAGGAGAAGAGTTAATTAAAAATCTCCAAGGCAACTTATATTCCTTTGTCACAAAAGAAAGGCTATGCTGCTGATACTGTACCTGGAAACTGAAAAATCACCAGCTGCTGTAGCTAAGCAGAGAATAGAAAGGGATTTACTGGCTAGCAAAGTCACAAATATTCTGCATTTTAAATGCATTTGGCCACATTGCTTCATAAATATTGCTCCCTGGGTTTTCTATTTAACTTCAAAACTACTTATCCTAAGCTCCTTTGCACACTGAAAAATTAAGTTCACTCATGTTAAAATCAACAACAAAGAATTGGCTTATTACAGACTTTGAAGAATCTGATTCAATAAGAATAAATATTAAATTCTGATTGAACACTGAGACAAAATAGATGCTTTACATACCTTGTTTGGGATTCAAAAGCCTAATGAAAAACAAAGCTGTAAAAGTCTTTAGGGCTGAAACTATGTCTGTATTATTATTGCTGCTCTACCACCCCAAGAAATTAATATATGAGATTCATTTTATTTTTTTCTAATTAAATATGCTATTTAGATGTGTTAGTTTGCTGAGATTTAGAAACTCTCTAATCAGAATGCCAATTTATCTGCTAAACTACAGCATTGATAAGAGATAAAAGTTTCAAAAATATTTTATTTGCCGCAGTTTACTCTTTATTAGGTAATGGGAAGTAATCCATGTCAGAAACTGCTGTAATTCAAATTACATTTGAATGTATCCTAAAGACATGAGTGAAAAGAGAAAAATTTTGTTTTAAAGGGAAGAATATCACACTTAGTTCCATAATTTCTCCTTTTAAATGTCATTGATCTTCTCAAAGTGGTTTTGGTATGTATCATAATTTAGAAAACACAAATTTAGTCAAATTCATCTTCTCAGGGATTAAAATATTCTCCAATAAATGCAGTGTAGTTTAGGATGAGTTTTACAGGTAGAAATCCACAATCACAGCTTATTTGTGATGGAAAGTTAATAGAAAGAATTCTTTTTAAAAAACATTTTTTCTGTACCAGGCAGTGTGGGTGCTCCTGTTTGGAGCAGGAGCATGGCAAGGAACTCTGACAAAATCCCTTGATTTACTGCCCTCATGTTATATAAAGAATTCTTGCTCTTGAACAACTCGGTGTCAGAATTGCACATCCAGTTTTGTGGGCTTTTTGAATTATTTTTCCCAGTTACATTCTTACGTGCCAAAATCAGTCTCTATCACCAAAGTTTGGAGGGGATTAAGAGGGCGAGAGTCTGATGCTTGCCATCCCTCAGAATTCAGGGGAATTTTCTAATTTCAAAGCATTTAGTCTGCATGTGATCTAACAAGATTCTTTTCACTTTCTTGTTTTGAAATGTATCATACAAGTGAAATTTAAAAACAAGTGCAGCTTACTATGAAGGTCAGTAATCACAAATTCTTTTGAAATGTGTATTACATTTGGAACCATGTCTTGTCTTATCATCCTAAGCACCAATAGATTTGATAGTCGTGCACAGAAAGAACGCAGAGGCTCTTTTTATTAAACATGCTATTAATAAACTTACGTTCCTTAAATCACACTCAATACGGAATATTTGTAGCAGATTGGTAACTACTGGCCTTTCTTAATGATCTGTATCATAACAGAAATTGCTCTAATGATTTTGAGAATGAAAATTAGTTATTTGAAGCTTTTCTTTTCATAAAAGATAACTATCATCATACACTGATATACTTTAAAAGGTCAAAAGCAGAATACAGAAGTCCTACAAAATTGTGTGAAATGACACTATGGCAGTGCTGTAAGGTACAGTACTCTGCTTACATGAAAAGACCGTATTTTTGAATGATCACTGCACTGAAAATGCTTTGCAGTTGATATGATTAGTCAAAAAAAATTTATTTATTTTGCAGCCCATGTAGAGGGACATGTTATGCACAGGCTCACATCCAGCTTGGGTTTGCTGCGAGCTTATAGTAATCAACACATCAGAAAATTGGAGGAAAAACATGAAAACAATAGATAAAAGGCTGCAGCTTAGAATCAATTGGCTTAGATTGGAACAATTTGGCACAAAGTGTGTTTATTTTTTAATATTTTTCACTAAGCATTTTCAGACTACATAAAACAATTTTTTTTTTAATTTAAAGGCTTGCGCTGTAGTTAGGCACACAAGTGACTTTATGCACAAAATATAAGACATAATTGTGAAAATCCTTCCAAATTTATATTTTAACAGAAGATTGTTCTTACCCAATTGAATGTTATAATTTTATTCTGTGGGTTCCTTATAAGGATTTCTTTTTATTTTCAAAATTCTGTTAACATTAAGCCTGCAACTTTCTGCTTCTTGTGGAGTATTATTTCCTCACTAAAACTATGGTACTCCCATGACTGAGAAATCTATAGAGAAATGCTCTTTTTCTCTATTTGCTATATTTCCCCTACTTGCTGCAATAATTTTGAAGCTTCCAAAATGAATTTCTAAACTGTACATAAGCCTGAAATATTTGCCCAAGAGATGACACAAATCAGGGCAAGACAGTACCTCTGAGGAGAGAGAACATGCACACATACATCCCATCAAGTATATTATTCATGCATGCAGAGACACAGGAAACCTCTGTATAAACAAGAGTGTGGAGAACCAGAGAGATAAAAAATAAAAAAACCTAAAGAGACTGCAAGAGGCAGCAGGAAAGGCAGAAAGTCAGTGCCACTGCTCCCGGGCAGGGCAGGGCAGGGCAGGGCTCCAGGACGGGTCATCACAGGTGTCTTTATATTGCCTCTGGCACAGAGATAGGGGGCTTTGGAGATTAAGAAGACAACTAACATTAACTTAGCTCCACAAATAATTTGCCTTACTCTAGAGTTTTGAGCTGTTTGCCATAGGTAAATAAAAATGTCCAGCTCGAGCAGGACCAGCAGTGGCTCCTGTTCCTGGGGTGGCTTCACGGGGTCCCACAGCACAGCCCCAGAGAATGGGGGTCCCGGGGAGGGGGCTGTGCCTTCTGTGTTCATCAACTGCATTAAAATCATGAGTGTCACAGCAATAAATTTATTTCTTGTAATTCTCTAACTCCAATGTACACTGGGAGATAAATTGTTTGAACTATTTATTTCAATTTTTTCAGTTGAAAAGTGCTACCAATTTTTCTTTAAAACGTATTTTTAGATATTTAAGAGCTAGGAAGGTCTATAGCAGATAGTTGCAAGAAGCACAAGGGGTGAAGAGAGCCACAATGATACAGTGAGCAAAGTCCAGAGATACTGGAATATTTCACTGACTGATTTTTGGAAAGCACTCTATTTCTGTGTGTTTTCCTTTTGTGTTTCATGGTGACTAATAGGGTTCCTTTTTCTCATTCTAAATTTTCTCTTTTGAATTAGACATTCAGCTGCTGCATTTTAACATTCAACAGCTATTTTCAAGTTGTAGTATTCAGAGAAGCATTCTTAAAAAACAGGCATCAAAACAATATCCCATGCCTTAAATCAGAGACCCTCTTTCCTGTAGAAGTGCATTTTTATGCCGTATGCAGATATCACATTCAGCAAACTAGTACTGTCCCAGATTACATAACTCATACCACTCACAGGTAATGACCCAGGAGAACCTTTGTTCTTGGCTGGGCTCTTGTCCCACTTCATTCTGAGCTGCTTTGCTCACTGAATTTTCCTGTACACCAGCGCAAGGTAAATCTGCCCTTTCCTGTACTCAGTGGCTCACCCCTCTGTCTCTAAAAGCATTTGGGGCCAATTTGTCCAGCTATAGCTGTTACTTGTTTATTCATGCAGTTGAGGAGTGCCTGGGATGGCACCGGGTGAGCAGTGTGAGCTGCCAATACACCTGGACCAGCACAGATCAGATGCACCAGAGAGGAGCTGCCAGGATAGGCAGGGAAGGCAGGCACAGAGTCCTTATTTGCACATGCACTTACATCCCAAGCTTAAGAGACTGAAGCAGTAATAGGCAGGTCAGAGATGAGCAATACATTTCTTTGCAAGCATTTGCCTTAAGGAGAACAGATTGATTTTTCTTGCATCCTCAGAAACAGGATCTGTTGCCCCATGAAACTGCATGTGAGCTAGTGAGAAAGAGGATTAGTTTAAAATAGGATTATTAACAGGCATATCCAACTTTAGAAAAATCGTTGTTTTACACAATTATTACAGGATGTAAGAAAAAGTAATGCAAGGTGCACTAACCTGAAGTCCTACCTGGGCTGAAAATCCCAGCAGATGAAGGCCAGCTCCTGAAGGCAGCTAGTATAAAATAACTTGCCTCAACTGTTCTTGATTAACTCCCGTTTGAAGGCACAAAGGCATCTTTTCCCTAGTCAACTAACAGGCATTTTAAAAAATGGAATAATTTAATGGAGAAACATGAAATAAAAAAAGAAAAAAAAAGTGTCCTTAGAAGGAGCTCCTCTTACGTGGGGAAGGTGAAGTGCGTTACTTTATGTGCATTAATTTTCCAATGTAGTTTTACAAAAGGAAGAGGTAAAAATTGTCCTCAAACTTAGTGTGGCAGCTCTCCTTTCCCAGGACATCAGCAGGCTGAGTAGGCTGTATTCCTTGGGCTGGTGCTGTCCCAAGCACAAACAGCAGGAAGAGCCAGTAAGAGCATTCACATCTCAGCTGCATCTCAGCCCTGTCTGGAGAGATGCAACCTCAAAAGCAGAGGTTTTCCTGTGACCTCTGAGGGTTATGACAAGCTTAGCACCTGTAATCCTCCTCCCAGCAGTGTGCCCCAGTGACACTCTGGATGGGCTAACAGGCTGCAGTGCAGGAATCTTTCCTTTCTTTCCCTAAGTCCATCTGCAACCCTCAGTCTGAGGCTGAGGCACAGGTGTGATAATAGCTTCACTGAAATATTTGTGCTGGGAGCAAGGTAAGGACTGTCATTTCCCTAATGCCACTGACTTCTAGAAGAGTTTATATATAGCTAGTGTAGTATCATCTCTTTGGGGTTTTTTCCTTTTGTTATTAAATTGCACACAGGTTAACAACTGAAATGTAAATTAATTTATGCTGCAAATTAAGCTTTGACTGTACAAGCCTTTGACTGTTTTCTGCTCCGTGAGAGAGCAAGCAGTGAGAAACTGAGCAAGCTCTCTGACAGCTCAGGTGTGCTGACCAAAGGTGCTGCTCTGCTGTGGCCAAACCCGTGTCCTTGCTGTGTGCCAGCCTGCCACGTGCTGAGCAATGGCCTGAGGGACTGAGGAGCTGGAGCTCTGCTGTGTGACACCTCACGGCTTTCACAGTGCAAACAGAAGGGAACTGTGGGCTTATGGAAAGTTTTTCCCACTGACATTTAGATTAGCCCAAAGATACTGTGAGACAGCGTGATAGAGTGGCCTAGGGGAAAAGCAGGAAAGCTGGCCCTTTGGAGAATGGTGGATCTTAACAAGGGACAGAAGGGAAAGCACTCCAGTTTTCATAAAGGTTTACTTTTCCTTAGGGAAATAATCACCATTCAGCTGTCTTCAGAGAAACACTCAGGATTTTGTGAGATGCTTTTATGTTCAGCCATCAGGATGCAAAGCAGGGGGTGCCCCCTCCCACAGCCCAGGCACACCCGACTGCCAGCTCCTGTCTAATTCAGCTCCAGGGGCAGGGGCTGCTCCTCTCTGCCAGTGTGGTGCCTACACAGTGCCAGCACGGTGCCCAGCGAGTGGCTGGGGCTACAGCACTGCTGTGCCCACCACCAACCTAACCTGACTGATCAGGGCACTTTTCTGTTAAAAATATCCTGAAGAATAAAGTTCAAAAGGACTCTGTTGCTATTGTAAATAATAGGATGTTTATTAAAGAGTGAATGATGATACTAATAATTTTTGATGTATCATTATTAAATAATTTTCCAGCATATTCTGAATGAAATTTCCTAAAAAGTGCAATGAATTGAGCTGGAAAGAGTAGAAGATGTATTTAATCCCACTTTGCCTTTGCAGTTCTGCTTAAGCAGAGTGATGAATCAGAAAAAGACACGATTTAAAGACCCCCATGGCCCTGTCTGTGCCTTACACACCATAAAGAACTGTTGGCCAGCACTGGAAGATGCTGCAGCTTTGCAGAAGGATGAGAATTCATTGATACAGCCTTAAAGTCATACCTCAATGTTAATTTCTAAAGAATAAAGTCAAGAAGAACCAGTATAAATTCAGAGACAGTTTAGTGTGACTGAAGCCAAGAGAAACCGATGTGTGATTTAAAGAGCTCATAAAAGCAGACAACTGGCTTTAGAATCTATGGAAAGCAATAAAGCAGTTAAAAATTCTCCCAGTTGTAATGCCTATAGATTTCCTTATCTTAAATTCTTTGGCTAAAGCCCTGGAGCAAATTGCAGGGCACGTGATGGGAGTTTTGTCTTTCAGCCCGGGGCTCCGGGGCAGAGTCCCGGCCCCTCTTCCTGACCCCTGAGCACACAGCGGCTCCGCTATGGGGGAGCTTGTCCTGGCGGCAGCGTCTAGACATTCCCAGCTACTATCCTTCCTGACAGTCTCATGCCAGTGGTAATTTAAAAATTGTTTGGGATAGGCTGTGCCTCATAGACACAGGGAGCCAGTAATAACCCCCAGTTCAGTGACCCTGGTCAGATCATCAAACAGACGGCATAGGCAAGCTCAGTTCAGCGTTGGGTCAGGAATCATGACCTCCCCTGACCTTTTTTGTAGATTTAAAATTGTTTTGAGAAAGAGAAGAATAAAAAAGATACAACTCCAGGCAGTTCTGGAAAGCAGTCCAGCTTCCTGTACTGTACACATGCATATAAGTAACATGTTTAAACAGATGCAGCTCTGGCAGGCCTGAAAAATTAGGATTTAGGTACTTTGTACATTTTTTTTCTAATAGAGTGCACATTGCTTCTATTTACTTTGAAAACTTTGAAGTTAAAAGACACTGTATGAAAATATTGTCTTCACTATATCTAATAGCAAAGACAAAAAAAGAAAAGCAAGTACATTTATTTTTAGAAAATTAAGAATAAGCTAAGCAAAAAAAAAAAATCTCTCTGCATGGAATTTTTCAGATGCATTACAGAAAACTGTCTGGTGTATCAGCAGTGTGTACCAGATGAAAAAAATTAACACTGAGATTACTAGACAAATTGCCTTGTAAGAGTAATATGCATACAAACATAGGCTGGTTGGTTTTCAAAGGTTTTCTTTGTGTGCATAGTATTTGCAGTCACAACCAATAAAACAAAATATACTGGCACTCTCTTTGTGGTTTTGGTTTCAGAATTGCATAATGGTGACTAATATTTTCTCAAAACCTACTTTATAGTGTTTACTTAGCAGAATTTTCATGCACTGTACCTGGAAATTATGAAATGTACTTTGTATGCTTCCAAAGGGTTGTGAAGGCTCAGGAAGAGGTTTACCAGTTTATGGAAAGAGAGCAGAAAGTGTTTCTTCTTTCTAGGCTTTTATATGGGCTGGTACAGATCAGAAACACGTCAGCCAGGAGAGAGAAGGGAAGAGTAAAGTTACAGGAGCTCTCCAAGAAACATTTAAGTATAGAGTGGGAAAATGAACTACCAGCTCCAAAACAGCATGCGGATTTTACAGGGGCAAACTCAGTTTAACAACACCAAGGACATCAATGCTTTTGCTATTTTACAAAAGAAAAACATGTAAATTTCTGTTACAGAAATGTGACTATCAGCAAAGCTCAGTGCTGATGTGTCATGGTGGGGCCCTGGGAATCTGGGCAATTCCCAGACACAGCAGCATGTTCCCAGCAATCCCAGCAGCACGATCAGCTGGCTTCTGATCCTGTCCAAGCATCATCACTGTCCTCACTGGCCGTGCACAGCTCCATCCCAGAGGCACAGGTAATCTCTGGGAGCTCCTGGTCTTGAAGTAAACACCCATTGGAAATAGTCCAGGAGTTCTGACTGTGTCAAAGTTATCTCTTCCCACTCTTGTCAAAGACAGACAGCTGTCCCTGTCCTTACGCACGGCAGGTTATATTCCATGTATATTCTAAGGTTGTCTCCTAAAGTTTTAGAGACACACACCAATTACATTTTTTGTATTGAAAGATTACAGCCTGATCAAATCGTGTGAGCACAGGAAACAGGGGTCCTACAGGCACATCTGTAATTTCCTAATCCAGTCCTGGCAAGACAAAACTTTTGCAGTAGAAACTACTCTTAGAGGGCTATTCCTCACAGAATTCCTTTATTTTACTAGAGTAAGTTTGCCGCTGTTCTCACGGTGAGTTTAAGCAAATTCTGTAAAAGCCAACTCCTAGGTAAAATTCTTAAAGACTTCCTATTCCCACAGACCAGGACAAGAAAGGGGTTGTAAGGTCTGATGTCATCTCCAAGTAAGCAGAGAAACAGTATTTGCTTGCCAGAAGCTATTCATATTGCAAATACTTTATAATTTTTTTTCTTCTCCAGCCATCTCTGGCAGCAGCAGTCACTGGAGAAGAGCAACTGGGAGAAGCAGGTGATTCCACTAACTTGCCCTTCCTAGCACACTATCTGCCATGGGCCTGATTCTGCTCAGTCTTTATGATGCAGAGCTCACTCAGCAGAAACCTTTGCTATCTCTTTTTAATCAATAACGGCAATTTAAAACAATAGTTGTATGGTTTCTTTCCACGCTGTTTAAAGTATCTCAGCTCCAGCCTTGCCCTTTGATGCCAGAGTATGTGCTCATTAGGATGTGCAATGACAGTAAACTGACCCAAGGTCACAACTCACATGGACTGAATACAACAAAAAGTTCTGGTTCCCAGGGACTCCTGGAAGCTGCAAATTATTAAAGATTACCTGAAATTATTGTTCTCTATGCACCCAAAAATAAAGTCATGCTACCTGAGACAAGCACCACAGGAACAGTACACCCCAGAACTTGTGCTACAAAGGTGCTTTCCTACCCTTGACACCTGAAGGTACTGTCATGCTTAAATGGGAGAAAGAGAAGAAATCAACAGATTTCTGGTGGCTAAAGTGATCATGGAATCATGTCAGGAGACTCACACTGGGCCCGTGTCAAGCTGCAGCCCTTGGGATAGCCAGCACTTTCCCATAAAAGGTACAGAAATCTGAAAACAATCAGTAAAAGAGGAAAATCAGTTTCAAGTGAGATCTCTCCAAATATGAGGCCACAGCACTGTGCACTCACCAGGGTTTGCAGGGGACTGGGAAGCACCTATGACTGCAGACACAGAGACATGATCCCGTGCAAGAGGAGCAGCAGTGCTGTGGCAGGGGCTGGCCAGGGCACACAGACCAGTGAGGGACCCACCAGCCTCACACAGACTCAGACATCTCCCCCATCTCTCTGGGTTTACATCTCTCGTGTTGTGCTGGAAGTTCCCCTCTGTGGCTGCATCAGTAGCTGACTGAAACATGAACGCTGTTAGTCTTTAGAGCACACAAACAATAGGAGTTATAGCTCTGGAAACTACAGTGTTACCTGTGCTAATAATTAGTTGTTGTAATTTGAATAAAGTATTAGTAGTGTAAGTAATTAAATCTGCATGAAAACATCCATCAGGAGAGCCAGGCAACAAAAAGACAACGGCTTCTAAAACTTAACATCAAATTGATTAAATTTTAAGGCCAGAATTTCTGCTTCCCATGGGGGCTGGTATGGGAGAGTGAGGTTAGAGCCAGCTAGGTGCTATTGTGTTTCTATGGCAACGGGGGGGTTCAAGTAGCCTTTGCCATTCCCTATGATTGGCAAAATCACTACACAGTGTATAAAGTGGCCAAGAGAAGCAGCAGCCAATAAATGCAGAAAATCCTTAAATCAAAGAGACACAGAAATAAGAGATGGAAACAACCTGTTAGACCATCTTGTTCATTCCCTGAGGCCCGGAGCAGTATTATTAACAATCTCAAGAACCTTGAAAACCCCTAAAAATTCCATCCAAGACACATGTAAAAACTTACTGAAAGGGAGAGCAATATCTCAGGAAGTTATAAAAAATCTTTCTAATCTGCTTTCAGTAGGTGTGTGCACACTGTACTGAGCATGCTGAGATATTGGGTTCTCCAGCATTTGAGAAACGGGATGCAGGGGAGAGGTTTCATGGCATTACTCACCCTAACACCAGTACTTTTTGCCAAAGATAAAACATCCTATAAAAACATCCTGCCAGCTATATCCCTCCAAATTCTTCCCTCCTTGCCACAGAACAGATTTCTCTACCCTGAAAACAGAAAATTATTTTGAAGAACCTGCCTGTCCATTTCAGATGGTAGTTCCAGGTGTCCCATTGATAAGCTGCAGAATAAATTTAAAATAGAAAGAAGATATATTATGTAAGCATTTGTGTGCAAGTTATAGCTCCCCCCCTTTTCTTTTGCAGTGAGAGCAAAGAGAGGGATTAGACTGAGTCAAAATTTGTGAGCTTCTGTCAGGAAGACAGATGGAATGCCCACACACACCAAAGCATCCTAGGGTGTCAGACTCTGCAAAAGCACACACATTCCACTCTCAAAAAAGTAAAAATTCATATGTATTATTCAGGTGGTACAAGACTGGAGAAATGTACCTAGTCTTGTTCTCATTATTGCAAAGCACTTGAAAACATGCTGGTGGAAGCCAGTGCCCTCCTACCCAGAGGGGTTTATGCCTACCAGGCCAAATACTGCTCTTACACAAAACTGTGCTGCTCCAGAGTAATTTACTAAAGCCAATAGCATAAATACAGGTTTGCTCAGGTTAAAGGAAGATGTAGCTTTTCCATAGGGATTATATGTTGTCTTCAGGCAGAGCTATGACTACAGGTATGATTTCAGCAGCAGCACAGATATATCCTAAAGGAATATAGATATATCTGGGAATATAGATATATCCTAAAGGACTGCTACGTTCACCTTGACACTGGGTTATTGCTGTGCTACGTAACACAGTGACCCAGGCAGCTGCAGTTTGTCTATAGCCACATATCTACTGTAATGGGGCAGATGTCACCAAATGTTTGAGAAGAGGCTAAATATTGGAAAGATGAGGTAAGGGCAGGACTGTATCTCCTTGCCATGCTTACCTGTCAACCCCAGCCTCCCCTGAACTGTTAGAGCTCAGTGACAAGCCAGAGCAGCACCAGACTCGTGCCATTTTCCAGTGGTCTGCACCTCCCCAATCTTGCCTCAGATGCATCCCCGTCTTTGCTAGCCTGACAAGGGCTAGCAAGGAAGAAGCAACTCATTCTTGGAGCAGGAGCTGCCGAGAGAGTCCTTCTGCAACTGCTGATCCAAGCTATTTCATCTGTCAGCAACTGGGTGAGGAGGAGGAGAACTGCTCAGCAGCTGACACAGAAGTACTGGTATCTTTGCACATACTTTATTTTCTTGCAACCGTCACACTTGGGCTCTCAAGAAGATGTCTCATCTCATATTTTTATTTTCATATTTTATCCCATCTGCTGTTCTTTCCAAGTGTGGGACCCTGATTATGCTGATATTCAGGACAGCCTCCTCTTTTAATAAAGAAATGTGGACTTTGAAGCTAGCAGAGCCTGGCATCCCATTACCAGGCCTGTTGCATTCCCAGTGGAAATGGGTCTTATTTTGTTTACTGATAAAAAATAAAAAAGTGCTATCATCTATTATCCCAAGGGTGTTGTTTACATTAATTTATCAACTGCTTCCAAGGAGCTACAGAGTTCAAGAACATTACAAAACAGTGAGAACCCGCCCTGGATTGAGTTACTGACAGAATTACAGCTGACACTAAGAACTTAAAATGTCTTGAGGGGAACTGCAGACAATGGGCTGTATTATTTAGCAGAATAAAGGTGAAGATACAGGGGATACTTGAGACCAAGAAGGCAGTGTCAGTGGGTCTACCACAAGCATCAGCTCTGGTTGTACTAGCAGGAATCCCAAATCAAGGAAAGGAGATATTAAACTCAAAGTAAGCCGGTTTGCTGAAACCTCAGCGATTTTTATTCTTTCTTCTCCAACATGTAGTTACATATTGGACAGTCAGACATGCTCTTTGCTTACTGTTTTATCAATACCTTCCTTATAATCATTAGTGCAACCATGAAAAAGCATTTGAGTTAATAAATAAAACCACAATATATTTTTGGTATTTCACAGGCAGAAAATGAGAATATTTGCTGGACATTATTCTCTAGAGTCCTTATAACTAGCTAAAGAAACCAAGCATAGAATGCAAAAAAGAAATGAAAATGTTTAGTTCAGGTTCTGATGTTTATTTATTGTGGAGATACTTTACGATTCTCCCATTCCAAGTGGAGGTGGTAAAATTCCTTTCCAAGACAGATGCGATATTTTCTTGACAAGTATCAAGTGGAGGTAGCACTCTGTTATCAATAGTGCTGAATGAATCTCCTGTCTGTAATTAGCTAATAAAGCATAGGAGTCTAGAGCTCTGCTAGTGGGAGAGCTTTATTGCATTGTGGGTAGCGACAGTGGGCAGAGTTTTCCCATTTCACACATACTTGTAGCTCTTGGCTTGATATTTCTGCACTTGGCCCGTTTGTGGAGCACTATATGAAATTTAGTCAGATGAGTTTCTTTTACTGCCACTGTATCAGGGTAGTTCTTAGCCTCTTGAGAAAATCTACAGAGAGCAATAAAGCCAGATTGTCCAACCAAGCTCAGTAATTGGGTCAAAGCACTATTAGGGGGTTCAAAATAATTTTTCACTCAATGTTTTTTATGAGTAGTTGCTCTCTACTTTAAAACCCTTCTCCTTCACAGCATATATGCATCATTACTGTTGTAGCACTGCTTAAGACTTCTGAGCAGAAGACAAGGATTGCCTAAATGATAATTTTGTTGCTAACTTCCGCTGGGGCATAAGATACAATCAATTAGCAAGAGCTCACAACTTGTCAGAGGTGTGTGTATGTCCCACAGCTCCTCTCAGAAGAGTGAGCACAATAGTAGGTGCTGTGATCCCATTACAAATTATTTCACTCTCTGCTTAATTGGCCTGATAAAGAAGCTGTAACAGAAAGGCTCAAAATCACAATTTTTTTTTTTTCTTTTGAATGAAAGAGCAAATGCAGAGATGGAGCTGAAGATTGAACACCTGAACTGTCAAGAGTTGTCATGGCTGTCTGCCATGGCTGGATGACTCTGTAAACAGGCCTGTGTTTAAAAACTGTCTGCTCCTACAGCTTTTTACAGTAAACCACAAAAGAATAAATCTCCTAATAACCTTGAGGGTTCAGTTTCCACCTGCACGTCATGACACTTACAGCTAACACTTTAGTTCCCAAAACTTCTACCTGTAAATCAAGCAAAACCCGGGCCAAACAGAGCAGGCTGAGAATAGATGGATGACATTAAAGCAACCTCCAAATCCATGCAGTCTGATCCAAGGCTGACTTTTCACCTCACTGGAATGTCTCTATTAACAGCAATTTCCATATTGAAGTCTTAGCTGAAAGGTGACCTTCCCATATTCACAAATACAATCTGCAGATGAGTATTTGTTGCTCTTCCAGACCGTGGCTTCAGCTACTGCAGCACTACCTCATCCTCGTTCCAAGGACAAGCAGATAACATGGTTTTCCACAAGGATTTGTGAATTTGCACTGAAATTCAGGGGCTGGCCTCCACCAAATGGGCACTGGCAAATGCAAAATATTCTATTTTGAACCTAATTTCTATGTGATTGTTAATCAGAAGCTCCCCAGTCCTGGTCCCCATAGTGTTCTGTACTATGGTCCTTGTCCATGTAACCATTGCAAGTATCACAAAACATGAGAGGCCTTTGCAAGTAAAAGTGTCTCTGTTCTAGGAGCCTTGCTGTCAAACAACATTTGTACCACCATCAGGTGCAGTGCCCAAGAGCAGCCCCTCTTAGTGATGTTCTGCACATCTGCTTCATCCAGCTGCTGGACCTCGGGCTGAGGCCCCTCCTGCTGAGAGCTCCATAAGGAGCCACGCTTCTGGTGGCCTTTCACAGGAGCCTCCGGTAGAATTTGATTGCTTCTTGAAGACCATGGGAAATGTGAGCCAATTTTCTTCTCCTCCTGCACAAAATAGCTACAGGAGATAGCAACAGGAGTGCCTGCCCTGACAACACCTGACAGTGCCAGCTGGCATCTGAACTGGGCTGCAAACGTGCACCAGCTGCTGTCAGTATCGCACACACGGGTGTGCATGGACACAGTTGATGTGACTCCTGCCATCCCAACCTGCCTGGCTCTGTGCATGGGCAAACCCTGCACCTTCCAACACAGGCACTATGGGCTGAAAGGCCATATTACCACAACAGCAGGGAAGGAGGTGGGATATTTGTCAGCTAAATCCTTATCCTCTCAGCTGCTGCCAACATAGCCTTTCACGAGCTGGGAGTGGGTGATTCCCTTCTTAAATGTTTCCTCCACAACTGCATTCCAGCAGCAACAGTGTTTCTTTTTGCAGATCACCGTCGCTCCATATGATTCCTCCCTCTTTTCCTCTTCTGTCCTACCTTTTCCTTCTCCACCTTCCAACAGCGGGACTCAGCCCTAACAGGACTCTGCAGGAAGGCAAGAAGGAATCTCTCCTTCCCTCCATGAGCAATGGGAGATCATTCCTCACGTATTTTATTCCATATTATTTTGACATTCTGAGGTTAAAACAAGATCACTTGGCACTGGGGCCAGAAGAGTAGTGTCTAACTTTGATCACAGGTCACTGCACAGCCCCGGCTGGGCTGCTGCACAGTGTGTGTTTGGTAGCTGTGCTGGGAGGGACTGGGACTGCTTCAGGCAGCGCACCACATAGATGTTCCTCTGCCAAAGTCACACATAGCAATGAAAATCACAGAGAAACAGTGATGAAAATACCTGTGAGCCACACAGAGAAAAAGGCCACTGAGGCTGACTACATTTCTGCAGCAGAAGGAAACATAAGCCCTGGCATGTTTTGCCTTGCCCAAAACCTTGAAATCTAATCGTGGCCCATCCCAACACTGTCCATTTGTGACACAGTGAATGGTGAAACAGCAGCTGGTGCAAACTCCTACATGTCATGCCTGACCTGCTGTTCCCTGCCTGAAGGCACCTCCTTGAAGCTGCCAGAGACACCAAGGGACAGCAGCTGCCTCCCTGCACCGTTCCAGGGCTGGAGAATGTGGGCCTTTCCCCAGGAGCCGCTCGAGTCCCTATTTCCTGCACAGCCCCACTAGCCTCTGCCAGTCCTGCTTTGGGAGAGCCCAGGGGTTTTCAGAAAAGTGAGAAGATGTTTTACTCCCCCTGCTTATTGACACACAATTATTTGACTGGGCCATCCTGCTGAGATCAATCTCTCCTTTACGGGGATGGTGTATGTGTTCAATGCTCAGTTTCATGGAGGAGAGCTGGGCTGACTGCTCAGATCTGTGCCGCTATTGTGGTGCTGGCTACCCCCTGCCATACCCACAGAAACCCTTCCAGATTCAGTGCACATGTTCTGGCATGCCATCTGATCCAAATTAAAGCTGGCCCGCACTGGGTTCCTTGCTCAGCACTGAATTCCAGCTGCGGTAAGCCACTAACGCTGTTACACCTAGTCTCTAATTTGAATGTATTTTACATTTCAATATATTATGTCTGAGCGTTAAAAATTTCCACAAGAGGTGGACTTTTCCTGCTCCACCAAGTCAACCCGCAGTGCAGTCAGACTACAGAAAGTCAAGATTTGGTGCAAATTGTCTTCTCTGCTGCCAAGGCTGAGGAAGCAGAAACCCAGCCAGAGGGTCAGGTGGTCACAGGCATGGGACCTGCCTGCCACCAGGGACACAGCCCTTGAATGATGGTGCTGAGATCCACTGGGTTGGGTCCTGGGTTAGGCTCCACCTCCAACCCACCAGGATGTGGTTGTTCATAAGTCAAAGACTCAGCAGCTTATGATGGCTCTTTGAATTTTGAAAAAGTTGAATGCACTGAGGAAACACCTGGCTTGGCTGATTTACAGGTGCAAACTGATTGCTAGTGTGGCTTTAGAAGCAGATTCCACACACCAGCACATGCACTTGGTCTGACAGCTTCAGGTTAGATTTTAATAACCTAATAATGATGCGCTGCTCCATGGGAAGCTCTAGACACCAAGCCTAGGTAAGATGGAGTTAAAGTAACACCCACACTCCCTGGTGTGTCTGTGGGCGGTGTGTCAGGAGTGGCCACACAGCCTTCTCCAGTGCTGCCCTCTCCCCGCTGCCCAGAGCACACAGCTGGTAGTCTGTGGTGCAGATTAGCTCCTGTAACAATAGCTTCACAAGAAACCTGCAGTGCCAGATGAAAATAGGATGGAAAGACAATCTGTAAATGGACAGCTTTTCAGTGAGGTCAAAAAAATATTAAAGAGGAAGAAAGTTTGAAAACAAGGTCAAGAGGGACAAGAGAAACAAATGCTCATCTTCACAGAAGCCAAGAGCAACTTCAGTTTACAAATTCAGAACTTGTCTTGGATTATAATTGGTTTTAGCAAAAGAAAACAACAAACTTAAAAGAACACAAGCTGGCTGTTAATTGTACCATGCTTATCTAAAAGTAGTTTGTTTTCCTTTCAATTGTCCCCTGTGCCCTCATTTAGTAGAAACCTGGTATTCTAGGCAAGGAAACTATCTGTTGAGTTGAATTTCTCCCTGTCTACAGTGAGGAACTGTACTCTGGCTCCACTTAGATCTGGAGTTGAACTGCTGAGAGTAATACTGACAGCAAATTCAGAGCCCTCATGTCCCCAGAACATTACTTGTCTCACCTAGCATTAGGGCGGATTCACAGTGAACTTCCTGCAAGAAAAGGTGTATTAGGATTTCCAGGAAACCCTGAAATAGAAGGAACAAGTGGCACACAGAACATCACATTTAGTTTTTGTAAGTTCAGAGTGACTTGTTAAAAATATCCCCGTAGACTTAGAAGTCAGAGATAGCATCAGCAGCACATGTATTTTTGAGAAAACGTGATTCAAGTTAGAAATGTGGCAGGTGCCAAGAAGTAGCAAAGGCCAGCTGCTTACAAGAGGTGGGGACAAAATGTGAGATCATGACTGGCAGCAAAGAGACATTTCTAGCTAACGCCTGTCCTGGAGTACCTGAACAAGGTGGGCAGAGCAGGACAAGCCCAGGGATGGCAGCTGGTGTCAGCAAAGCCCAGATCATCCAGCAAGTCTGTGGCAGTGAGGCAGGCCCAGGGTCAAGACACAAAGTCAATCCACAGGTCAGGGTCAGGTCCAGTACAGGTAACTAGCGCCAGACACATGCTATCACCTGCATCTGCAAATTTCCTAGTGCAAGATACTTTCCACACTAGTTACTTTAATTTTAGGAAACGAAAAAAAAGGGAAAAAAGAAAGCACCCCCAAAATGAAGAGGTTGTATTTTGAAAAATTAAGCACAGCATAAATAAATAATAAAGAATAAACAAAACATGTGCTGATCATCCTGCACTCAGCCTTCACACTCCCCTCGCCAGTCAGGGTGAAGGTCAGGAGAATGGCTGGCATAAGCTGCACGTAAAATGCTGAGACAGTGGCCAGATTCTGCAAATCTTGAAGGGATGAGTATAGTGATGGCATCTCAGAGAGAATCCTTCTTCCCACTTCTCCTCACCTGTGTCCTGTAGGTACCAGCTTTTCCAGAGCTGGAGGGGGATGAAATGACTCATTTCCAGCATGAGGACTTCACTGAGCACTGTAGTTCAGGGTAGTGCTAAGCCTGCTGTGCACATGATTGACCAGCCCCAGCCAAACTCACGTCTTCCCAGTCTCTGGACTGTCCTGACACAGACCATCTGCAGCAGCACTCGTGCAAAAACAGGAGGAGTGAGCACTCTCTCCCTGTGCAGCCCCTCTGACAGAGCCAAGGCAAAGGCCCTGGATCTGCTGACTGAAGAGGTGTGAGGTCAAGCACAGGAGCTGCCCATCCACCCAGATACCTTCTCCAATAACCTGCTCAGTGGAGAAAGCACCAGCTCCAATGCCAGCTCATTTGAGTTTGCAGGTGATTTGATCTCTGCTTCAAAAAGAAAATGACAGCTGTTTTGTTCCTTCACTCCCGCTGAATACTGCAGCTTTATGCTCAGCAGATGTGCAGGAGGGAAGATAATTTTCCATGACAGCAAGGCCAGAAGAACTACAGAAATTCTCTCCTCCTAAGCAGCAGCTCACCATTAACACTGACCAGAGGCTCCAGCAGAGAGAAGCCAGCACGGTGGGTAATTCACTGAGAGGGGGTGTACATGGCAGTGGCAGCAGCTGCTGCTGCTTCTGCTTGTCCCAAGCTGACTCACGATGTTGATGCACATTTTACAACAGCAAACCCAGGGATAGAGAGAATGATGAACCCCTTAAGAAATAAAGGGTTAGGACAAGATTCTGGTTTCTATAATTGTAAGCAACTTATAAAAATAATAGTAATTTTGAATGTTTCAAGAGATGAAATCAAAACCATAGTATTTAAATAATAAAAATGTAGTTGTTTAAATTTTACTTAAAAACTATAATGAAATTTCTGCAATGGGTAGCTTTTGTTGTATGTCTGCAAATTATTTGCATTGATCTGCTAATAATAGGATATGGAATGCTTTTCATCACCAGAGAAAACAACCTTAAGATTGTTGGTTCAGTTGATTATTCTCAATTATACTAATGGAAAAGCTGGTGTGGAGAAACGAGGCTGTTGATTTTCCTGCAATTGCTGGAACCCAGGAGCACTAGGTACCTCCCCAGGTCTTTGCTCTTACCAGTTGTTTTTGTCCAGCTGGTCAGAATGTCTTGGATCCATGGACAGGAAATAGAGATGCTTGTTTTCGCAACAAGGTAAAATAAGCTCTAAAGCAAGGCAGCCACAAACATCCTTAGCAGTACCCCCACCTGACCTGCTGTTCTTCTAAGCTATACTGTGGAGCTTATCTAGGAAGCAGCTGAAACCAAAATATCTACAGATGCATATATACAATTCATGTATTCCCACATTAGACCTTAATCTTGCCCTGCAGTTTCCTTCTTAGAGCTGTTCCTATCTGCGTAACTAAAATGAGGACAGAAGAGTCTTTTGTGTGCTTTTTTTTTTTTTTCTCGAGGCAGGGGCACCACCTAACGGCCACTGGATCCCCGGCTTCGCTTCCCTGCAGCTGACGAGTTCTACCAACGCAGAGAACCAACACTACTGCTAGCAGAGAAAAAATCCAACTGCTCAGTTGAGTTTGAACTACCAATTACTAATCCTGAAAATTGGCAAGATTGATCAGGGCACCTTACGTTACACATAGATGCACACCCCCACGCTCTCAGCCCGTATGCACAACTGATCTGCAGAAAGAAAATAAAACCTCCCTGAGTCACGAGTCCCTGATGGCATCTGGCACAAAGCAAGGACGGGTCTGGCTCTAGGGGCTGGGCTAGCACAGCTACTTGAGAGCAGTAATCCCGTGACTAGATAGCCTACTCTGTCCTAAATTGAGCCCTTTTCCTTCTCTGGTTGGGCACCTGTAACACCCTGGGCAGCACAGGTCAAGAATTCCCTAATCATTATGATTGTTCACAGTATCTGTGATGTCCTCTGCAGATAGTGCATGGAAAGGACAGGGGAAGAAGAGCGCTTCTTGTGCTGTTCTGAAATCCAAATACCTGTAGTTTATGTGTTTGGAGGAGTTGAATAACTATAACAACCTTAACTATAACTATAACTATAACTATAACTTATTTCGATAAGTATAATGCCGATCACGATATTTACCAGCAGAATCTGTTACACACACAGGGACAGTGTGAAGTTGGGAGAGACAGTCTAAAGAGCATGTTCTTGTAACACATCTAGGAAGAAATCTATTCTATGCACTCTTCAGCTTTAGATAAACCACTGGTTTATAGCTTGTTCATGGGAAATTCAGAGATTACTCCATTTTCTATGGACATTGGCGAGGCACAATTCAATCCATGCAGCTTTGGCAGCTTGCTATACACACTTGTACAGGAAAGTTTTTCCCACTTTAAAGAGCCTTTTAGGAACTACAGGGAAACTTATGCAACTGGCCTAATGATTACATCAGTAAAATCATATGAGAAAAAGGGCACCATGAAAGTCTTTGGGACACACTTTAGGACTTGGGTAGGAACACAGTTTCTTAATAATTTCTCACAGTAACTCATCAAAACTTAGAAAAAGTAATACCTCTTATACTAACTGGGCAAGTCTAACTCTGGGCAAACTTTGAACTTGTGTAAATGTCACCTATATAGCTGGGGTGAATTCTTCACCTGTACCAAAATGCTTCTTACACAATAGCCTTTTACCATCCATATGCCTAGACCTGCTTTAGCTTGCCATCTTTTCATAGTCATTGTTCTCCAATGAACTTGGGTTATGGACAACTTCTGTCAGGATTGCTAACTCCTGCATGAGTCTCTCTAAATGTTTCATCATTTTCTAACAATTTCAGTGGCTCTCTAAAAAGCAATCCCCCCATCAACCTCACTTGTTTAGCATGATATGCCAAGGAAGTGCTTTCATTTTAACATAGTCTGAAATTCATAACAAAACTTTCCATTTTCTTTTTCTTATAAATATGACAAAGACTATTTAATCTCTGAGTATTACACAAAAACAGCTGGCAAGTTTCTGTGGCTTTCTTCTTTGTTTTCAGAGATCTACTTGTCAACCAAAAGTAAAAAAAAAAATGCCACAATTATTCCAGCAAGCAAGGGGTTCTGGAGTACAGAGTAGTGCCACAGATACTGCCACTAAGCACGTCTGAGCTGCTTGCTTTCTCACAAAACCTCCTTAGTAGCCAGATGAGAGTACAGTGTACCTCTTCTACCTTTTGAAAAATGCCTGGCTTTCTTTGTTAGGTTTGGCAAACAGGGACCTAACTTGTTTATTTCAGCCTTAATAAAGTAGAGGTGTGGGCAACTTGCTCTCTTTTTGGAAGAGGATAGGAGGAACCTTGACTGATATGACCTTCACTATAGTGCTTTTTTTTATAGCTTTATATTACAAAATCAGTTTGGACAAAATTAATTGTTTTTACTGCCAACAGGGTGTAAAATCTGCATGTGTCCTACATGCACTGCAGCAGCAGGCAATGCTCTGCACTGCTGCAGGAATCAGCTCAGGTTAGGTCACAGCAGGTCAGTAAATAATCTCTAAAGCATTGAATAATTTAAAGGGTAATTTGGTGGTCAATGAATGTCAGACCTTTGTAATTCCATAAATCATCTCTCCAAATGATCAATAACTTGCATTAAACAATGAATTTTACAGTTTCTTCATTGACTGTCTGTCCCACATGAATATGGATTTGAGACAGGTAACTGTATATGCTCCAGTAATTTTGATGATTTGCATGACAAGGAAGCCAAGCTGAGTATATTCACTTGCACTGAGAACAGTGTGTAACAGCATCCTACCAAAAGCTAATACAGTGGGACACCATCTCACAAACACAGAGGCTCACAGAGTTTGAGACTGCTGTGTCCTGAGGGTTCATTTGGAACACTTTGTTCTACATAAGCTTCATCTTTGTTTCTTGATTTGCTTTGGAAAAAAATGGAGAATTTTAAAATCATGAACTGCCTTCTATAGACTGTACAATGGATTCTGTCAGCTACTTAATTGAGCTGAATCTGAAACTTGAACGTATTTTTATCTAAATATGCTAACATTATTTTGACTTGCTACGCAGATTTTACTGAGCATATGCAATGATATGTAAAAGTATCTTTTAACTAATCTTCTTTATATTGGTCCTTTAACCTTTTGAAGTGGTCATGTTCATTTTCTGTGCTTTATTCCAAGTAAATTTGTCTCAAACAAATAACTGCAAAGTCAGGGATATTGGTATACAGACAAGGAATGGGCAAACCTTGAAAAGAGAAGCTTGGTGACATCATTTCCACCTCAGGCAGAATGAGGGTGTCAGCCGAAGTGTCCCCTGTGGCCCAGAACAAAGCACAGGTCCTTTCAGTCCAAGAGTCAGCAGCTCTGCTGGGCAGTTACACTTGGGCAAGGCAGACTTAACATGCCTATAGTAGAGTTTCCTCACCCCAGAAACACTGACTGTCCCCCTGGGCAGCACAAAGTCACTTCATGGGCAATAAAGAACCTTTTCCCTGAGGCTTGTTAATAGACTCCACAAAACATAGCAGACAGTTCTGGATTCTTTTTGGTGGTGCTGATTTTATGTTCCCATTGCTATTATAAAACATTGAAATCTAGAGGAAACTAATATATCCATTTATTTAACCTAGAAAACTGATGAGCAGATTACCCAAGGTTACTGTACCTGATTCAAAGATTAAACATCATTTGGAAGTCAAAGGGCAACTATTTATCGGCTGCAATGTATTTAATTCAGAGCCTTGAGCAGGATTAAATTTCTCATGGGTATTTGTGCTAATTTCAAAGGCTAGACTGACAGACAGTGTCTGAAAACAAAATTATAGAGGGATGGATTTAAACAGAATGTTTTTCTTTCCAGAATCCAAAGTGGCCTTATTTTTCAGTTGCTGGACTGAAAAATACTTCCACGTCCTTGGAGGATCAAGGGCTATCAAAACAGACAAAAGGAAGATCTGTGATTTAGTGGCATCACAGTTCACATGGTTTATATTTCTACTAAGCTCCCTGTGCTGTTTCACAGACCATGTGGCTTGGGATTGCTTTCAGACAGAAAACTATGCACGGAAGTACAGATTTAGATACAACCTAAGATACATCCACAGATATTTGGTGCTTCTGAACAATCTGTATTGAATCAAACCTGCTTATATTAAAGTATTAAATACATGTTGTCTTTAGAAATTTTCAAAGGCATCTTTGGGAAGTTGTTATGTGGAAAATGTAAGTAATTGCTTGAGACCAAAAGGACAGTGTGCCATCTGAACAAACAGAGCCTGCAGAGTATCTTTGAGAGTGAAGGACTATTTCACTTGTAATTACTACAGCAGCAGCACTGGATCTTATTACTTTAGCACATGCTGTCAACAAAACATATTTTTCTGTTTCTTCTTGATTAAAACAACCATTTTTGCATTTATTCAGTTCTCCCAATGCACTGTGAGGAAAAAACATGTGAAAGAAAGGTCTGAGATGACTCTGGGTGTAGAAGAAAGTGGAGAGTATCTCTTGAATCCTGAGAAAGTGCTGCATTTTTTACCTGAGAAATTATCAGGGGTGAGTTGGAAGTCTCAGTTGCTGTGTCATGTAAAAGTTGTGGGCTCACCCTGGTAGAAGCTCAGCCCCACACAAACATTGATTCACATCTCTCCCCCACAGCAGGATGGGGAACATAAGAGAATTGGGAGGGCAAAAGTAGGAAGACTTGTGAGTTGAGATGGAGACAGTTTAACAGTAAAGCAAAAACTTTGTGCACAACCAAAGCAAACCAAGAAATTCATTCAACACTCCTATGGGTAGGCAGGTGTTCCACCATTGCCAGGACAGCAGGGCTCCAGCACAAGTAACGGTGACTCAGGAAGACAAACACCATCACCCCGAATATCCTCTCCTCCTTCTCTTCTGTTGCTGTGCATGATGTGATATGATGTGGGATACCCATCACTGGCCAGTTGGGGTCAGCTGTCCTGGCTGTGTCCTCTCCCAGCTTCTGGTGTCCCCCAGGCCCTTGCTGCTGGGTTGGTGTAAGCCCTGCTCACCAGTAACTGGAACACTAGGTTGTTATTCAGACTGCTTTGGTCGCACATCCAGATCACAGCACCATACCAGCTAGTCGGAAGAAAAGTAATGTTATCCCAGACAAAACCAATTTATAGTACCTATAAAATTTGTTGGCCAACCATATGTAGTCATAGTGAATGCTGGGAGAAAATAGGGATTTGTAAGAGAAAAGAACAAGCATTTTGAAACTAACTAACCTCCTTCTTGAGAACCTGCAGTGAACAAGAAGATCCAGCTTTTAGCCATGCAATGGGCATCTGAGAGGGAAGGATTACAAAATCTTCGGCTGGATTAGAGTCATTCTTCTAGGGAACAATAATCAGTGCTGTGGGCACTGGTTGTAAATTAACGACCAGCTAAAGGATTTGGCTTGGACATGAACTGTAGCAAGTTATTATTCCGTAAGCCCCTGAGCCAACATCATGACTACTATGACCATTTCAGGGTTTCCATTCTGTCAGGAGTCAGGCTCGCGCAGCTCTATTTGCAGTGCCAGTTGCCAGCAAAGGCAGAGCTCATGGATGTGTGCATCACTGACACAGGCACCCTGCCCGATGCATTCCTTCAGGTCATGCCACTTCCACAAGTTCTTTGCACAACCTCTGACCTGATCCACTGCCAAAATCCTGGTCAGAGGGAGCTTGTGTCATTTTTCCTTGCAGTACTCATTACCTACAGAGACATAACTCTACAGTAGTAGGTCAACCAGCAGGTATAGCAAACAGTGCTCCAACACTGTGAGCCTTTTCCATTAGTCTTTTGTGTAGAGTGTGAGCTCCTTGGAGCCCATTCCCTCAGCAGAAGCGGAGGAGGCAGGATTCAGACACTGCAGTTACTCAGGTTTTAGCTCCATCGCTAAAAAAGTCTTCTTTGGTGCTTTTCAGTCCCTTGCAAATTTCAGAATTCCCAAATCTGGGACACAAACAGTTTAAAAGGCAGAAAACTGAGTCTGGACCCCTTTAGTTTTGCACAAGAGCTGCTAAAAATGAGTGACTAGTCAAAGCCAAAGAGCAGATCTGTACTGATGCTGATTCCTCCTTCTGAACAGCTCTGATAACAGCTGCAGAATTTAACATGCCCTGTAGGATGCCAGACCACACTGTTCACATTTGAACTCTACCAGCACCCCTCTTGATCTGCCCTCTGCTCTCTGCAGGGCACTGCTGGCTGTCACAAGGCTTTGTCGTGCACAGCCACACGTCTGCAACCCGCACAAAGACAAAGCAACAGGGAATGCAATTTTCAGTGTAAAACAAGAAGCAGGACTCTTGGAGAAGTAGGCAATTGCGAGGTTTCTTTACAGTACCTGCAGAGTCCCTGTTCCTCGTTCCCTGGTCATGGTGTCAGCCACCTCAGGAGAATCCTCTGCTATGCTCCCTACTAGCACCTCTGAAATGATGAGTCTGGAGAGCTGCACATTGGTTCAGATCACTCCAAAGCCCCCTTAGTGGTTAGTGCTGTGGGACATTAGTTCTGGATGACTAATTATTTGGTTTAAAAACAGGTCTTTTGTTTCTTGGGCTATAAAGACAACATGACCACTTTCTGTACTTTTGACCCCAGGGAAAGAAAAGCCACAGATAATAGAATTAAACCCTCATTTCACTTGAGATAATATTTGTATTAGCTCCCTTAGTAAAATGTCATGTACACTGCCAAATCTGCAGGTTATCACTTCCACAGTTTGAGTGTTTGGAGACAGGGCTTGGAAATGGGGGGTATTTGGGGGAAAGCTCTGAGAATTATAAGACCTGTAACTGTAGAACTTTTTTCCTACTCAGTCCAACATTTCCTTCAAGACTTGAGCTCAGACAGAATAACGGTTAGGATATTTTTTATTGGCCCAACACTGAAACATTATATAAGGTTTCAAGGCCACACAGATGATTTTCACCCTTTTTTTTAAGGCTCTCTGTAGACTTTGCAGGGAAAAGAATCAACACATTCAACTGTGATTCCAATTGTGCTCCTCTCCCAAGGGATTTTTTTAAAATTCTGAGCACCATGAAGCAAGAGTGCAAGTTCTCCCCATCAACAGTCAGAGCTTTTTCCTTATAATTCTGAAATCACAGCAACAATAATAAAGCTCCTTGGCCAAGTGTTAGTTTGAGACATTTCATTCCATTCCAGGGAAGAAATGAGCACTCCCTCCCTTTTCCTGCTGCAGTCCTGTTGTGTTTGGATGCCCAGATGGTTTCAGGTAACCAAGATTAGATTTTTCCATAACATGGGAGCTAGTTCTTCTACTGCCTTCTGCTTTCCCCAACATGTTATCTTTTTCACTTTGTAAATGGCAGTACATATTCTGGGGAAAAAAAAAAAAAAGTAAAGGAGAATTTCAAACTTGTAGGTAGCACTCTGGGCAAGTTGGGTGATCAGGTAACACAGAGGTTTTAAAGTGGCTTGGCTTCCCAATGAGGAAATGAAGTTGAAGAACGCAGCTTCAGAAAATACAAACCCATTCTTTAAATGTTCATTGTATCATCAGCGCTTCTTAGCTGCAGAACACCACTCCAGCTGTTCCCATGAAGGAATCAAAACTATCCATTCTCTACACTTTTTAGGGTGCACACGTTCGTTCAGTCAATATACCACAGTGTAATGTTTTCCTTAATTCACAGCTCGTGACTGTTTCTCCTTTAGTTTTATCTCCATGCTGGAGTTGTAGAGGCAAAGCCCTGGCCTGGTGTGTCTTCACATACAAAGCTGGCTTTTGTGGGCAGGGCAGGGAGAACTGCTGGAGCCAGTAGAAGGAAAATAAGAGAGAAAGAAAATACTTTATCTGCTTTGTGCCATATGCTTTGGTGTCTGGTTACAGATTAGTCAGTCTACAGTGACAATTCCATTCCCCATGCAATGCCACAACTGAGACCTGTGTGCAGGTGGTGTTTAGCCAGGGCATATGCATATACTGATCCTCTTTAATTCTGCATCCCCTTCACAAGTCAGTGTCTGCAGTGAGCAGCTCCAGAATGTCTGTTTGAAGCACTTGTCCAAAAATACCGAGAAAGCTGACCTGTAAATAAGCTCTGGGCATGAAACAGACAGGGGTATGAAGGAGGAAATTTGCAGAAAGCAACTAAAGCAACCTATATTGTTGTGACTTAGCTGCAGAATTCTGGGATTGGATCAACATGAAAAGTATAGGAAATGGACAGATCCTGAAGTAATTCCTCTTAGGTCCTTTTTATGCTTCTGACAATGGCAAGTCCAGTAATACCTGCCAAAAAGAAACATGACTTTGCATACAGGAGACTGGCCTTGTTGCTCATGGTCACAATCAGAAGCACACCCCAAACATGGAACCACTCTACAGCCATCTCCACAGGATACAGGCACTTGTCAGTCAGGACAGGAACAGCCCCAGCTCTCAGGCAGTGGCAGCTGGAGCCTTAACTCATCTCTGCTCCAGAATGCTTGTGCTTCCAATGCTCTCGTGGACTGTGTCCCCAAAATATTTTTTGCACCAATTTGATGCATATATGTGCATGTGTGTGTATAGGTGAACAGACACACACAGAGATTTGTCTGCATTATCTCAGGAATTTGGATAGATGTTTACCAGAATAATAGGCTGTGCACCTATTCAAACCTGGCACACAGCCCACTCCTGCACCCCAAAAGCAGGCACTAGATAGACTAGTCTGTGGTCTGGAAGGACAGCTACACAATATGCCATTTTTAAGGACATAAGAAGACTTCTGTGGTTACTTAGTATACACTATGCTGTAATAACAACAAATACAACAGTCTCTTACTTAAAGGAAAAGTATAAGGATCATTTGAACAGAAATCTTCCAAAAAAATTTAAAAACCTATAAAACTTTCCACAACAGTTTAAACAGATTATTTAAAAAGAATACTATTAGTAAAGCCTTTAAAATTCCATATGAGAAGGATTATTCAGCCAAAATCCCAGAGAGAAGTTGTAGATAATTTCTAGTTGTCTTACTGTTCAAGCAGAGTTTTTCCCAAGAATTTCCACTACTCATCCTCTGATTCCAAGAGAAAAATGGATGAATGATGGGTCTTCAGGGTTTTTTTTTGTATTCCAAATACTTAATATTGAGCAATACACAGGATCCAGAAAAAAAGAAATCTTTCACGTCTCCTTTTTCAGCTTTAAAAATGCTACAGAGGATACAAACACTATTTCTTCTCTTTAGCAGGTCACTTGTAATAGACAAGCTGCTTGTGATGCATTCCATGCTGGGACCAGCTATAAGCCATGCATCTGCTGAATTTAGGAATAAAGAGCTGGTCCATAAAATGTGGAATCAGAGGAGTGGCCTCAGGGGCATAATGGTGCATTACTGCTGTGAGATCAGAGTGTTTCACTGAAAGATATATATTGTTACAGGAAAAGGGGTTCCATGCTTTTTGATTCTGTCATTATTTATTGTTGCCATTGCTCATTTTCTGCGATGCTGGATCACATGGCAGAGAGAACTGTGGAGAGTGCTCTGCACCTTGTGCTGGAGCTCACGTTATTTGCTGCGGCAGAGGAAATTTTTCTAATTAGAGTAAGTTATGTTCAAGAACTTGAAAGCTACTGCTCATCTAAGTATGAAAAACATTAAGTCTAGGAATAACTAGATTCCTTTACTTCCTGAGAAGGTCACAGACAGGCATTGCTCCTTGCTACCTCTCTACTGAACAGATTGATGAAGACAATCAGGATGAAGAGAGAAGAAGGATGAGCAGGACTCTGACTGACCTTCCAACACAGACAACCTCATTTAATATTAGTCTCAGACACAGTTCCAGCTCTCACCGCTTTTTGATATCAACAAAGGGCAAATATCCATTCTATTCTGCTCAGACCTTAATTAACAGAAGTCCCCAGGCCCTGGGAGGAACTTCTTACCAGCTGACCATTATCAGCCTTAATTATTTACTAGATACACCTGACAACTGTGACATTCATAAAACAAGAGCCAGTGACTAACTGTGGATACATTTCCTATGCTTTTTCTTCTGTAAGTTGTTCTCAACAGCATAACTCATATGTGTATCACTCCTTAGGTTTGCTGGATTAAGAAAATATGGATTAAAAATCGCTTGGATTAATTATTAATTGAACTAGGCTCATGAGTCATAGGATTTATGTCCAAAACCAGAAATGTGTCTCTTCAGAATCAGGTGTCTGTATACATTCCTGTAGCTGGATGTGCAGATTTCTGAGTGCCATTTAGTAGTTCCCAGGCTCTTGGAACTGATGTGGTACCTGCCTGCTCTGAGGCTGCTCTGATAGGCTGTTTCTGCTTAATAACTTCATACATACAAGCAGCCTTGTCCAAAACGGCAGAGCAGGGCTGAGTGACAAGCAGAGATGGGCTCCACATGTTGGGAGCTGTCACTTCTACTAGGTAAATCAATACCATGTTTGCTTTCTTATCTTGAAAGCTATGGGAGGACAGAGTATGTTAGCATGGAACTCTGCCTTGGCTCCTGCCATACTGCAGCTTCACAAACATCTGCCCTGTGGTGCTGTCAGTCACCTGAAGGAAAGGCTGTGGCTGGCTTGAATATGCTCATCTAGAACATGTTTGGGTATTTTTTCTGGATAAAACACAGAGGCAGTGGCTGCATGCACACTGGAGAGTCAAGGGTGGACCTTAATGTGGGTAAGTGGTTCCTGTTGGTTTCAGCTGGCTGGTGACAGATAAGACCAGTTTCACCTGAAGCTGATATGACTAGAAGCACCATGAACTTTGCTCTACCTCTACTACTTTTTGGCTTCTCAGAAGGTCCACTTCTCAGAAGGTCAAGGGGGAATTTCTGAGTATGAATTCATAGTTTGTGTCACTGCCCAGAGATGATTTTGGGAGTTACAAACTATGCCAGAAAAAAATTGGCAGAAAATACACAGAATAAGATTACTAGATAATAGCTAAATCTATGATATTGGTTTCTTTAGTCCTTTTTCAGCACTGGCTGAATACTCCCAATTTAAATGTTTCTATCAGAAGAAACCCTGCCACTCCTACCCTGTATCCCAAGCCCTTAGAATATAGAGGTGCCAGTACAGTTTGTTCTCAGACTTTTACATAGATTCGGGTGCATTCAGTTATGTCTCCTAAACCCTAGCAACGCTAGGACTGTCACTGCAGAGAAAGGTGCCTGACTAGGATGGTGTCTCTGGAGGCACTGAGCCTGCAAATTGGGCAGCAGTGGCAGTACAGTCACCTGCTGTCGTCCCTGCACACCTGCACTGCTGCCCCACAGGTGGGCAGGGGCTGTATCCCTGCACCCCCTCCCAGCACAGCACTGAGTGTCACCAGAAAACAGCAGCAGACAGGCAGGGGGATCTGCAGGCTGTGTGAAATGCCCAGTACAGTGCACACGGGGTGGCTCTGTGCTACACATCTGGTCTGTAAAGATGATACTTTCCTTGTAGAAAGCCTTGTCACTGTCACACAAGGTGTTCTTTATTTATTCTGAGCAGTTCTTGGCATCTACAAATGGAGTTTCCAGGTAAAATGCCAAATTGAGCTTCATCTCTGTAATCCCAGATCAAGTAAGGGCATCCAGAAGATTAATTTAGGAATTTTTTACAGGGCTGCTCCTGGAGAGTTCCAAAACAGACCCAGAGACTCTAGTTTGCTCTGACTGTTTAGGTCTCACATTTTTATTTTGGGCCAGGCTGTTAGGAACCAGTGTTTACAACAGCTTGAATGTGGCCTATACTGACCCTTTCCATCTCCTGTCATTTTTACCCATGTAAAAGGGGGACTCAGCATCATCCTCCCACAGAGGACAGAGGTTTCAGACTGAAAATTATTGTTGGAGACTGTGCGAAGGGTTAGAGGCTAAATTGGAATTTGTTTTTTGCAAAACAGTTTCTCCTGCACTACTTGTCAAATGTTGACCTCAGGGTCCTATATTTCCCATATTAGATTGATGATCTCACATATTCTGCTAAATGTGGTATCTATTCTTCTAGATATGGCATCTTAATATTTCTTTTGAGTTGCATTTACCTTACATTCCTGCTGGAGAAACAGCAGCTGAGATTTTTATATTGCACTGGAATTTGTTTTGTGGTTTTTGGTAAAAGTTTGTGAACCTCATTTGAAGGTATTGGGTTTTTTTCCAAAAAAAATATGGATGCTGGAATATACTGTAAGATACTTCACTGAAGCCATGCATTAATATTCTGAGAAGGTAACAGGTTGGTCAATGCCTTCTTTAATACAAATGCCTTACAAGAGGATATAAAACATAAAAATGGCATATATATGCTTGATATTAAGCCAGAGTCTCAGCAAACTGGTCAGAAAATGTAATTACAGCAGGATGTAATTCAGAGAAGCCATCTGAACAGCAACACACTCATACATGGGCACATATCAGATCAGCCAGCCCTAATCCACTCCAAAAATCAGTGCTGAAATGGCCAAGTCCCTTCCGGACTTTAAACAAAGAAATTAGTTGCAGAAAGAGAACTATATCCATTTTGCAAGGATGAGTACTAGGTTATGGGTATTTATATTTTTTTGTAAAAAACTTTCTTGAGATGGTTATTCTCCTGAACAGCCAAAACAGACATCCTTCGGATGGAATCTGAAACTCCAGAAACATAGCTCAGGATCCTATACAACCTTTACTTACTTTAAATCTGGGTTTGGGGGGAATTGGTTTTGATTTGGGCTTGGATTTTGTTGGGGGTTTTTTCCTTTTTTTTTTCTTTTTAGCTTGAATTTTACAGCACTACAAGGAAAAAACCCTGAGTATTGATCCTTTAAGGTTAAGAACTTGGTGCACTTAAATTATTCTAACCCAGAAAGTTTGAAATTTATAGTCCCTCTTGAACCTTTCTGCCTCACCAGCTTCCTTGGGAGGACCCTACTACAGGCTGCACGCCAACTGCAGTAAAATTTAAAGAGGTGAGAGAGAAACTTCCCAGAAAATATAAACATTTCATGGAAATGAAATAAGTCTTCCCTTATAGGAACTCACCTCAGCAAGCTTTAGATAAATGAAAAGGTATTCAGAATTTTAAGTGGATATAAAGTGTGGTGGTTTAGATATGTTTGTTTATGAGCAAAGCAGAAATGCATATTGTCCTGGGAGGGTCTGGGGGCCATCAGTCCCCCTGTCCCGGGGCCAGTGGCGACCGGGGTGGTGGGTTGGTTTGCACTTCCCTCCAGGGTGATGGCAGCCCTGCTCCCCTCTGCTCCCCAGGGACACCCCCTGCCCCCACTCGCGTGAACCCATGACATCCACACACCCTGTGCAGGAGGGAAACGTGCCCGAGTTCAGAGATGGGAAACTTGGAAAAACAGCAGCAAACAAGGCACAGGAACGCGCTCTGCTCTCGTGTTCAAGATCTCTGCTGACACAACACAGAAGCCTCGCATGGCTGTGGGGAGAAATAAAGTATGAGCACTAGGAGGGCTGTTAATTCCTCAGCCCCACTTGCTGGGCGCTGGCTCTGGAGGACTACTCCTCCTGCAGCTTACCATGACCCATGTTTCCTCAGAAATCTCAACACATTCGTGGAGGGTCTCAGAAGCTGCTGGCAAAATGACATGATGTAGGGAAGAAGGGGTTTTTCAAAGGGAAACATTTTACCTGGAAAGATGTTGGAAAATTCAGATCCAGCGGTGGAAACGCCAAGGGGTTGATGCCCACCCAATGCTGCTCTCTGTGAAGGTCCTTGTCACGACCTCAGGAGAGACCTGTCAGGCAGATCTAATGTGGCTTTTCTGGCCATTCCTCTCATATGGCCATGCACTGAACCAACAGTGACCTCAGCAAAGACCATGGGTGAACACAGCAGAGATGTCAGCTGGCCCACGGCCCCACGCGGGTGTTTGCTCATGCTAACCCCATGTTAATGATGTAAAATAAAAACAGACAAAAAGTCACAAAGCCTGGCATTTCCACATGTCACTGATTGGAATGGTTCTGATGTCAGGTTTTCCTTTCCCAGTTGTTTCTCCAGAAATGTATAAATTCAATTCATTTAGAAACTCAAACCCATGTAATATTTGTCCATAAGAAATACTTCTTTGAGTATTTGGCGCCATTTTTTTCTAAAGGCTCCTTATTTTTTTCTTTTTACACGCCAGTCAACCTCAGACAAACCCTTGCTAAGCAACTGAAAGCTGGCTTCACATTACCAAGTGTTTTCAGAAAGTTCTTTTAAAATGAGTTTTAAGAGACAAAAAGAAGCCAGCTTGAAGAAAGTTGTCAAAACATATATATGGTAAAGGGACAGTGTTGGCCTGCTACTTCTGCATGACAGTTTGGGAAATGACCCTAGGGAGAATCACCACAGGCCATAAATCTGCATTTTAGTCTTTTAGCCAAAAGCCCTATCTTTCTAGTCAGCTAATGGCATTTTGACAGGGTGTGCAGCTGAATTTCTGTAGAAGTGGAGTCGGGGAGACTGCAGGAAAATTCAGTCATTTGGAGGCAAAATTTTTCACACCAATGCCTTTGAAATGGGAGCACTGGTGGTGTATGTCTGCTCTCTCAGAAAAGTTTTACTGTCGAAAACTTATTTTAGATATTTTATGAGTGAAGATGAAGCTTAAGCAAGGACATTATTGCTTTAGCCAAAAGCGGACAGGATATGGACAGAGGGGTTTGCAATGCCCGCATGCCATCTCTATTCTTCCTACTTTAAAATGTAAGCCCTCTCTGAAGCCCCAGTGCTGCCCCAGCCCATTAGGGCTCTCTCTCTGCCCCGCGTGTGAGCATTGCAAAGGAGGCGAGAGCAGCCAGGGCTCGCTGTTCCTGGTTAATGCATCTGCAGTGTCCTGGAGGCGTGCTTGAAGGAGGCAGCAGGATGGCAGCAATGTTGCAGCTTCACTCTTCTCCGTGACATATTACATCCAGAAGAGAAAGAATTGCCTTGTAGGGAACATAAATCAGGAGCTGCTTTCAGCTTTTAAAATGACATAAAGTTTGTATGAATATAATTATAGCCTCTGATGCAAATAAAACAAGATGTGACAGATACAGAAGGCTGCCACTACTAAGCTAATGTTATAAAACTTCAGTAAGTGACTAGCAGCTGGCAGGATGTTCAAAGAAGATTTTACTCTCCCTGACATTAACATCGTGTCAGAGATATCTCTTTTTAAAGCTTTTTGTTGAATTTTATATGCTTTTTAAAACAATGATTAGTTAAGATTGCCTTCAGCTGCATCCTTTAAGCTAAATTTATTGATTCCAAAGTACCAAATAATTTTCTTCAGTCATCGCAAACAAAGGTGCACTCTTTGTGGTATTTGTTTCTTGGCAGTGATGTTGCATTTTCATACAGCAAACATATATTCTATTTTCCAAATTCAGACTAATTGAGGTTATTGCCTAATGTCTTTCTAAAGCCAATCTTACCTTATCTCTCTGAAAGACTGTATCACTCCACATGTGCCACAGACTGACACATATACAGAGATGTGTGTGTTCACCTAGCAGCAATGAAGAGTTCAGCTCCTCCGCACCCCAAACAGCTCCCTACAGGGACTCTGAGACAAGATAAGCTGTCCTGATTTGCATTCTCTTTTGTATTTTTTTAATAGATTGTTTTCCTTACGTGTGTAGCAAAGCAGTGTTTAAATACTTGGGCAATGTTCTCTATAAGGTGTGCAGGTGTACATGACATAAGAGCTGGTCAAATTAGACCCTGTTGTTCTCCTTTATCTCTCACTATTGCAGGGCATTTCGTCTTCACCTTCAGCAGTTGTGAGAGTCTTCTGAATCACAACTGCATTCTCTCTGAGTAATATGACTTTCACCAGGGCATTTGCTGTTCTGAGCATTAATAGAGTTTTGCAAAATGCCCTATTTTCAACTGCACTGAATGAGAATATCCAGTAACCTAATACTGGTCAGTGCCAAAGAGCAGGTAACCTTCAGCCCTGTCAGCTCAACATCGCTGCCCATGCCTCAGCACCAGCTCTACTCTGAGATGTTATCACAGATTTCCTGAAGGAATTAGAGTCAAAGAGTGACAATGGCAGCAGATCCCAGCCTTGGGCAAAGTAAAACAAGGAGATCCCAACAGCTGTAGCACAACAGCTGGCAGCAATTCGCCCCATTGATGCTGCCACGGCAGAAGCTCTGGGCCAGTGCTGGGAGGGCCGTGCACCAGCTGTGGTTCACACTATTCAGTGAAACAATTAATACAATCAATTACTTTCCAAGAATGTCTAATGAATCACTGGGTCATTAACCTGAACAGTCATAATGTATATTCCCAACATCAGTACTGCTTGAATAATCCCCAAGGGAATAATTAGAAGTGCATCGCTTGGAAGAATGCATGGTATGTAATGCATTACTGGATCCTAATAAATACAATGACTCCTCAGCATACTGTCAGGGATTTAGAAAAAAGTCAGTGGATGGAAGACAAAGAGATCAAGAGAGAGGCATGATATGAATACCTTGCTATGAGTTTAGAGAACTTGTGTATCTCTTTTTTGGCATCAAGATTAAAGATGTGAAGCAGAGAAGGAAGGAAGTTACTTACATTCAATGATCAGATTGTTTCTTGGTTTGGGATTTAGTCCTCCCTGTGGCTAACCTACCAGTCTAACTTGCTCCTTATTTAATGTAGACCCTGGTGTCTGCATAATCCATACTTCATTTACAGTACTTAGATTCCTTCCTAGTTATAGTTAATTCCATCCTTGAAGCAACCTAAGCAGAGCTAGCTGTGTAATTCACACAAGGGTTACTCCAGGAAGAAATTATGCATGAGAAGAGGCAATTTACTCTGCCTCTGTCCAGGACAGGCACTTAACACTACCTCAAAAGTCCCCAATCCACCTCTGTGCCGTGCCACAAGGCATGGACGTTCATCCTCTATACAATGTTTTAAAAATCATCTAGTTCCCCACACATTTCACTACTACAGAAATTACGTGGCCAGCTTCTGCAGGTATGGATAGCCATGCTCTTTCCCAAAGAATGCTAGCCTTGAAGAACACAGACATGACCTATAGACAGAGCAGAATTGTGTCTTTGTCTGCCTCATTTTCCCATCCTCCTAAGTTACTATTTGTATTAATATTTGTTTAGGTCAATATTAAGGCCCAAGCTGAGCACTGCTATAGCCTGTGTCCCTACACAATATGAGCTGGTAGGCACAGTAGGATAGAGATATGACCCTAGGAGTCAGTTATTGCAAAATTAAGCTAGGCTGGCTTCTCAAAAAATCCCTTGGGTAGAAAAGCTCTCTTTACACACCTAAGACTATGAGAGGACATAAATAATTCACTGTCCTGTATCTTTCTTACTGCAGAAAATATTTCAGGTAATACAAGCATAAAAACATAGATATACATCCACCGTCCACATTTTCTTCCTCACAAGGATGAAGAGTATATTAAGTGACCTTCCTCTCCAATAGGATAAGAAATCTAATGCCAGCTTAGGAAACTTAAAGTTATTAGCAGTTAGATATTACTGGCAACATATTTTACACCAGACAGCTATGAAAAAAAAAGTCATAAAAATGCAATTAAATGTCTGAACTGTTGCTATTTTGGAAATTAAAACAACACACGGTATCCTTGCTGCAGCTTATATTACTTACTTATGACTTCTGCAGTTATTTTCACCAGTTTAACCATGCTTCTTTTCCATAAATGTCTGCTGTAAATAGGTCCTTTGGGAACCCTGAAAATAACAAGATCTGTAATAAAAAAATTAATAACACTGAGAGAAAACTCAAGTTGGAAAGGCGCTTTTAGAGCACATTAAAGGGTCTATTGAAAAAAAAAAGTACTTGCAGAGAAGCACCCCAGCGCTCTGTAGCAGGTAGATCTGAACTGTCACTGCTGAGAAGTAAAAGAAGGGACACGAAGTTTTCAAGAGATTGGACTTTATGGTTGCTGGGGATACCACTAGACTCTCCGAAGCTGCATCAAAGAATCCAGTTTTATTATTTATTATCCCAGCACCCAAAATGTGTCATGCAGCAAACAAATGTGAAAGAAAGTCTTAACATACAGGTTACCTGAGGGAGAAGATTTAAGATTTGCCATACTAATTCTGTAACACAAGAAACTTTGTATGATTAGAACTTTATGACAGCAGGCAATCAGAAGTCCTTACTAAATACTAATTGTACATGAGGTGGTAAAAATCTCAATTTTTAGTTTTATAACCAAACATTGTTTACATAGTACTGCAGCAGTGGCATCCAAGACCTATGTCTCTGACAGCTGCTATGAGCTCAGATCAAAACTCTGGCCTCCACACAATTAAAAGATTAAATGATTATGCCTTGTTGAAACTTTCTCTTGCTTGCTCTCTCTCAAGAATGTTGTATGTGACTAAGAGCTGCCTTGCTACACTGAGAAGCCAAATGGTTAATAGTAAACTGACATCTGGTACTCTGAAAGAGCCAAGAATGTTACTACAGAGGTCACAAGGTGAGTGGCACAGTCCCCGAATAAAATTAACTCAGAGATTTCATGTAGAGTATCACATTTCTGAGCATATTCTTGACATCTTGTCATATACACAGCACCACTGTTACAAATGGGACATAATAGCAGTTCCCTTTGAATGCAGTGCTTAAACAGCCAATGTTCTTCCAACAAATTCCCTGGTTTTGAAGATAATTGAAAGCTATACATTTTTAAAGCAATATTCTCAATATGAATGAATAACAAGTCCCTGCAAGGTGTAGACAATGACTAACCAATGGAGACAAAGACTTTTACACAATTTCTGCCACGTTTTTATTTAGCTCTTCTATTCATCTACACATGTACCTGGAAAGACTGCAGTGAGAGAAACATTATCTACAGAAACTATTTTTGAAATTATGAGGATGTAAAACATTCTTTGAGCTTAGTGGTTTAGTGTCACAGCCTCAGCTGAAGCATGTGGCTGGCAGTGGTGGCCGCTGTCTGCTCTGCCCCTCCACGTGCTCCCTGGCTGTCTCAGTGCAGCTGACAGCAGCGGCCAGGCCCCCATTGGTACCCAGGTACTGAAGCAAACTAGGCACAAACACGAGGTAAAACACGTTAGTGTTTTCTCATGGGGAAAATGTAAAGCAAACTATTTTGGATTGCATCTGCAATGCACTGAGTGCAGAGAGGGAGAGGTGCTGGTTCTCCTGATATACAGTAATTACATAAACCGTGATGAAGTCTCTGAGCATTTTGTCTTATTTAATCTGAGTATATAAATACTGGTCTGTTCATAACCTAATTGTTGGAGACAGCCCTCAAATACCATCTAATTTCATCTTTCCTTCTGTGCCACACTGCTGTCCAGTCATAGCTGTAATACATGAGGAAATGCCAAAGGAAAAGCCCTTTCTACTCTGCCAGTGAGATGGCTGAAAAAATGTTCATTGGGTGGTAAGAAGGGTGAGAACATGCTTCTCGACAGAATAGTGGAAGCAAACCCAAGACTTATAGAGTTATATATATATATATATCTTTTATTATATAAGCTGATACAGTAGTGTCAGACAAGCTTCTGGATATACAGGCATTCCTCACATCTGAAACAGCAGCATATGAGAGAGAACTGAAGAGATAAATTCAAATTGGAGAGGAGAGGCAAGGTGAGGCCAAATCTTCTCCATAAGATTCTGGCAGTTGGACACTCCACGTATCTCATCTGATTTCCCTTTACAGAGCCAGTTTCTTCCTCAACACACAATTAATGCTTGTCTCACCAGAAACAACAGTTTTTAATCTCTCTAAAGGTGAAAGGAATCATCAATGTTATTTCTTTTGCGGTTTAAAATCTGCTAAGCACCTGCTAGAGCATTCTGTGCATTCCACAGGATGATCAAGTAGAAGAGCCTTTCCTGTCCTCAGCTGCATTTGCTCTTACATTATGAGCAAGGGTAAATGTAAGAGTGTGATTTTCTGTGGACGTTTTTGATTTCTCATTATTACACTCTCTCTTCTTCATCTCTTCTCTCAACAAAACCTAGTTATTTACAGTAAAATTGAACACTTTTTTTGCCTGCCTATGGACTCACTGATATTTGCATTGTATCATTTTAAGAATGAGAGAAGTGGACAGAGTAGCCCTAGAGCTTGGATCTCAGTAATGTAATTCTAACAGTTTGTGGTAAGTTTGTCCAATTTTTATGAACTACTTTTCTTTGACTAAAGGCTGCACTTTGTCTGCAGAATTTGCTCTCCCAAACCATCTGTTCTCCTTGCTAAATATGTTCTCACTCCTCTCTAAGACTGAGAGCACTCAGACATCCTACATCCATAGTGTCTGCACTTTCACAGATTTTACTTTGCATTGACTCCACATGTGAATGCCAGCAGCTCCTGGTGAGCATTCCAAGAGTGCAATCCCAGTCTGAACACCACCAGCCTTTGTTGTGCTTTTGCATTTCTTTCCTTCACTGTAAGCCTTCTGTCACCAGCAGCACCAATGCTAAAGGCACCTTATCACCAAAGTAATCTTTTCTAAAAACGTATGTCAGTAGAGTAGTTCAAATCTACACTTACTGTAGAAGTCATATTTGATCCCAGATATACTTCAAAGCTACATTTATTTTAAAATTCATACTCGATCCTAGATAATGTCTCTTAGTATATTCACATGTGTTTGTTCCAAATTGTCTTTTTAGATCAGATCAAAATTGTCATGTTTTCTCTGGCAATCTGACAACATCCACGGACCAGCAGTGACACAGCAAATCCAAGAAGTCATTAATGGTTTTATGATTTGCAACTAAGAGACATCAATTCACCTAAGATGTAAATAGCCTTTACCGGCCTCATAAAGTCACCTCTAGCATCTGCTCTGCCCAGTGCAAACAGCTGAGGGAAACATCCCAGTTCCAAGCCACTGTCACAGCACAGGACTGGGGTACCAGCTGGTGATGACTGCAATGTGACAGATGTCAGGGACCTATGGCAACAACTACCCTGAGTGCTGAATAAATGCTGGAGGACACAACAGGGCCCTTTCAGTAGAATGCTAGGGATCAGCTATAAATGGTAACATGACCACTCTTCAGGCTTATGATAAGGCAGGCTAGCTAGAATTGTATTCTGCTAAACAAGCCTTTCTTCCCTGTGACGTCAGCAATGAGCTCCAAAGGTAAACTACACAGGGCAGTCTCCCCACAGCAGGCAGCAGTGACCAGACTCCGTGTTCTGTGAGGAAGCAAGGAGAGTTACAGATCCGATTCTTTTGTTGCCTCCATCCACCATCCATATTAACAAAGACATTTTTATTTTTGAGCTTACTAGCTGTTTCATTCTTGTAAAAACATTTCCAATTCAGTGACAGTCTACAGAAAAAAAATCTGCTGTATGGCTGAAATAAGAGCCAGACAGTAAAAGCTATCTTTCTAGCTACAGTGTGGCAGAAGTGGCAGAAGTCCTATTGGTCATCTCTGCAGTTTCACCCAGGTGAATCACTTGTTAAGGGGACTACATGACTGCCTTTTCTACCACAGTCCTGTCCATTGCCTGTGCACTCTGTGCTGAGATCTGAGGGTACAGGTCCTCCCAGTGCTTTGGGATTGTACTGGGCGCTGGTTCTTCATCACCACTTCTTTTTGAATATACCTATTGTCAGTGCTGACAAATGTGTAAGTCTGCCTTCAAACAATAACTGGAAATATTACTGGGATTAGCTTGCATGTCAGTGTCACTATCCAGTCACTTAACAATCACTCAAAGAAATGATATAAAATATCACTTTTTAACATAGATGAATAATAGAGTGTTTGTCAGTCACTTCTAGGCTGACTGAGCCCCTTTGACTTGCTGAAACTAGAGTCCTTTTTTTTCCTAAACCTCACGAGAAAATGTTGACAAAACAGGCAATTTTCTGTAATTTCTCTGCAAGCTTCTGTCAGCACAAGAGGCAGCCAGAGCCCGCTCATTTCAGATAACACCACGGGGTAACCTTTGACATCCACCCCCTTGCTGCCGTTGGAGGCTCCTCTAAGTGCAACAGTTGTGTCTTTCAGGTTGCAGGATGCAGACCCACAATTTGGGCTCTTGTTCACTGAAGGCAGCCTTTGTTTCCCAGCTGACTAAGAAGCTCTTATAAAAGGGATAAGAAATGTAGTTAATAGCTTGAGAGTGGCCTAATCATCGGCTGCTATTACCCCTCCAATATTAAGGAGGATGACAGACCTATCAATAACAGAGCCCCAGGTGAGGTACAGCAGCTGATAAGGTGAACTTTGGCTTGATCTTTGCTCTGCAGAGCACAGCACTTATTTGAAAGAGAAGCCAGCACCTATTTTTTTTCTTCATATTGTGCCAAAAATCATTCAGCTGAGCAGCTTCTGTTGTGTTTTTCTATCTTACACTGATTTGACCATTTAATTTATAAGCAGAGATGAAAACTTAAGAACTCTCCTATCAGATCATAGAAGCTAGAGATACGCACCTGTGTAATGTATCTACTCACATGAAAGTAAAAGGAGGTGAAACGAGAAAGCAGGTCTCCATGTGCTACTCATCTTTACATACATGTGATGCAGCCACGTACATGCACAGATTTGCACATGCATACGTCACACACATACCGCTTTCCAAACAGTTAACTTTTCCTTGAGTAAACAACATGCAAAAGCTAAACATACAGCAAATGCATCATAACGTCATCTTATGGTCACAACAAGTTAAAACACGAGCAGAAACTACAGACTAAAGCAACTGGATACACTCTTGCTTGGAAACAAGACTACCAAGTTTCTTTTAGTACCACATAATCTCAAAAGTTATCAGCACTTCCCTAGGAGAGGAAGGACTGAGAGCCATGGGAGAAGGGAGATGAAGATCCAGAGTTGATGAGAGGACAAGGGAGACAGGGCAGAGAGTGGACATGATGATTCACTGACTCTCTCCTGGTTGAGTTCTCTGCCTCCAGTCTGGAAAGGAAATGAGAACAGGTCCTCATCACCACAGGCTTAGTTCCAGCTCTGCGGAAATGGGTGGGAGTCCTTCCACCAGCTGCTGTGTGCTAGGGTCTGAGGCGGTAAGAAACTGGTGCTCAAGCAGCTGGAACTGGGACTAAGCCACCTTCCATCATTACATTGAGAAAGTTAGGATGCAAACCACAGAGTCCTCAGCAAACAGCTGCAGGCTCCCATTTTGTTGTACTGAATGGAGGTTAGTATTTAAAAGAGATCACATCTAAGCAGGTTTTCTTCATTGTCAAACTATGTTTAGTTTGGTGGGGTTTTTTTTAATCTGTTTAATCCTTTTCTTTTGAAATAAGGGAACTTTTAATATAGCCAAAGTGGATACTGCTTTTAAACAGACCCAGTTTTTTGAGAATGTTTTTTTTTTCATCAAGTATTTAACTGGAGTTTTGTTACTAATGCTGGACTTATAGTAGCTAAAGCCAATATAATACTTTCCTGAAGTATTGCTCAGAACTACTTAAGCTAATATTTCCAAAGCCAGAATTCTTTAAAAAGCTATGGACACAATCTCAAATGGCTCAGAGCCATGTACCACAGAGTCTGACACTAAAATGTTTTTTATCTAGGCAACTTCTATGTTCTTAAACTATTGTGGCAATTCTTGCATCGACTTCTCTGATGGCAGCCTTCTCCTGAGCATAGTCCTGGCACTCTGAAAAGCATTAGAATTTATAATCCTAATACTGATGAGAGGATGCAGTGAACAGATTGGGATCTAAACCCAAGGAAACATGAGCCCAGAAGAAATAATCCCTGTGAATTCTAGCAGCATGCAAAGGTGAAGGAACCTCCCTGGCTGTGCACGGGGGCCCTCCATGATCTCCTGGCTCAGAGGATTAGGCAGATCCTTGCACAGAGATTGCTTCACCCTGTAACGCTGTCTTGGTCCGGGAGCACAGAGGGGAGCAGCTTTGGTCTGAATGTCACTGTGGTTCTGGAGGCTCAGCCTGGTTACTGCCAGGGCCTGGAGCAGACGAGCACTGATGTCCACAACAGCCGCAGTCCCCCTTTTGGCAGAGCCAGCTTCCACCACGGGCCTGCTCCCCAGCGCTGCAGCAGAGCCCGGCGCTGCAGCAGAGCCCGGCGCTGCAGCAGAGCCCGGCGCTGCAGCAGAGCCCGGCGCTGCAGCAGAGCCCGGCGCTGCAGCAGAGCCCGGCGCTGCAGCAGAGCCCGGCGCGGCAGCAGAGCCCGGCGCTGCAGCAGAGCCCAGCGCTGGCCACCGCTCAGCTCCCCTGGGCTGAGACCCTGACACGCCACACTGGCTCTGTCCCTCTGCCTGCAGCAGCCCCTGCACATTGCTCAGCCTGGACGTCCTTGTGCCTTGAGAACCTCAGGCCGACAGCCTCGCCACGGCCGTGGGCTGGCACAACACAAACAAGGCCTGGACACAGGTGCTGGTTTTCTAGAACAGGAGAGATCCTGGCTGCTCTGGCTGTGCTTTTCACATGCACTGCCACCAGCATGCATCTGGGTAGCTGCCATGTCTTGTCAAGCCCAGGATGTGCACTTGGAACATCTTTCTTTGCCTGCTAAACTCTGTCTGTTCTCTGAAAGTGTGTCAGGGTTGATGTCTCCATGGTGCCACAGCAACGCCATTAGCTATATTAACCACCCTCCACCCAGAAATGACAATCCAGCATATCTCCAAATTAGCCTTTTTATTGAAATCAATAAAGGAGAGGACACATGGCACTAAACTATTTGGTGGCAGCTTTGTTATAAACTCATTACTGGAAAAACCTTCTAACAGACCTTTAACCACAGCCATTGATTCCATCACAGCAAGCGTGATCTATGGAGTTAATCAGCTGAGTCACTGCAGACAGCCCTGGCTGTGTGCTGCCCTGACTGAGACTCGGCCACGTGTCAAAAAAAACTCTTCATGTGCAGTAGAGTTGTAGCCTCACAAAAGCAAGACTGACACCACCACCAGTCCCCAAACAGACTGATTTTAAAGGCAGTGGTTCATGTTCCAGAAAAAAAAATAATAATTTTAAAAATATGCAATTCCAGTGCCAAACTGGCTGGCAACACTCACTATGGCCTCTGCCACTATTTGGCCTTGGGGGATCACCTGCTTTCCCCAGCACCAGGTCTGAGGTTGTTGCAGGTGTTGGACCTGCACACCCTTTGCTGGGGTGCCCAGATGACTCCTTGGCCCTGCCCATGAGCCCACTCACACAGCCACACAGAGCCAGCCCTGCAGGAGCAGATCCCAGCACACTCCCATTCTGAGCAGTTCTCCAGAGACACGCTTTTAGGAATCAAGTAGAAGTTTCAGAGGATCCATGCACAGAGTCAATTTTTGCAGGGCTGACCCTTTCTGACCCTTTTTGACCCTCTACCAACGACATGCTCAAAGTTTTAGCCCTTCATATATGGGTAACTCTCGTGACTGTACATCTGAGGAAAGGTTAACATGGCTTTTTTTCCTCAGTAACTACACTTTTAAGCTCCATTTGAGTACCTTTTTCACTGAGGTTGCTGAAAGAATAGACAGCATCAGTACATACACAGTGCTCTATGTCTCATTCCTGGCCTTGTGACAGAATTTAGACAGTAAAACACTTAGAATCAGATTGTTTCATAAGAAAGAATTAATTGAATTTTTGCAGGTATCCAATATCTAAGAGCTTTCAAGAGCCAGCATCTGATAAGAAATGATTCCTTCAGGAGCCTGGTATCAGTTTATTCCAAAATATGTATCTACCTGCAGTCTTTGGCATCAAGCTGCTTCTTGAAAATACCAGGATACAGCATTTTTGTCCATGGTCCTTCCAGAGAGGTATCTCCTCATAAGTTCCTGTGCAGTTCCAAAAAAATCAAGACCAAAAGAAATTCAGATGGAACGCAAACACATCGTGTAAAGAAATGTCTGAGAATAAGGCACATTTTTTGAGACACCTGACACAGAATTTTCCTTTTTCCCCCTCAGAAAACCTCTATAACAACCACCACAATTTAGAAGTAAATTTTGAAGTGCTTCTAGCCACATCTGCACTTTCCCTGCAGCACCTCGAACCGGGTGGGATAGGACAGCCCCCCTCCCTCAGCCCCTACACGTGCCCACTGGCATCCCACGGGGTCGCTCAATGCTGGCCCTGCTGCCTGCCTCAAACAGGCTCCAGCCATCCCCAGGGATGGGCAGGGAAACCATGCACTGGCCAAAGTACTGCCTCCTCGACATCAGAGATGCATCCTGCCCCTAGCTGCTGGATTAAAGCTGAGCTAAAACGTTTTTCTGCTTTATAGATTTTTCTTAATGAATTTTCCCATGCAGGCACTAACTTCCTTTTACAGAAATTTTTGACAATACTCAAATTCATCCCAAGGAGAATTTATTCTATTTACTCAAATTAAGCCCAACTGTTTCCCCTGGGAACTTTCTGCAGGTTTCTCCCTGGGATGAAATTCACTATTTTTACATGAAAACATAGTTAATTCAAACTTTAATGGCCTTTACAAACAAAATTTGGATTAAAAGATGAGTAAGGATTTTCAACACTCTGGATAGCAACAAGTTTATGACTCACAGGCAGGTGTTATTATGACTAAGGGGCTTTTCAGCTTGCAGTACAAGAAAATCCCGGGCCATTCCATACTTTACTGTGACTGAGGTGCTGTAGTCTTCTGGTAGCAACAGAAAGAGTCTCTTACGCATAAGTCCTGTGCTGAGAAGACAATTTTTTTTCTCTGTCATCTGTGTGCAATACTGCTCCTTCTTTAAATTTTCTCCTCTCATATCCCCTTGCATTCAAAACTTTCAGTAGGATCATTATTTCTTCTTGACTGTCTGTCCTGAAATGTTACTAATTTAACAGTTTGATTCTGTACAACTTCAGTTCCCAGTGATCAAAGCTTCAAGGACTTGGGTCAAAGCTGCATCAGAACTTTAAACTGTGAAGTGCTTTGGGACCTCCCAGAATAAGAGCAGATGGACCATGCTTGATAATATCAGCTCCTGCATGTCCTTTCCTCATGTAGAACTACAAAACTTATAATAGAAAAGTACTTTTTCTTCCTACTTTTTCCTTGAACTGTTAAACTGACCTTGTTGCTCAACATCAGTATTTGGCAAATAGGAGGTCAAATAATTTTTCAAGAGTTTTATTTCACCCCTGAAAGTATGTGACAAACAACTAGGCATATATTGATCCAGTATTCTTGTGGATATCTGGGAAATTTGGGAAAGACTCAGTGGATCCCAAGGTTGGAAACACAGCCAACAGAAGCATACTGTGAATCTTGTTGAGAAGTTTGTAAACTACACATTTTACTTTAAATTATATCCCAATTTTCAAGGTCCAGGGTAGTGGCTTCTCTGGAGACAGTTTGGGTATGTCATGCTTTGATCCTTCATTAAGTTCAGAGGAAAGGCAACAAAAGGCAAGGAAAGCATTTTGTTCAATAGCCAAGTCCACCAAGTTCCCATCACATTGCAGAGTCCACTCCACCCCATTTCAAAGTGAAAGAAAGGAGATACTGCTGTAAAGTGCACAGACTCAAACCCTGATTTAATACTGGAACAGACTCATGCACCTATCATGGGAAATATATAAATGCGGAGCTTACAATAGTGCACACATTGCACTGTAATGTGGTATGTGTTCAGATATAAATATAACAGAAATTGTTTGGAAATACAAATGAGGAGAAACATACAGATACTCAGTTTTCCAAAATTCTAAATTTTGGTCATTGCATGTTTTTTTATGATTGATCCCATATCCAGCAAAATTAGATTTAGTGTCCTTGCTTCTTATGAAATTACGCAGAGGCTGCTGCTTTATTCCTCTCCAGGACAGTAAAAAGCAATAAAATTCTTGCAGATTTCGACAGCAGGCAATTCAATAAAAGGCTATGTATATTTTATAAGTACAATAAACACAAGTCTATAGCTGGATCATAAATGGGGTTTTCTTTGGTTGGTTTGTTTTCTGCATGCATCAGTGCTGGAGTCTATTCTCAACATAGGATGGTCTTCTCAGCATACAGCCTTCCATTTTTGGGGAGAAGCAGAATGAAATTTATATTTTTATAATGTATTATTTAAGCTTTGCTCAAGGGATTTTGCAATGTGTGTCTGTTTAAAATTTAAAGGTGTTGTGGAACTGAATACTTTCCTGTTCTTGATGAGTGCTATAAAATTTTACTTTTTTTTTGTTACATTGTAAAGTGTATCTGTCTTATCATTATGGCATTCCCTTTTCTATGAGAAAACAATAAATATTTGATACATACATAATTATTTCCTAGACTTCCATCAATGCTCACTGGTTTTTTAATTCTTCAATGATATAATGGGGAGATTAAAGGATTGTTGTATTTCTGAGCAATAGTGCTACAATGCATTTAGTGACAGTGTCTGTCTGCTGAAATATAAGATTTTATACAAATGTAAAACCAAAACTGTCAACATACAAATGACCCGTCCTACATAATTACAGCTGTATTAATTTTTTCTTCTCACTTAAAGAAAGAAATTTTAAAAATATGAAGAAGAGGATTAAAGAAAAAATACCCTCCCTATTTGTCTCTGGGACAAGTTCTCCAGCATGGAAAATCAGCAAGAGATTTATCTGAGCAGGGTCTGTGGCATCGAACCTCAAGTTTCCTGGAGAAGGAAACTTTTCTATGTAACCACACAGAATCCACAAGTACCAGTTTGCCCTTCTGAGTAGTTTGGTAGTTAAAGTCTGACTCATACAGCAAAGTATAACCAGTGTCATCTTACTAGATTTACCAAGAATACAAGCTTCCAGAATATATGAACACTATGGAACAGACCTAAGGACATCTTTTTCACCATCAGAGTGAAGCTAAAGCTGCAGTTGTCCTTATAGAATTGTAGAATCTTGTCAGGCAAGAATTATAGAGACCTTTTGTTTACCAACATAAGGTGATGCAGACTATCTCCATCTCAAAATCCAAACAAGTGTGCTTTGGAAAGAAACGTATGTCAGCCTATCAAATGTCAAGAAAAAATTCCCTTTCAGCTCACTTATTAGAACATTGTATTTCTTGTTAGAACGGAAAAGGTATGAAACCCACTGCCTTAAAAATAAATTATTTAAATGAATCACAGCAGGGAGTACAGAAGAGTTGAAAAAACATACTATAATAAAAAAAGCATTCAAGGGAGAAAAATTATGGTCTCTAAGCTTAGATGAATGATCATTCATGAATTTGACCCAAACTTCCATAACCTCAGGAAAAAGTAAAACATACAAACATTAGTTAATGCTGTTTCCATTTGCTTCCTTTGTAAAACATGAATTTTGATTTAATAAACTAGCTTTGACCCTGCAGCCCTGCTCCCGCAGTCAGTGTTATCACATGAAGACTACAGAACTGATCACATGAAGGCAATCCAAAATGCTTTTCAGGCCACACTCATGATTAATCATAACTGGCACTGTAGCAGATTTTACCTTTAAAAACATGATTTTTTTTCCTGAAGAAAATGCTGGAGCAGGAAAGCAGAAAATGGTAGCAAAAATAGCTGTTAATTCCCCAAACCCTGAAAATTAAATCTTTAAAGGAGCTCACAGCACAGCAGTTTCGATGCTAATTTGAGAAGTTCTCTCTGTCTCTTAACCATATAGAATGATTTTTTCTGTATTTCAAATAATAATCATATATGACTCATACCACAATGCCCTTTTCCCACTTATTCCATCCACTAAGTGTGCTGCAGCCAGCTGCCATGTCTTGCATCCCTTTTTCAACAAATATTTGTGCAGGAACATCCTTTGTTTATTCTCTACCCAACCCTGTGGGATCCTGACTCTTAACGGGTACTGCCAGTGCTAATTCAGTATAAATGCTGAGCCAATATAATATTCCAAATCTTTCACTGACAATGTTATGAAAAAGAGAAAGGTTGTATGTATTCTTTAAACTTGAAGAAAATTCAAGACTTCATGACCGGCAAAGGATCAGGTGAGACAGAGGACAATGCTTTATTATTAATCCTGTTTAAGATGCTATATCACATAAATGTAGAAATCCATCTTAGCAAAGAATTTAGTAGCTTCCAAAATTATGAGAGAGAAAATGAGGGTTTGGTTTGTAGTTCTTCACCATGATCTCAGAATTCTACTCCATAGTTCAGAGCTGTATCAGACAATTCCCATTCCTTGGCTTCTATTAGACATGGCAGAGACAGAGGCCATTTCAAAGCAAGGCGGGGAGAGGAGCCTGGCAGGTGTAGAATCATCAGCACCATTTTAGCAGAGAAGGTAGCAGGAGCTTCTAAGACTGTCACTGAGATCCCAGCTTGCAGTATGAACTTGATATTAGTTGGGATATCTTCAAAACAGAGACAGGCTGTTGTGGGTTTTCTGCTGGGGAATTGCGATACTGTCATAGCCAGAGGATGAAGCTTGTTGAGTCAGGTATCAACTGTGTGTGTGTTTTGACTCTTTACAGAAATCTCTCATTTAAAAAGTGGAGTACATAGCTTTCCTATCCAAATGCTTAGGAAAGCTACCTGGCAGACCAAGCAAGGAGCAGAGTTAATAGTATGGTAGTCTAGAGAGAAAATCCACAATACCTCCCTACAGAAGTGGCTTGTGCAATCAGTTGTGGTGAAAGTTAGATGACCCTTGTGAGGCTATAGCTGAACAACTTGCCTACCAGTAGGGAGTACTTGACTCCCTGCACCTGGAGCAACTGAACCCCTACTCCTCTTGTCTCCTGAAGATGCAACAGATGCCCTGGCAGCCCCTGCTATTGTTTATGTTACTGGAGGTTGAGCTGAGTTCTCTTCTGTTGTGAGTTGATTTCACATCTACTCTATAAATCATTATTCACTTTTTGCAACACTTTGCACTTCTTACTGTGGGATCACATTGTTCTCCACACAGGCCAAAACATATGCTTTGGTTAGCTGTGTGCTATTTCATCTCTCAAAAGTTCCTTGCCCTACTGTTTATCATTCTTATGTAGTGCTTTATTTGGTCATGTACTCTCATGATGCCTATAAGAGACAACTACATAATTGTGTTGTGTTAAACATTGTTTTTCTCTTTTCTCATTTTTGTATTAAAGTTTTTATTAGGGTTTCCATTAATGTAGGAAGGATATGTGCCCAATATGTGAATGTGCACTACCAGACTTGAAAATACAGGCAATAGACCAAGTACTTGCTAAAACCGGGATGGCTTCTGTCTTTAGCTTCCGTGGAACAGCTTGCTCCCCGTCCTACCCCAGGGTTTTAGCATGTTGCCTTGCTCCCGTTCAGCCACAGAAAACCTTTATGGCTTTCGCCCAGGTGAGGCTTTCAGGCCTTCAGGCTGGGACACGAGCTGAGAGCCGGGAACCCCGTGCTCTGGTTCAGTTTAGCCGCGGCCGCTGCCCAGCTGTGCGCGGGGCCGGCGCGCACGGAACAGCCTGGGCTGCATCGCGGCTGTGAACCGGGAGGGCCGGTCCAGCTGAAGTCTTTGTGATAAATTTAAAAACTGAGATATTGTCGTCCGTTCTCTTTAAAAAATATTAAAGACTAAGCATAATTAATATTAACTTTTTGTAAGTTTATTTTCCCGCAGAGCGGGGCGAATGCCGGGTCCGGCCGGCAGAGGCGGGGAGCGGCGCCCCCTGCCGGCCCCAGCGGGGCGGGAGCGTGCCCGAGCTGTGCCAAAGTTCCCGCACGGGTGTGCTGGTTGCGTGGCCACTGGAACGATTTGGCTGTAGGACAAGTCCTGTGCTCCAGCGCATCAGGCGTCTGTGCGGAACACGCGGGCCGAGCCAGCGCCCGGCGAGGACAGCGGGCTTCAGTTGTAGTGTCTGGTGGTCCCCTCCTAGCAGTGCCCACAGCAGCGCTGAGAATATTGCCCTGGGTAGCAGCTGCGGCGTAAAGGGGGAGGAGAAGAGAGGTGAGTGGAAGGGAGGGGAGGGGAGCTCGGCCCAGGGGTTTTGGGGTGCGAATCGTTCCTATCGAGCGCTCCTGTCAAATACATCCACTCCCAAACGGAACCAGCAGGGGGCGCCGCCGCCGCGCCGGGTAGGCGCCACCCTGCGGGCAGGGAGCAGAGGGCCGGGCCGGCCGTCACGTGACCGGGACGCGGAAGTGCCCGCAGGAAGGGGGGTAGCTGCTTCCGGTGCGGGCCGGGGTGGGCGCGGGCAGGGCCGGGGCCGGGGCCGCACCGACAGCGTCCCGCTATGAGAGAGGCGCCGCGACCCGCAGGTGAGATGCTGCCGCTCGTGGGCCC